>OZ020299.1:3443645-3533134 GCA_963971205.1 Aethes cnicana
AGGAGTCCATCCAGTAAGTGCAATTACGAAAAATTTTGAACGATGAAACGAAGGCGTTACTTGTGTTTAGGTTAAATAGGTATATTTCTTTTCAGTCTCGCGCCTACGGAGCGAGTAGCGGAGATGGATTTGGACGAAGAAGAGGGGGAGGCGGCATTAAGTAATAACTTGGACCATGTGAGGAAATGGTTGGGTGAAATGCAGCCGGTGGAATATGACGAGGTTGTACCTCATGTGTGCAGGACGCCGTCGCCGCCAGCGGAACCCATCGATGCTGTGTCAGAGATTTCTAGGCTTCAGCCTGAACCACGGGCTGGGCCTAGTAATCTCTGTGGGGCATCGATGGGTTTTTCTGGGGACGTTGATGTTCGGCCATCAACATCGGGGATGGCCAAAACATGCAGGCGCCCTGTTCACATTGGCAACGTTGGCAGTGAATTCGACTCTGATTTCGACGACGAGTTCGATTTCGACGAATTCACTGCCAACGTTGGTACAACTCGGGATATTCCGGACGACGAAGAGTTGACCCCGCATGAATTAAACATTGTAAATAGTGTATCAAGAGCAATGGATGAGGCTGCGGATCGTCTGGCTAATATATCTGTTGATTTTACCTGGCAGGATAATTTTGATACTTTCAGGGGAGTACCCGAAGATTTTTCGGGTCCTACCCCAGGACCTATCAATGATTATGATACGCCTTATGAAGCCTTTACGAGTATTTGGAGTAAAGACTTCATGGAGTTTATCGTGCAGGAGACTAACAAGTATGCTCGGCAGACGATCGACGCAGAGATAGCAGCGAAAGGTCCAATTAAAAAGTCATGTCGCCTACATCGGTGGAAGGATACTGATGTAGACGAGATGTACTTGTTTTTCGCCATTTATATATTCATGGGACTAGATTCGCGGACATCTCAGCATGAGTACTGGAAAACGACCGGCTACTTGGAAATGCCCAAGTTTAGGCAGCTGATGTCGTACAATCGCTATATTTTGCTAAGCAAATTCATCCATTTCACGGACAATTCTAATGAGAGTCAGAATTTGCCATCAAATGGAGCGACTTCGTATTCGGCGAAATTAGCGAAAATTGCACCCGTCCTCGATCATCTGAATAAAACGTTTTCAAAATTGTACAATTTGCAACAAGACATTGCAATCGACGAGTCGTTGACCTTATTTAAGGGGCGTTTGGCCTGGGTCCAAGCAATAAGGTCGAAGGCTGCGCGTTTCGGCATAAAATCTTATGAATTGTGTGAGTCGAGGACAGGATATCTGTGGAGATTTGATATTTACACGGGAAAAAATTCTGAGGCCGACGATATCGTTGCTCCTAGTATTGACTTAGCGGGCAAGAGCACCCAAGTGGTACTCAATTTACTGAAAGGTCTCGAAAATCGAGGTTACCTAGTCACCATGGATAATTTTTATAATTGTCCTGCGTTGGCAAGGTACCTAAAGAGTTTGGGTTTTGATTGTTTGGGTACATTGCGTCCAAATCGCAAGCATGTGCCGGTGGATATCGCGAAGGCTCCAAAGAAAGTGGCAAAGGGGACCATCATCGCTCGCCATTCTGGAGACATTTCATGCATCGCATGGATGGACTCTAAAATGGTGAACATGATATCCACTTATCACACTGCGGAAACCTTCATGGGACGTAAGGCAGGTCGAAATCTCGTAAAGCCCACTGCTGTACGAGATTACAACAATACAATGGGAGGTGTTGATATTAAGGATCAAAAACTCTCAATGTATTTGTTGGAAAGAAAGAGATGCGTGAAGTGGTATATGAAAATTTTTAAAAGGTTGTTGAATGTAAGTGTGCTAAATGCATTTATTATGTTGACTGAATCTTTCAGACGTCGCGGCAAGTCCTTGATGACTCATCGAGACTTCCGCGATGTATTAGCTACTTCTTTGGCAGATAGACACCGTCAGCCGTCGACACTGCAAACTGCAGTGATATATCCGGCAGAGATACGACTGGACCGAAACCTGGAGCATGTTCCTGACAAATTGACGCGCACCAGCAGAGGGAACTGTCATATCTGTTCTCGGATAGACGTGAGGAAATCTACACAATTTATGTGTATTGCCTGTAACGAACTCCTATGCCTCGGGAATTGTTGGAGGATCTGGCACTACCAACCCGTACTTCCCGGCAAGGATTTTAATGTTCGTATGGGTAGGCGGCTGAAACGATAGACTTTTTTTTTTTTTTTTGTCCATTTTTTAGTTCATTTTTTTTTCTTTTTTTTTTATGTGTGAATGTATTATGTCAGCGAGATCTGATTGCCATGTGTCCATGTTTGTTTGTTTTTCACTCAACGTAACCAACTATCTTCTTTCAGTGAATAGGTCAATTGTCAACTAATACAACATTGTAAAACCAAATATTTACTTTGCTGTATCGGTTGGTACTAGGCAGAATTTTCAGCGCTCTCAACTTGGGCGGGAGTTGCGTATGTGTATGTTTGTTTGTACCGTGTCCATCCACAGTATGTATTTGTTTGTTTAATTTTTACGCAAAATTTGTGCTAAGCTGTACGACGTATACCCTATGCATATATAAGTAGCATTGCACCTTCTACTACCCATACATCGCTTTAGGTAGGCTATTTACAATGTTGCAGCATGCCCGGCCAACTCCTTGTAGTCTGCGACCACCATTTCCTCACATGGTCTAGTTGTGTAACCTATCTCAACTCTGAAATATTGTTTGTCCGTATGGAAAAGACAATATTTCAGAGCTGAGATAGGTTTAGTTTTAGTTTAGTAAGTAAGTAATTATTGTAAACATTTTTAATTATACTTTTTGTGTGTGTAAATCTTGTTTTATTGATTATCAATATACCCTTATCGTTTTCCTGTGATATGAAGGTGAAAGTTGAAGGAATCCGTTGTATACGGATGGCGCAACACCGGTCTGTGTGACGAGCCTTGGGGAGCGTATGTTCAGAAGTGGACGTCTTTTGGTTGACATGATGATGATGTTGATGATACTACCTATATTAGTAGGTAATACTCTTCTGTCTGTAGTGAGTTCGACTCGGCATGATTAAACCGCTGTAATAGACAATGTTTGTTTGTATGTACCTCTTAATACTAATCTTTTAAATCTGTAAACCGATCGTGATAAAATTCGGTATGAATAAGTATCTCAGGAAAGGACATAGGCCGATGTTACCACGGGATTAGGATTTACACAGGTTAGATACACCGTGCGCCACAGCTAGTTTGAAATAAGTACCCGCATGGATCACGATCCCGTGGGAATACGGAGACAAAAACTAGCTTTCATGTCAAAAATGACGAACTACTTTTTGTATCTGTATTCCCAACCTAACCAAGTTCAAATTTGGTATGGGGTTTGGTACTCATACCACCTTTGAATATGATTGATTCAGCGGTTTAGAAGATTACCCACTTTACAAACAACTTTTCCCGTTTTATAATATAATTACAGATTCTGTAAGGAATCAAATAGGAAACTAAACCCAATCCGTACATACCCGAAAATAACTGAGCACGCCACTCAGACCAATACCTACATTTTATTTAGCAGTTAATTAATTTGAAAATTGGTGGTACGATACTAAAGTCCATCATTCTGAGCAAAATGAATTTCATGATGTATCCTACAAACTTTGTATGAAAACTGCCACTGAGTTACGTAAATTCCATACACTTTTAGTAGCTAACTGTAGAAAACCCGTCCCCGTAGAAATCGGGATAAAAAGTATACTCTGTTATTCCCAGGGTCTCATACTACATACCAAATTTCAGATAAATCGGTTCAGTCGTTCAGTTCAGACGTGAAGGAAGGACAAACAAACACACTTTTACAATTATAATATTAGTAAGGAAGTAAGGATCAGGATGTATACGTTACGATACGTTTTATTTGCGTAATACTACAATGATAAAAAAAAACACACAAAAAAGATTACCTACGTTCATCAAAATTTTGTTTGCGGACGTTACTCGGGGGCCACCGTTTTGACAGTTCGAGCCGGCGGCCGTTGCGCGAGCGGTTGGTAGTTGTTGTTGCGTAAATAAATAGTCATTGTGAAGTAAATATGTGTTATGTGATAGCAAAGTAATGTAAAATCGATTCATAAACATCCAAGCTTCAATTTAGTGTATGTGCAAGGTGACATTTGGTTATAAATTTAGTGTTTTGTGTTCTGGAATGTAAGTGGCGGAAAAAAAAAACATCAATTTGAAACAAAGAAAAAAATATATTTCTCGTTACAAGTAAGTGACTTCATTGCACTCTAAAATTTTGAATATAGAATTTAATAACCTTTCTAATGATATATAACACACAATATTTAATGAAAGTTAAGGTAGGTACAATTTCGATTATCTGCGAGAAATCGGGTTTTTTCACGTTGTATGGGGACGCGTACGGGACACTTGCCCAGGAGAGGCTGGACGCGTGACGGGTTAAGTTCATTCACCCTTTTAATCGGGAAAATCGGGAAGCTTCGCAGTGTCTTTTCGTCCAAATTACCGCAGTGTCTCGAGTCGAAAGTCTTCGACCAGTGTGTGTTGCCAGTGATGACTTATGGTTCCGAGACGTGGGCGCTTACGATGGGCCTCATAAGAAGGCTCAAAGTCACTCAGAGGGCAATGGAGAGGGCTATGCTCGGGGTTTCTCTGTGTGATAGAATCAGAAATGAGGATATCCGCCATAGAACTAGGGTCACCGACATAGCCCGAAGAATTGCGAGCCTCAAGTGGCAGAGGGCGGGCACATTGCTCGCAGGACTGATGGCCGATGGGGCCGGAAAGTTCTCGAGTGGCGCCCGCGAACCGGGAGACGAGCTGTCGGTAGGCCTCCAACAAGATGGAGCGACGACCTCGTGATGGTCGCGGGAAACCGGTGGAAGCAAGTAGCACAGGACCGGTCTGAGTGGCGAGCCTTGGGGGAGGCCTATGTCCAGCAGTGGACGTCTTTTGGCTGAAATGATGATGATGATGATGATGATGATGATGATGTCCCTTTTAATACTTTTTCTGACAAAATACCATGACCCATAAAATTGTTCAATCAAAAACCTTGTTTGTAAGTTACTTACTTCGCCCCCGTACCGTCGCCCTGTTGTAACTCCCTGCTGCCCGTTTCCACCGGTTCTTCATTTGGCGCCTGTATAGAAAAATATCGATATCAATATATATTGCTCAAGCATACACGAGTACAGCACGCCACAACTTAGAAGGCGCGCGGCGAAGAACTTGAGCCGTTGACGCAGAGTCTATTTTTGCTTAATCCACGCGCCTTCTAAGTCGTGTAAACCTGTTTTCAAAAGAATTGAGAGATTTAAAATTTTGACTCGCCGCATGCAATAGTATATTTTGATGCAAGTGCGAAAAGTTTCTCATTTTATAACGAGTCCCTAGATATGTTGGCACGAGCGAAAGCGAGCGTTAACACTAGGGACGATTGAAAATTAAAATTTCGCAATTCAAATCAAAGATTTCAAATTTTAAAATATTTTTGAAAAAAAAAGGAATAAACGAACAGGATGAAGCTCGAAAATCTTTACGCACTAGTTCGTAAAAAAACAACAAAAAACGCTCGTTCGGAAATGACAAACTTTTGGCACGTCAAAGAGGTATCGAAATGTTTACTTTTTGAGCACCTGTATTAAAAAATATCGAATGTAAATTTTAGCACTGTTTATGAATAAAAATCTTTGGACTTTGAAATAAATATGCCAAAGTAGGTAAAGTGCTTTTTACCAACTGAGAATCTGTTTTAAACCCACTTGACTGGGCCAGAAGGATGGCTTTGTTTCTCGATTGTATATATATATATATATATATATATATATATGTGTGTGTATATTTCTTTGGCACGCTCTGTAGCCGGCTGTAAACGGCTTAATGGATTTCAGTTTGTGAGGTGTCGTTAGATTCGTCTTGATTGTGAGAGTGACACTGGGTATACCAAAAGCTTGCATGCAGTCAGGTTTTTTTTTTTAAATCGAGATATTTATTATTAGTACCTTTTCGCCGTCCCCACTCTCCTCGGGTTTAGTGTTAAATTCGTTCACAGCTTGCATCATACCAAAGAATGATATCCTGAAAACAAAAATGTTTTTTTTAATCCTTATTCCTCGTCAAAGTCAAAGTTATTTTATTTATTATTTTCTTAATACACCACTTGCAACACACAGCAGTGCGAATGACGTTAGGGTGACACCCACACTACTACACAATACCAGAGTGGCATACCTGGCGAAGTATATTATTGTATCATGGGTGAAAGCATACTATGAGAATGTAAAAAAATCAAGTAATAAATACCTTAGCAGCATTTTCCGTTGTTGAGCACAAACCGCCCTCGGGGTAAGGCAGTCGCATTTATGCCTGTATCCGGTCCATGCGCTCACTGCAACAAACATATTAAAATTAGTATGTTTATCACAGTTTTAGATGAAATCGAAGATTGTGCATCAAGAAAGACACAAGGTATAGACTGTCAATCTCCTTACATTACGGCGTACAGGTTTACACAACTTAGAAGGTACGTGGACCAACCAAAATGAACTCTGCGTCAACGGCATTATATGCTACTAGGAGTTCAAATTTATATGCTACTACAGAATCTGCACTACTCTGTTACGTTGTAGTGTGTATTTTTATGTCAAAATAAATGTTCTGAGTTCTGAGAATATTTAATAGTACTACATACAGAATGGCCACGGAATCACCCGCCTGATTCTAGCCGGCGCGCAACTCGCGCCCAACTCGCCCTTACCGTCGTTTGTTTCATCCGGAGATGGTGAGTGAATCATTGGCCCGCGTAGTTGGTACACACACATATACAAGTGTACAGACGTCCTCGCACGCAAGCATTGACACTTCATTCGAATTGTGTTCGAAATCGTGCTTTTATAGGCCGAGTCCGCCGTGTGCTGCTATGTAGGCAGCGACATCTATTATCGCATTTAACACTTATTTCGGACGTACGCTGATTTGTTTGAAGGTTGGCTTTTTAGGTTTACCGTCTTTTTCTATGCTCAAGAGAGCAAGATGATATATCTACGATGAGGATTTTGCAATAAAAATTACTAGCTTCTGCCCGCGACTTCGCCCGCGTGGAATTCGATTATCGCGTTCCCGCGGGAACTACGCGTTTTTCCGTGATAAAAAGTAGCCTATGTCCTTTCTCGGGACCCTAAGTATCTCCATGCCAAATTTCATCTCAATCGGTCAAGCGGTAACAGATACTTTCGCATTTAAAATATTAGTAAGGATATTCAAAAAAATTAAAAAATATGGGCCCGCGTGGGTACTATAGCCCTAACCCTGTCATGAGAGGAGCTGTGCCCAGCAGTGGGACGCAAATAGGCTGTTGTGGTGGTAGCGGGTAAGGTGTCTGTGTGTACGTCACTCACTCGGCGGCTGCGGCCGGGAGGCCATGTCTCGCAGGCGGTACGCGGTGGAGCACCGTTGTAGCGGAGCGAGGTACTTAGCCAGCTGGCTGCGCCACTCGCACGCCAAGTTACAGAGGGCGCCACTCGCCGAGGGGAGTATGTCCACCTGAAGCAAGAAGTACATGAATCTAGGTCGATGAGGGCGTTGACACTGATTGACACTGCATCTGGGTAATGAATTAATGACAATCTTTGACATTGACAGCCGCGGTTCCCTTTAAGAGGGTTTACTCCGAAAGTTGGCAACGTCGCAAATAGCTGTCAAATATTTTGCTGTTTCCATTAATTTATGAATACTACTGAATGAAAACATGAATTATCGCTCTATGATTGAATAAAACATTAAGTATGGACTGAAACAATAATAATAATAGGAACACGAAAATTTTAGGATTATGGAAGAACTATCTTTTGAAAATTTTCCATCTCATTTTCCATGCATTTTAATGTAATCTTATCATTCGAACGCCTAACCAACAAATATAAAACGAGACGCGTCATACAACCATAGAATGATAACTTCTTTTCATTCAGTAATATTGAGAAATTAATAAAAAACAGCGAAACATTTGACAGCTATATGCGCTGCGTTGCCAACTTTCGGGATAAACCCTCTTAATAACAATCTTTGACATTGACAGCCGCAGTTCCCTTCAACATCTCGTACATCAAATACAAGTCAAATCTTGGAAATCCTGAAAACTTGACGCACACCGCCTTTGCCTCGATTTTTTTGTGTAAAAAGAACTGTACTGTTATTTTTTTTTATGTCGAATCGTATACGCAAACATGCGCACAGCCCACCTGATGGCAAGTGGTCACTCCGGCCCATGGACACCGAAATCCTTTGATCCCCCCCTTAAGAAACCATAAGATCACGAATGCGTTGCCTACCCTGAGGCCTAAGATGGAATGCCTCTGTGCCAGAAATTTCACTGGCTGCCTTAACCCCCTACCGGAACACAACAGTGCGAGCACTGCTATTTGGCGGCAGGTTATTAGTTGTCATTATTATTGCTATTAGTTGCTAAAAAAAACTTCTCTTACCTGAAACGTTATAGAAGAAGCGGCTTTGAAATTTTCTAGTATCATGCACAGCCTCTCCATCGCGTTTCTGTTTATTAAATAAATCATAGTATTACAAAAAATATATACATTCAAACATGAAAGTATTTTTGACGTGATACTACTACTACAGCCTATTTGCGTCCCACTGCTGGGCACAGGCCTCCTCTCCAGAGGGTTTGGGCTACAGCCCCCACGCGGTCCCAGTGCGGATTGGGGACTTCACACACATCTTTGAATTACTTCGCAGGTGCGTGCAGGTTTCCTCACGATGTTTTCCTTCAGCGAAAAGCTCAGTGGTAAATTCAAATTGAGTTTCGCACATAAGTAAACTTAGAGGTGCGAGCCGGAATCGAACCCCCGACCCTCTGCATGAGAGGCGGTAGGTCGAACCACTAGGCCACCACGGCAGTTATTGACGTGATAACGTCTTATAAATTGATGAACGCCGGCTGCGCCCACGAATAAACATGACGCAATAGTACCTCTTGTAGCATTACGTGACGTTATCACGTATAAAATTATAGTCCGTAAACCGACTTTACACACAACCAATTTTTACTCATAGACTGACTTTGATTGATAATGATTGATAGACTGACAAACAAGCAGGTGGGCACCTGATGGTAAGTTGTTACTGCCGCCCAAGTCCCAAATAGTAGAGAAATTATCGCTGCAGGAATTTAATTTGCTTATAATAAACTGGCTGTTTCCCGCGACTTCGTACGCGCGTAAACATTAAAATGTAAAAATCCCATTTGCTCCCGTTCCCGTGGGAATTTCGAGAAAGCCTCTCTTAGTGCTCCCCTACACTCCCCAAGGAACTTACATAACAAATTTCAACTATCTACGACCGGTGGTTTGACCTGTGCGTTGATACATCAGTCAGTCACTTTTGCCTTTTATATATACAGAAGATTAATAAATAAAAAAAACTTCCATATAATTGTCTGCCTCTTGTGTTGCTAATGTCTAAAGATTAGCGGACGCTTTCCAGCACTTGTCTTATTTTTTTAAATCCGTACTAATATTATAAATGTGGAAGTGTGTTTGTTTGTTTGTCCTTCCTTTACGTTGAAACGACCGATTTGAATAAAATTTGGTATGGTCACAATTTGAAACCCTGGGAATAACATAGGATACTTTTTATCCCGATATTTCCACGGGAACGAGTTTTCCACGGGTCAAACCAGTTTTTTCAACACTTATATAACTATAACCATCTATATGTATAGTATCATCGGGTACGCAAATTCTAAGTCTACGCGGGACGAAGTTCGCGGGCGTCGGGTTTTTATGAAATAAATGAGTTATTGACAGCCGTGGTGGCCTAGTGGTTTGACCTACCGCCTCTCATGCAGAGGGTCGCGGGTTCAAATCCGGCTCGCACCTCTGAAATTATTTATGTGCTAATTTCAATTTGAATTTACCACTGAGGTTTTCGGTGAAGGAAAACATCGTGCGGAAACCTGCACGCATCTGCGAAGTAATTCAAGGATGTGTGTGAAGTCCCCAATCCGCGCTGGGCCCGCGTGGGGACTATTGCCGACCCCTCTCGTGTTGAGAGGAGGCCTGTGCCCAGCAGTGGGCCGTAAATAAGCTGTTGTAGTAAATGAGTTTTCAATGAATTTCTTACTCTTTCTGAAGAGTCGCCTGCGCCGGTCTACATAGGCACACTTTGTTGACGATGTCATGTGTTATCTCGCATTCCTCCTCCAGTTTCAAGAGCTGCTCGTGGATTATAGCTAGACCTAGAAAAAAAGAAAGCATTTGGCTTTTAGCACAGAATATTTAATAGTACTAATTACACCATGGCCACGGAATCACCCGCCTGAATCTAGCCCGCCGGAGATGTTGAGTGAATCGTTGGCCCGCGTAGTGGTACACTCACATTTACAAGTGTACAGACGTCCTCGCAAGCACACAGATGTCCTCGCAAGCACACATTGGCACTGCAGCGCGATGCCCGGCCTGCCATTCGAGTTGTGATCGAGATCGAGTTTTTGGAGACGAGGAGTCCGTGAACTGTTGCTTGGGCTGATTCAGGCTTAGCCATGGTTACATCCATACTAATATTATAAATGTGAAAGTGTGTTTGTTTGTTTGTCCCTCCTTCTCGTCAAAGCGACTGGACAGAATTGGATGAAATTTGGTGTGGAGATAGCTTGAGACCCTGGGAAAAACATAGGATACTTTTTATCCCGATATTTCCACGGGAACGGGTTTTCTACGGGTCAAATCAATTTATCAATACTACTATTAATTCAAAGATGTGTGTGAAGTCCCCAATCCGCACTGGGCCCGCGTGGGGACTATAGCCCAAACCCTCTCGTGATGAGAGGAGGCCTGTGCCCAGCAGTGGGACGCAAATAGGCTGTAGTAGTAGTAGTAGTAGTAGTACTATTATGCATAGTATTATCGGGTACACAAATTCCAAGTCTACGCGGGACGAAGTCGCGGGCAAACGGCTAGTAAGTTGGCTTGGTGGTCAAATGAGCCCACAGACACTCATCCCGCGGGCTCAATTGCCCACTTTGTTCTTTTTCGTAGATGACTCGACCCTCACTTATCGGATAACTCGGCCCGCGGGTTCACTTGACTACTCTTTTACCGGTAAGGGTCCACTCAGCCCGTGGGTCTAGTCAACTACTATTTTACCGGTAAGTGTCTACTCAGTCCGTTAGGTCAAAGGTGTGAATGTAGGTTAGGTTCGTTAGTTATCTATATACCCCCGAAGGGCAAACTACCTAGAAATGGGGGCCCCGCGTGGCGGGGACCCGTCGACCCAGTCACATTCCTAAGTCTTTGCATATTCACGGACTGAGTGGACCCTTACCTTAGTCGACTGCGCCCGTGGGCTGAGTTGATGCTAAGCGGTAATTTAGGGGTTGAACGGGCCCGCGGGCTCAGTTAACACAGGTGGGTCAAGTCACCCATACACAAATTTATACGGTCAACTCAGCCCGCGGGCTGAGTGGTCTGTGGGCTCATTTGACCACCAAGGGAGTAAGTTATATGTATTGACCGACCGAGCGAAGCATCACTGTTTCTAATTCCATCATGTAATTCAGCTCTTCTAATTTGACTCCGATTTTGGGCACACAAAATGCTTTCGTATGATCTAGGGTTTCAGGATTTTGGATGTTCTCCCCTACAGGTCGTATTTTTCAACCGATTCTGGTGACATTTTATGAGCAGGGACGAGGATTAAGTAGACTTTTTTGTTTTCTTTTTTTCAAAATGGCGGAGGTATTAAGATCTTGTACAAATGAAATGGGGTTTATTCAAGACCTGTGATTAATTAAACATTTATTAATAACTAGCTTCTGCCCGCGACTTCGTACGCGTGGAATATAAATTTGCCGATAACTTTTCTTTCCACCATCCGATTTAAATCAAACATAGCTTATGTTGCTCCAAATGATGCTCTATCTACCCTTGAAAACTGCATTCAAATCGGTTCAGTAGTTTCGGAGATTAACTCTAACAAACAGACAGACAGAAAATATTTCTAAAAATCGCTGTTTTGTCGTCTACCATACATCTTTAGACGCCCCGTTCCTTTTTTTGAACTTTTCTTTCTATGTACAGACACGCCGGGTTCTGCTCTTTTATTATAGTATAGATAGATAGATTTGGACAAAGATCTAGTACAAAAGGAATACCACACATAACTGTTAATGAGTCACACACATTTTTTATTATGAGTTAAGTTAAGGTGACAAATCTTTCCTGTGGACAGCCCAAAGTTAAGGGATTTAAAGCCCAACTTCTTGCTGGGCTTTTATATAAATGTACATACAAATCCAATCTTGTAACCTGTATGATAAAAACATAACTTATGTACACCCAAGCATTTAACTATTGTCCACAGGAAAGACCCCTATTTCCGCGTTACCCTAATACCACCCTACATTTAGCAGTATTTTAGCTGATAATGGAGCATTATAGAAGTCCCTACCTTCAGGTGGGACGTTGAGCTTTCTCAGCCGCTCTACTCGCCATCCGTTGGGCCGGGTCGGCGGCGCGCCTGACGGCAAGCGGAGCGCTCGCAACAACGCCACGGCCGTCGGGAGCGTGTTCGTGCCTGGAAGAAACAAACGATACTTAAATATGAATTTACCACTGAGCTTTTCAGTGAAGGAAAACATCGTGAGCAAACCTGCACGCATCTGCGAAGTAATTCAAGGATGTGTGTGAAGTCCCCAATCCGCACTGGGCCTGCTTGGGGACTATAACCCAAACCCTCTCGTGATGAGAGGCCTGTGCCCAGCAGTGGGCCGCAAATAGGCTGTTGTGGTGGTGTTGGTGTGGTGGATTATATACGAGCCTCATAACGTTTTCTGCCATGTCAGCAGTGTCATCTGAAGATGCTAATGCAGACTAGGCGACTAGGTGTATGGAGGGTTGAAGTAAAGGAGCGCAATCGCAATATAATGGGGACTATCGTTTCTTTGCTCACCAGTTGGCGCCACTGTAGACTAAGGTCCAGAGATATAGCTGTCAAAGGCGACTTTATAAGATCGGCGCCGAAACAAAGTTTTCAATCTTGAATCTCATTAAGTTTATTAATTATAAATAACTATCACCATATCGAGTATCTATGCCGCAATGTTGTGCAATTCCGTTTTGTTTGGAAAAAAGATTTTTTTTTCAAAGCGTTTACATTCATAGCCAAATAATCCATATTTGCGATAATTTCACTAAGGAAATCACTTTTCAACAGGTAAATTAAAGAAATTATGATTTATATCGCGAAACCCGCCAAAACCAGTGAAAACTGAATGTTATTGGACCTCACGCGACACTAGCGCCTCTAGTGGCAAATTCACACGCGATAGCCCCCATTCCAAAGGTGGACACCAAATCGGGTAGGTTGGGGGCGCTGCGGTCGCCACTCCAGTCAAGCCACCTAGGCGGATAGTCTGCAGTAGCGCCTTCAGATGGCGCTGCTGAGGCGAAAACGGTTGTGAGAAGAGTGTGTTTTGTTTTGTTGCTTATCAAATCCGCTGGACACGTTTTCAACTGTTTCGCCATATAAGATTGCGCTCCTTACCATGACACATTCCACACTCCATAACTAGGTGGCTTGACACTTGACATTTTACATTATGCAGATACTGTGGATGCTCTTGGAAACATAACAATTGCGATTTTTTATCACCACCTTCCATAGCTCATCCGTCTGTCCGTGGCTCACCTGACTGCAAGGAGGTGAGCAGCGTCAGCAGCCATCGCGCTAAAGCCTCCGCGTTGTTAGCGAGACACAGACACAGGCGGCAGTGACATCCGAAACGCGCTCGGTACACCCAATCCTCGCGGACCATTTCCACGCTCCTGTTGGCAAACAACATGATTGTTAAACACTATTCACCTGAAAACATATGGACGAACAGTGCCCAACAGAATATGTCAAAATATACGGAGCAAACTGACATTAGAAAATACGTGCCAATATGCTAATAACGCCTCTTTATAATTTAATTTACTTTATGTGTCAAGATATAGTACATTTCGATACTAGTGCGGAAAGTGTGTCATTACTTCACGAGTAACGAGATATCTTGCCACGAGCCGCAGGCGAGGAAATTAGAGAGGGTATAATAGATCAATGTTAAACACTATAATAAAAACGTATAATAGATTAATGTTGATTTTATAAGTAAGGATTCATAATCAGCAGGAGAAAAATGGCTCCGTCAAAACGGGTGCCCGAACAGCTCGCGGGCACCCGTTTTGCTTTCGTTATAAAGAGGCGTTATTAGCATATGGAAACGTATTTTCGGATGTCAGTTTGCTCCATATATTTTGACATATTCTGATAGGCACTGTTCGTCCATATGTTATAACTTGTTAAACTGTTAAACACACATAAAGCCACGCATGTTTCCTGTCGATCAAAGTAGAAGATGTAGGTACCTAAATCAATGACGAAGCTTGCAGCGGATAACGGTATGTTTTTAATGATAACTACATCAAACTGTACATAATGACGATGCAAAAGTGATTGTAAAATCCTACTTGAATAAATGGCTTTTGTCTTTATCTTTATCTTTAATGGCCGATGGGGCCAGAAAGTTCACGAATGGCGTCCGCGCACCGGAAGACCGGGTGCCTCCAAAAAGATGGAGCGATGACCGGGTGAAGGTCGGGGGAAGTCGGTGGATGCGAGCGGCACAGGACCGGTCGGAGTGGCGAGCCTTGGGGGAGGCCTATGTCCAGCAGTGGACGTCTATGGGTTGATATGATGATGATGATGATAATGTAAAACCAATAACAACAAATATTTCTCTATGTAATTGACAGATGGTTTGGGTCAAGCGATCGCAGCGCCCCTAGTTGCCAAATTAGGCAGATTTCTTGTCCATAGCGATAATAACTTACATATCAGCACCGATGAGCGTGTACATGAGAGCGCTGATCTCGCACCACGCGTGGTACACGCCCAACAACCATTCCTCGACGGGCGTGAACTGCTCAGCGGCGTAAAGATCACCCGCTTCTGTGGACAATAATAAAATCATCTTTAAATGAATTGAGAGGGTTTACTCCGAAAGTTGGCAACGTCGCAAATAGCTGTCAAATACTTCGTTGTTTTCATTAATTTCTGAATATTACTGAATGAAAATCCTTGGGGGAGGCCTATGTCCAGCAGTGGACGTCTTTCGGCTGAAATGATGATGATGATGATGACTGAATGAAAATATGAATTATCGCTCTATGTTTGAATAAACCATTTAGTATGGATTGCAACAATTATCATAGGAGCATGAAATTTTTAGGATTATGGGAGTACTATCTCTTGAAAACTTTCCATCGCATTTTCCATGCATTTTAATGTAAATCTTATCATTGAATGCCTACTCGTAAAGTGGGGATGTCATTTTTTTTTCTTGCGTACCCCATCGTGCGGCATATCGTTGAATAGGTCTTGAAAAAATATTGTGGGTTTTTTGATTAAGTGATGCGTTTGTGAAATATTAAGCTTTAAAGTGCTATTTTTTGTTAGAGTCACGTGTCCCCCCCCCCCCCCTGCCAGCTAAATGGTGGTATTTGGATGGCTGAAAAAAATCACGGTTGTGGCACATATAACGTAGTTGAAAGGAAAACTATCAGAGCTAAGTAGGCTGTACAAACTTACGAGTAATAGTCGACCAACTTATAATGATGATTTTTCTCGAGCGACAGGGGCGTCGGGCGGGCACGTCATACCACAGGCTAGCTAGATGCTAATAAGTCTTAGAAAGGTACTGTGGGCATCCTCAACTTCGGAACCCTATAATTTGCGCGTGGCCCGACACGCACTTGGCCGGTTTTTAATTCAGTAATATTGAGAAATTAATAAAAACAGCGATACATTTGACATTAGGTATGAATTTTAAACATTCCCATATGATGTGTATTGACATTTATAATATGTTACCTGACATTTTTAAAGAAGATAAATTATTTGTATTTTTAACAAAATTATCTGTATGTATGTCCGGATTTAACTCGAAAACTATTGGTCGGATTGCAACAAAATTTGGTATGGGAGTAGTTTATAACACTGGTCAACATATAGGCTACTTTTTATCACGGAGAAACGCATAGTTCCCGCGGGAACGCTATTACCGAATTCCACGTGGACGAACTCGCGGGCAGAAGCGCGTTTAAAAATATAATTGACTTTAGTACAAGATTTACACTAACCGCAGACATATTTCAGCAGAGCCGCTTCGTCTTCCGGTGAGACAGGTGGCTCTTCGTCGCACTCTTGAGGCAACCTAGAATTAACATACAACTCTATAATATTTCTCACATTAAAGCCTAATAAACAATCTGGCTTCTGGCTGAACCCCGATTACCCGACCGCTTAGCAGTTGTTCCGCTACTTGAAGCTAGATGGCGAGCCGAACGCAAAGCATATTTTATTGCTTAACATGTTACAACTTACAACCCGAAGTCTCTGTGTAATACGAGTAAGAGGATTTCAAAAAAGAGTTCTAGTTATAATATTAGTTGTATAATGTTTAGAAATACACTTTGCGTTCGGCTCGCCATCTAGCTTCAAGTAGCGGTAGCAACTGCTAAACGGTTGTGTAATCGGGGTTCAGCCACTGGACCCTAGATGTCGATCTAGTGTTAACCCGGGTTTCGGAGCACGCACTACAGTATAGACTCTACTACTCTTCTTGTATCATTTCTCTATGCTAGTATTAATGTACTCACGAATCAGCCTGGTCCAAATCTTCTATCGGAGGCAATTCGGATCCATCGCAGTCCTCGGTCGGAATCCGAAACTGAAAAAAGAAAATAAGATTTAAAAAAAAAACCGGCCAAGTGCGTGTCGGACCACGCGCAAAGTATAGGGTTCCGAAGTTGAGGATGCCCACAGTACCTTTCTAAGACTTATTAGCATCTAGCTAGCCTGTGGTATGACGTGCCCGCCCGACGCCCCTGCCGCTCGAGAAAAATCATTGGTATTTTAATCATTTCATAAGTTGGTCGACTATTACTCGTAAGTTTGTACAGCCTACTTAGCTGTGATAGTTTTCCTTTCAACTGCGTTATATATGCCACAACCGTGATTTTTTTCAGCCATCCAAATACCACCATTTAGCTGGCAGGGGGGGGGGGGACACGTGACTCTAACAAAAAATAGCACTTTAAAGCTTAATATTTCACAAACGCATCACTTAATCAAAAAATGGTTTTAACAAACCTAATATTTTTTTAAGACCTATTCAACAACATGCCGCACCATGGGGTACGCAAGAAAAAAAAAATACATCCCCACTTTACGAGTAGGGGAGGTACCCTATAAAAAAAAATATTTCAAAATTTTATTGTACCACTTTGTCAGCGTAACTAATATGTATATTCATGCCAAATTACAGCTTTCTAAGACTAAGCATCTCCGAGCAATAGTGCGGACAGACGGACGGACGGACGGACGGACGTGGCGAAACTATAAGGGTTCCTTGTGGACTTCGGAACCCTAAAAGCGGAAGTGCCGTACAGTCGAGTATGGCAATATCGACAAAGGTTCGCACCTTACTATGGTCTAGAAGTGTACAGATATTAATGAACTCGACTGTACAGTACGAAAAAGAGAGCTACATATACACTTCTGAGTTTTATTCACTTGTAATATTACTTACATATAACGGCGCTAGACGTACAGCCTGTAAACAAAATTAATACTTTAAACTGTGATGCTTTTAAAAATTATACAAGAGTACTTTGCAGCAGGAAATCCATATTTTTAATATTATAAGTTCGAAAGTAACTCTGTCTGTCTGTCTGTTACCTCTTCACGCTTCAACCGCTGGACCGATTGATATGGAATTCGGCATAGAGATAGTTGGGGTCCCGGGAAAGGACATCGGCTACTTTTTGTCCCGGAAAAACGCATAGTTCCCGCGGGAACGCGATAACCGAATTCCGAGTTAGGCGCAGATTGCGCGCCGACTACATTCAGGCGGGTGATTCGGTGGCCATTCTGTACGTAGTACTATTAAATATGCCCTAGATGTGTACATATTTACGGCGCACCTGCAGGATGTCCTCGTGGCGAATGAACAGGTCGCACCGCTCCGGCTGAGCTGGCTCGGCGCTCAGCAGAGGCAGCAGCAGCTGGCCCATCGACGGCGCCTCGGCCTCCTGCGAACGTAGACGTTTATGACACACCTGCGCGATGACATCTTCGGCCAAATTGTCACTTTCCGTCAGGTGAGATCGTGGACAAATGCCGAATTATATTTAAAATATATACCTATAGTGGATAAGTCAATAATGAGTTGAAATTGAATTATTTATTGTTATTATTAATTTACTACAGTTAATTCAATTATTTATTCAAATACTAGTCAATGTTTTATTTTTTTATTTTTCATTTTTTTTTCGATTTTTATTCTAACATTGTTTAATTTAATCTCGTTTGGTATTTTTATTGACATACATAATTAATTTCAAATTTAATTCTTATTGACATTTTCACACTAATAACATAGAATGTAAGCTAATTGTTACAGCACGACACAACTTAGAAGGCGCGCGGTGAAACACTTAAGCCGTTGACGCAGAGTCTATTTTTGCTTAATCCATGCGCCTTCTAAGTTGTGTAAACCTGTACGAACTAAAATATGGATTTTTACCATTTGAAAATAAATGATTTTTATTTTTATTTAATAAAAAAAATGAAAGACTAATTAGATGGTGGCAATATTTCTTAAATCGAATTAAAATTATTTAAGCGGACTTAAAAGCGTATGCAAATTATTTTAAACTTCCATTTATTATTGTAACATTCCCTTCACAAGTCTATTTTTTTTATTTACTACAGACTCAGTGTCTTTGTTTTCATGAAGTTTCATAACTCAACCACACATAATTTACAATATAAAAAGATCATGTGTGAAGTATTTTGAGTGAATAGCACGAATGTTTATTCTCGATTCATATGTTTAGTATTTATTTATATGTATGTACCTATTTATATCGTGGTCTAGCACCCATAGTACAAACTTTGCTTCGTTTGTGTGAAATGTCCCGATGTTTATTTATTTTATTATATTCCAAAGCAGTGGTTCCCAACCGGTGGTCCGCGGACCACAACTCACAAGTGGTCCACGAGATTTAAAATATGGTCCGCGACAGATTTCATATTTGAATGTACGCGAACGAGAACGCGGTGATGTAACCGGTGGGAGGGAAGCGTCTGACGAAACAATATGACAAAGAGCCTATCAACCCAAGAATTCCTGGACTTGTACAGAAGATGCAAGCTCAGTAATCTCATTGATATACTATGTACTAGAAAGTTACAGGTTTTCACTGCTCATTAATGTGACTTTCGACGTTTACGTTAAACATTAACTTTTGCCCGCGTGGTTTTGGACAAGTGAAAATGAAGATATGTAAACTCTTTAAATTTGCGAAAAGAAATATAATAAAGTAAAAAACTAATAGGGTGAAGTTGAAAAAGGAAAAAGCACTAGTGTGCATAAAACAAAGCCTTGTAGGAGTAGAGATCTTCTACTATCTAAAGTCCCGCGCCTTCACATTTCAAAACGCTTCAATGTATTTTAAAAAGCACCACCAACACTCTCAACACATGTGTGCGAGCTGAGACAGCCGTCAACTATGCGTTGAGAGTGTTGGTGGTGCTTTTTAAATAATAATGAAAAAAAATTAAGCGTTTTGAAATGCGAAGGCGCAGGACTTTAGACAGTAGAAGATCTCTATAAATAAACTATCTGAAGTATTTTTTAATCTTGTGGTCCATAATGCTAAAGGCAACGCAATCATAATGGTCCCGGATCAAAAAAAGGCTGGGAACCGCTGTTCCAAAGGGTCAATATGGACATACCGCAGTGTTGTGCTGATAACCGTTGCACACAGCATCGAACGATGGTTGCTCCTTTGATGACGAATTATCTGACGAGCCTGCCAAAAAATGGATGCATGGTCAAATCTTGGGTGAATGCTTTGTTGAATGAGCCCCTAACCATTTTCTGCTTTGCCTAAAGGTTGACTGGTAGAGAATGCCTCAAGGCATTAAGTCCGCCTTTTGTACACTAAGTTTTCTTTATGTGCAATAAAGTTTAAATAAATAAATAAATGAGAAAATAGGATTGAGCAGAAAAAGAGAAATATAATACATTCTCCTACTGCCAGGGCGATCGCCTTCAATAGTACATTTTGATGCAAGCGCGAAAAATTTGTCATTTTATCACGAATTGCTAGATATGTTGGCGCGAGCGAAAGCGAGCGTTAACATTAGGGACGAGTGAAAATGACAATTTTGCACGTGTATCAAACGACATTTTTTAATACATTTGCGAAAAAAAAATGAATAAAGAAATAAATCTGTTCATTTATTTCATGAAGCTCAAAAAACTTTACGCACTAGTTCGTAAAAAACGACTTTAGGCTCGCTCACTAGCTGTCAAAAAACAAAAAGCACTCGTTCGGAAATGACAAACTTTTGGAACGTTAAAAAGGTATCGAAATGTTTACTTTTTGAGCAACTGTATTAAACTTTTTTATTCGGCTAAAGCAGGTGTCGGCAACCCGCGGCTTTTTACATGATTAGGCAAATTCCAAACTTAAAAAAAAGAATAAGACCTCTTCAATAAAAGAATTTCCATTTGGGCGACGATGACCTCTTAACTTAAGAGGGTCTATCCCGAAAGTTGGCAACGTTGCGTATAGCTGTGAAATGTTCCACTGTTTTTATTAATTTCCCAATATTACTGAATGAAAAAAGAAGTTATCATTCTATGGTTGAATGACGCGTCTCGTTTTATATTTGTTGGGTAGGCATTCAAATGATAAGATTACATAAAAATGCATGGAAAATGCGACGTTGCCAACTTTCGGAGTAAACCCTGTTAAGAAGTGGCGTATGCTTGTTTGTCACCGTCAGTTTTATAAAAAAAAATTGCTTAATCTGAGGTTTTTTTTACATACCGTAGACGCTAGAATGAGCGAGAAACACGTAAGAAATTTAAAAAGAGCTATAACCATAAACGTAAATAATATAGACCCGGTCTAACGTACACGTAATATGTCCCCACTTCCTCGGTGTCCAATCCAAAGTTCTGTCCCCGAGCGTGCGTGACAATAAGCGTTTTAAAAAAAAACTTTTTTCGAAACTGTTTCTCAGTATCTAAAAACTCGTCTCGTTGTTGGAAAAATGTGACCCAGCTTTAGTATCACAATACAAGTTTAACTTTGGATTGGACACCAAGGAAGTGGGGACACATGACATGTATCTACGTTAGGCAATAGGCCGGGTCCATACGAAGTATTATTTATGTCTATGGCTGTAACAGCTGTAATGTTATGTGTTGTGCTCACACGCGTCCTCGAGCTCCGTCCACTGGCCGTCGGAGTCGGAATCAGCGCCTACGTCGGACGCGTCCGAGACGACTTCGATGCGGCGCACGCGCATCGACGCCGCGCGCCGCGCCGCCGCCGACCGCCGCCGGGAGATCTGACGGACCAACCGACGGTTATACATACTAGAGACAATGTACTACTACTACTAACGCCTATTTTCGTCCCACTACTGAGCACAGGCCTCCTCTCATCACGAGAGGGTTTGGGCTATAGTCCCCACGCGGGCCCAGTGCGGATTGGGGACTTCACACACATCTTTGAATGACTTCGCAGATGCGTGCAGGTTTCCTCACGATGTTTTCCTTCACCGAAAAGGTCAGTGGTAAATTCAAATTGAGTTTCGCACATAAGTAAACTTAGAGGTGCGAGCCGGAATCGAACCCCCGGCCCTCTGCGTGAGAGGCGGTAGGTCGAACCACTAGGCCACCACGGCTTCGAGACAAAGTAATCCCACAAAAATATTGTCACGTAAATTGAGGCCAAGGCGTATTGCTTACGAGAGGTAGTCGACTTAGACGCAGTTCTGAGATCTTATGGAGAGCCAAGCTGTGTCGTTCAAAAAGTCAAAATGTGGGGCTTGACCATTTCGTAAGAGTGACATAGAATGTCATATGGGCTGACCAACAGAAAGTAATTCACTACTATGTTAATTTTGTGCCTATAATTGAGAAACGAAACGGCCAACCCACACATTTTGAGAAACGCTTCGAGAAAAGGTAGTTGCCCTGCGCTGCCGTTGACTCGTCTTGGCGGATTATTTAAGACTGTCGATCTCCTTACATTATGGCATACAACGGAGATAGCCAGGGAGTTTCATATTTTCATACTTCGCCTGCAGCGCCATTTATATGTTGCTCATGGAGTTCAAATCTGTATCCAGGCTACCTAGGCAGCGACATCTATTATCGCATTTAACACTCATTTTGAGCGTACACCGATTTGTTTAAAGGTTGAAGTCTATTATTGCACGCGCTGTTGTTAGTAGTGTAACCCTGTACCTCCTTTCCCTTAGCGATAGGCCTCCGCCGAGTGCGCTGGGGCCGCGCGGCACGTCGGGCGCCGCCGGACCACGAAGACGACGAAGAAGTCCCACTGGCAGAGCCCCGGTGACCCATCTGTAACCAATATTCATAAAATAGAATAAAAAAAGACTTAAATTTCTGATACATGCAAAAATATAGTTACAACTAGCTTACTTCGCCCGCGTGGAATTCGGTTATCGCGTTCACCTATGTATATATAAATATAGCGTTTATCGGGGATGAAAAGTGGCCTATGTCCTTTCCCGGGACTCCAAATATCTCCATGCCAAATTTAATCTCAGTCGGTCCAGCGGTTGAAGCGTGATGATGGATAAAATCCATATCCATACTAATATTATAAATGCGAAAGTAACTCTTCTGTCTGTTACCTCTTCACGCTTCAACCGCTGGACCGATTTGGATGAAATTTGGCATGGAGATAGTTGGGGTCCCGGGAAAGGACGTAGGCTATCCCGGAAAAACGGATAGTTCCCGCGGGAACGCGATAACCGAATTCCACGCGGGCGAAGTCGCGGGCAAAAGGTAGTAGTTTATAATTAGTCTAGTTTAACACCAGAACTCGCTTCGGTATAGGCCTCTTCCAGAGATTGCCATAAATATTCTATCTACTTTTATAATACTGTCTGTTCCTAGGGTAACTGGTCGACCTCTTTTGCCTTTACACACTGGACCTTTCCATTATGTGGCATGGTAACCAAGGTATACTCTTTCATCATCAACTGAGCGAATGACTGACTGACTGACTGACTTATTAATTGGCAAAGAGACTGACAGGGTCAATCAAGGTACAGCTTTAACTACTTGTTCGTAGAATCCTTGGGTAGGTTTTTTTTTCTAATTTGAATCTGCTATCAGTCCTAAGACTACGATCAGATGTGTTGTTCTCATATCACATTTCGAGTGTGCCCTCCAGTAAGGATAGCTACTTATCACGGAATCCTTAATTCAGTACCAGGACTTCAATTATTGGATATTGTACCTTTTTAATCTCTTTTGATAGTCCAGCATTGTTAACTGGCGAGGGGGAGGGTAGGTGAACACTAAGAGAGGATTTCCCAAAACTCCTACGGGAACGGGGAATTTTGATTCATTATACCGTGGGAGATGGCTAACGTTATAATATTATGAAATTTATTGTACTAAGTCACAAATTTTATACTTCATAAATTTAATAGAATCGTAAAAAAATACTTCCAAGCCTACCCAATAAATTTCAGACATTAAACACTCAAGGTCAAGAACATTGTTTGCATACAAATATTGCATTTTTAAGCTATATACAAGTATAACTTAATGTACATTATTTTAAACCTTATTAGCAAATGTTATATCTTAATGAAAATGGTGAGACACATGTGCTAACCTGGATATCGCGATGACAGACTGTTTTTTTACAGCTACCTCCTTTTTTGGGTAATCACTAAAACTACCCACATCAGTCCAATATATAACAGCAAAGAAATAAGTTGAAAATATTTCTTTTAATATTATTAGTTTGTGATGTCCACACAGAAAAATAGCAAGACATTTTATTTATTTCTTTATTCATTGCAATCATGTACACATAGAAAATACACATAGCGAATGCATGGTGTTAGAGATACATATATTCTATAGTGGGTACATGCCACCCGGTAAGGGTATTAGAATGTAATTTCTTAGAACTCAGTAGTTACCTAATTTTATAATATTTAACACACAATGATAATTACATTTGTTGTTAAAAAGCGTCTATGTGGAATTTAAGAAACTATGTCTATAACTCCTTATCAACAGCATTATTGTCATGTTGACTAGGTACATACTGTTCGATTGGGACACATCAAAATCTACAATCCTAAAAAAATAAAATTAAAACTCCTTATAACGTTGACATAGAAATAGTTTTTTTTTTCTCCATTTTATCTGCCATCAGCATATCGGCCATAATTCTCGCTAAATTTTGTTTAAATTGATGGGTATCCCATTAGATACTCTCTCCCAGACTTTAGTCGCATACACTGGTTTATTAGTCTCTCTTGTAGCCTTGTTTGGTTATTAGTAATAATCAGTTCCCTGGCGAATTGGTTTGTGTGATTTCGGGGTCTTTTTTGTATTCAATACAGTATCAGTTTCAGGTTTACACAACTTAGAAGGCATGTGGATTAAACAAAAATAGACTCTGCGTCAACGGCTTAAGTGCTTCACCTCATGCCTTCTAAGATGTGTCATGCTGTACTTAGGTATTCATGTATCTCAGTGTATCTTGCAAACCATGGTGCGCGTGATACAGCCCTATATAGAAATAAAGTGAGAACGGAATTATTCCTGTATCATCAAACTAATAATAGGTCTGTAAATAAGTTGATCAGGTTGCCACAATCTCAGCAATGTGTAAATCATGTGGTTGGTATCCATTTTCAAACAAAAAAAAAATGGTATGAGGATAGAATGTACCACTATGCAAAGGTAATTTTTATTCCAACAATAAAGTTCTCATGGGACAAACGTTAAATTTAAAAGCATGTAAACAAAGTCATGGGTAAGAGCTAGTTTCCAATAAGAGAGTTACACGCTGCTGCTGATCTTACTCGGGTATATCCGTCTAAACTCTAAAGTATCAGTGTATTATGATTAAATTCATGGTATTAATAAGTATCCCCTCAAAAATATAAAATAAGCATGTCAAAATGTTAGGACACGGCTTAGTAACAGTTAAATGGGATCCTTATTAAATTCTGATTAGAGGGTACTTTGTCAGAATCTACCCACAAGTAAATAAAACTTTGTGATATTTTAGCTGTTTTATTTCGATATTCAAAAGCAAACCTTGCTGGTTTATATTACTTTAATGAAAATATTACACCTAGATAGAATAGACTAATTGTGTGTACATAGTAAAAACTGAAATAGCCACAACAAATCTATGTTGTACACAATTTGCATATAACCTGTTCTACATCACCATTTCATTAATAATTTATCAGTTACTATACATAATTCATATGGATGTACAGTTTATATCATAATAGATGTGCCCTTGTGTGAATCTCTTCTTGTCACATGTCCAAAATGTACCCAACTAGAAAATGAAAGGTCAATGACACAATCAGCTAAAACTTTAAGCGTGAAAATGTGCAAACTACGTTTTCCTACCGTGGGAACGTCACTTGCTACACATGCATTCTAGAGAGCTACAATTGGTCAGCCATTTTGGTGGTGAATTGTACTAGACTTACCGCGATTTCGAAGAGGGATGGGAAGTCCTGTCGAGGCTCGCCGTCTGCCAGGCCGGCCAAGAGACCGAGTTCCGCGCTGAGACCAGCCGCCAGTTCAGCGCCGATGCAGTCAGCCCTGTCTGCGTCTGCCATCTCCCAGGTATCCTTCAGGATGTCCCCGATCTCCTCCGACACCGCCGCGACAGCCGAGGCCACCTCATCCGGAGGCACTCCCTCCTTCCCAAGACCCTCGCCGCCACCGGTTTGAGGCTCCTTCTCCTCCGAAGTACCCATGCTCCGATCCGAACATTTCTCCGCGGAAAACATCATTTGCGAACCAAATTACACGAGGATGCCGTAAAACGAAACATCTAAAGTCACGCACGGTTATGATAGATCATACGAACAGTGAGTATACAACGGAAAATGAGTGAAAAACCATTTTTCCTCGACACTGATTTAGCCCGAACTTTTGACAATACCAATATGGCGACGATATTTTTAGGAATTTGTGACCAGCTCAAATGGATTTAATGTCATTTTGGTTAGTGGCAACATAGTGACTTGATCGTTTCGACTTTTATCCGATTGGAATCGAATAAGCAATTCGAAAAAAACTTAAAAGAAAAGGAGTGAGCTTTACTAAAATTAACCGCGATCAGAGGCCACATAAACTTTTAAATAGATTTCAATTTTTTTCCTGTTTTATTAGTTTTAAATAGAAAACAGAATGAGAAAAGATTTCACCCAATAAATTTATTCACCGAAACATCACGAAAAAGAAGCGAAAACGTTCAAAACAGGATTTCAAACGAGATGTTACTGGTGTCTTATCTTTTATCATATAAAAAAGCTTTAAAGAAGAACCATAATTCGAATTTTCAAACACTAAATTGATATGCAACCTTATGCAGCTTCTAATTTTTGTTGAAAATTTTGTAATTTTTGTTTAATTGCATATCGTATTATTTTAATTATTTTTTAATGAATTTAAATTGAAATTTTGATTTCTTTTTATTTGTTCCTTAAATTTCTTAACCCTTTTTTATACTAAGATATTTTTTGTACCTTGCAATTCAGTGGCTGTCGCGGTGACAACTTTGACAAATGACAACTGAAGCTGACATTTTCAGATTTTGCGCGAACGGCCTCAACTGAAAATTCTCATCTAATTATAAATTTTATATATAAAAAATGTATTGCAGGTAAAATACCGCAGTGCAATGCACATAGGCACGTGCCGGCTATAGTTTTATGGCCACAAACCGGTTGTCTTAATTAGATTAAGTTTAGTTTGTGACTCGAAATTGTTCATACGAAACCAGAGCTGTTTAATGTCTAAATTTAGGAGTTTGAGCGTGTTAAACGTGTCCCGAAAGTCCTAAGTTATAACTTAAGACGAAAATAGTTGTTAAAAGAGTCATGGCTGTGCAAAATAAGCTTTTATACGCTTTTCGCGGGTGGATAGCTTTTGTGGCTTTCATGGATCTAGGCACCGCCGGTCGGTCATATATTGAGCGGCGATCATTCCTGAACAATAACGGAGAAAACGAGCATTTAGATGGTGAGTTTTACTTGTATGGTTCACGTTTAAATCGAATTTCATTGTTTTTATGTGTATTTAGTTTGTGTAGTTTGTTTATGCATGCAAAATTCAATTTGAATTTACCAATGTGCTTTCTCATGAGGAAAACTGCACGCATCTGTGAAGTAATTCAAATATGTGGGTGAAGTCCCCAATCCGCACAGGGCCCGCGTGGGGACTATAGCCCAGACCCTCTCATGATGAGAGGTATGTGTCCAGCAGTGGGACACAAATAGGCTGTAGTAGTAGTAGTACTAGTTTGTTTATGTTTAGCCTTTTTTTTCATTTGCTAGTGGTAGGGCCTGGTGCTAGGTCTGTCCGGGGAGGTACCACCATCTTTCCCCGCTAACTTGCCGCCAAATAGCAGTGCTCGCACTGTTGTGTTTCAGTAGGGGGTTAAGGCGGCCAGTGAAATTTCTGGCACAGAGGCATTCCATCTTAGGCCTCAGGGTAGGCAACGCATTCGAGATCTTATGGTTTCTTAATGGGGATCACAGGATTTCGGTGGCAATGGGCTGCAGTGACCACTTATCATCAGGTGGGCTGTGCGCTCATTTGCCTATACCATCGACATAAAAAAGCATATATATATATATATATATATATATATATACACTTGTGTAA
The DNA here is from genome assembly GCA_963971205.1 of Aethes cnicana. Taxonomy (NCBI): domain Eukaryota; kingdom Metazoa; phylum Arthropoda; class Insecta; order Lepidoptera; family Tortricidae; genus Aethes; species Aethes cnicana. The sequence goes on from OZ020299.1 coordinate 3,471,505, forward strand.
GTTGTGGCTACCTGTTATTAGATAAGTGTCTTAAGCCTAGAGAGTTTCTCTATGTTACAAAACAAAAATATGACAACCTTAACAGGTTTATTGCTGAATTTTGCATAGGGAAATAAGGAATATGTTTTATAATGAAAATATTGGTACTTAATAAAAATGACCTTTCATATCTATTTCAGGAGATTTCACCATCTCTAGGATGCTGGGAATGTATTCTCTTTTGAAGGCCCTAGCGCTTATACACTGTACGCTTTACATTCACTACAGACCGTGAGTATTGACACAAAATGTGGGAGTATTTATAATTAGTAAAAGGTACCATGTCATGGCTTTTTAGTTTTCGAGTTACATGAGTTTCTTTGGACGGGTCTTCCACATACTTACACAAAAAAAAAACATGGCACAGAAAGCCGTGACATGGTAGCTTTGTACAATGCCATACCGTAGAGGTCTGTAATGAACTTACCATAGAATTTAAAAGTACATAAAAAAAATCTTAAAGCATAGTTTTTATGACATTTTATAAATAAATTATAAGTATAAAGGGAACGCACTGGTAGCTATTTTTGAGCTGCTGGTGTCCATGGGCTGTGGTGACAACTTAACATCAGGTGGCCCACATGCTCGTTTGTCAACTTTAGTTATAAAATAATAAAAGGTCCTTATTTGAAAATTATGAACAATTTCATGCAACTTTAATAATTAATGACTATTCTTATGAATGATTTGTATAATGTACCCACAGAATGTACATATTACAATTGACATTTCACACTTAATGTAATATCCATGATTATTAATAAATAAAGCAAGGAACATTGGGGTAAGAAAAGGAGGTGCCATGGTTCCAAAGCCTTTTCGCTGACATGATGATGATATGCTGGCTAATTTTTAAACATTGCATTCTTTTACATGAATTTTTTTATACAGCAGCAAGCAAACTTTTTTTTTCCCAGTTACAGGTACAAACCTAGTTGGGAAGACAGATGTTCATCCTTGTTGTAACTGTCCACAACCTTGCCATGTTAACTTTGCTCTAGCAATAAACACACTCTTGTATTTATTAAGTTAAGGTTTGCTAGTGGTAGGACCATCCGGGGTGTTACCACCGGCTTTCCCCGCTAACCTGCCGCCAAATAGCAGTGCTCTCACTGTTGTGTTCCGGTAGGGGGTTAAGGCAGCCAGTGAAATTTCTGGCACAGAGGCATTTCATCTTAGGCCTCAGGGTAGGCAACGCATTCGAGATCTTATGGTTTCTTAATGGGGGTTCATAGGATTTCGGTGTTCAAGTTCAAATAGAGGTATCTTATCGTATCTTATCTTAAGTTATCTTTTTATCATGGTGCTTTTTCAGTGTGGTGTCCATGGGTTATTGGTCTCTGATGTTAACAATCATTCTATACTTCACCGAGACTTTCTACTTCCAATCAACCACCCTCAACTTCTATGTAGTGTTCCCATGTATACTGAACAGTAAGTATATCACGATACAACATAGAAGGCGCGCGGTGAAGCACTTAAGCTGTTGACGCAGAGTCTATTGTTGCTTAATCTACGCGCCTTCTGAGTTCTGTAAACCTGTATTACCATATTACTTTTTAATATTTAAATGTTTTTTTTGGAAAAGTTCGAACCCTGTTTCTAACAATGTCTGTTACCTCTTCACGCTTCAATCGCTGGACCGATTTGGATGGAATTTGGAGTACTGGGAAAAGACATATGCTACTTTTTATCCCGAAAAAACGCACAGTTCCCGCGGGAACGCGAATACTGGATTCCACGCGGGCGAAGTCGCGAGCGGAAGCTAGTATTAGAAAAAAAACAGTTGCCATGTTTTATTTTATTCCTGTGTATAATGATTATCAGAGACAAGGTAATTTATATAGGGTCAAGCAAAACGTTGTGACACTTGTGACGATGTTTTACCCACAGAATCAGCTATCGATTCTAAGCATGTTTTTTACGAGAGGGGTTCATTCCGGCTCGCACCTCTAAGTTTACTTATGTGCGAAATTAAATTTGAATTTACCACTGAGCTTTTCGGTGAAGGAAAACATCGAGAGGAAACCTGCGCGCATCTGCGATGTAATTCTAGGATGTGTGTGAAGTCCCCAATCCGCACTGGGCCTGCGTGGGGACTATAGCCCGAGCCCTCTCGTGATGAGAGGAGGCCTGTGCCCAGCAGTGGGACACAAATAGGCTGTAGTAGTAGTATGTGTGTAGTATAGTATATATGGAGAACCTGAATCCGACGAGATATTTTTAGGGTTCCGAAGTCCACAAGGAACCCTTATAGTTTCGCCATGTCCGTCCGTCCGTCCGTCTGTCCGCACTATTGCTCAAAGATGCGTAGTTCTAGAAAGCTGTAATTTGGCATGAATATTCATATTAGTTACGCTGACAAAGTAGTACAATAAAATTTTGAAATATATATTTTTTATAGGGTACCTCCCCTACTCGTAAAATGGGGATGTATTTTTTTTTTCTTGCGTACCCCATGGTGCGGCATATCGTTGAATAGGTCTTAAAGAAATATTGTGGGTTTGTTTAAACCATTTTTTGATTAAGTGATGCGTTTGTGAAATATTAAGCTTTAAAGTGCCATTTTTTGTTGGAGTCACGTGCCCCCCCCCCCCCCTGCCAGCTAAATGGTGGTATTTGGATGGCTGAAAAAAATCACGGTTGTGGCATATATAACGTAGTTGAAAAGAAAACTATCAGAGCTAAGTAGGCTGTACAAACTTACGAGTAATAGTCGACCAACTTATAATGATGATTTTTCTCGAGCGGCAGGGGCGTCGGGCGGGCACGTCATACCACACTAGCTAGATGCTAATAAGTCTTAGAAAGGTACTGTGGGCATCCTCAACTTTGGAACCCTATACTTTGCGCGTGGCTCAACACGCACTTGGCCGGTTTTTGATTACAAATATTACTTCGGTTTTTTTTTAATTCGCTCTTCATACTAACCCAATTTTTCCCGAGTGCAATTTTCCGAATAAATTATTGAACTCCGTTTTTTTTTAATTTCCCCAATGGCACCATGTCTCTATTCGAAATTAATTGTCAATTCCAGTCATTACCCTCATTGGACTCATCTACTTACCCACAAAAATGAAACTCTGGGGCAGCGTACCGGGCACCTCGGGAATGGAGCGAGAGATCGAAGATGAAAACACCACGATACTCCGACAGATGGGCAACTTCAAACGACGGAAAGCGTCTAAGAACAAGTATGTTTGATTGTGGGGACGATAGAAAACGGTCGAGGCCCTGAGGATGTAACCCCCTTCTTACAGGCAAGTGGAGTCTTGGTATGGTGGTGGTTATGTGCCTCTCTTATTGGTGGATCTAGAAGTAGCTAGAAGACTTTTCATGGCCCATTGCTCAGTGGCTAGTTCTACAAATTGAAGACCAAAACTCACTCACTCAAGAAACCGGCAAGACTGATCGTAAAGGCTCTGTTTTGGCTCGAGCGAGCCAAAACATAGCCGTTGCAATCAGCTAGAAGTAGCTAGGAGGCTTTTCATGACCCATTGCTCAGTGGTTAGTTCTACAAATTGAAGACCAAAACTCACTCACTCAAGAAACCGGCAAGACTGATCATGTTGTTATCATCCCCTTTCTTTCTATTGCCCGAGCGGAAACGTTGCTTGCTACTCAATTTCAATGTGTTTTTAATAGTACATTACAGACCTAGGGTGGTGAATTCGTAAATGTCCCAGATCGCAGGTTTCTGTGGCCCGAACCGAAGGTGAGGGCCATAAATATGCGATCTGGGGCTTTACGAATTACCGCCCGTGGTTTGTCAGAAATTTTACATCTTGCCTTGGCCAAGAAGTGAGACCGCAAGAGTGCCGCGCAGCGGGCAGAAAATCCAACTTTACGGCCAAGGGTGATGTAAAGAAGTTTTAGGTGACAGGGAAGGGAGACTGAATAGGCGTCGCAATTGTTCAGTCGCCAAAATGTCGGAGAATATTTTCTCCGACATTTTGAAACCGATTTAGGTTCTCTGGAAAAACATGTACATCTCATTATTATTTTATGGTATTTAGGGCCTTATCACACTTGCGATTCGCGAGCGAGTTTTGTATGGAGGCGAACACGCCGCGAGTTCGCCGCGTACGAGTTTTGTATTGAAAAACGCTTTCAACTCGCTCGCAAATCACAAGTGTGATAAGGCCCTTATATTCAACTAAACTGATATTTTATTATTAACCGTATTACATGGACTTATGCTTTGCATTTTGGACTGTCGCCCCACAGGGAAGTGTGAATTCTGACCACATTTTGGTAATTTTTTCGCAAAAATCGCTTTGTCTGAGAGAGATGAGTTTTAGCGCCCAATTAGAAACCAATGAAAACCTTAATTTCATAGTGTCAATTATCACAAATAATAAATATCTATTATCCTACGACCTGGCCCAACCAAAATTCTTCAATTTGTAGAACTAGCAGAGTAAAGAATACTCCATCTCATTACCCATAAAACAAAAGTTACATTGAAGTTATATCGACCAACCAATGGGGGCTATCGCGTGTGAATTTGCCACTAGAGGCGCTTGTCGCGTGAGGTCCAATAACATTCACTTTTCACTGGTTTTGCCGTTATTTGGCGCTGAATGTGAACGCTTTGAAAAAAAAGCAATTTTTCCGAACAAAACTGGACTGCACAACATTGCGGAATAGCTACTCGATATGATGATAGTTATTTATAATTAGTAAACTCAATGAGATTCAAGATCTAAGACTTTGTGCCGGCGCCGATCTTATAAAGTCGCCTTTGACAGCTATACCTCTGGACCTTAGTCAACAGTGGCGCCAACTGGTGAGCAAAGAAACGATAGTCCCCATTAGCTGCTTCTGCTAATGTTTTAGCGTTCATCTACCGCCTAACTCAAATAAGAAACCAAATATGGCACAAATTCGTCATCCGAAAAATCGAAATGTTTGACTATTGTTCCTAATGGATTTATGAATTACAATTGTAATGGAGTTCTTCAAGAAAGGAGTGGAAATGATCGACAGAGCTACAGACGCGCAAGGACCGAATACCACTGTCTCTTTCTAACAATTTGTTACACACAACTTAGAAGGCGCGAGGATTTAGCAATAATATACTCTGCGTCAACAGCTTTAATGCTTCGCCGCGGGCCTTCTATAAGTTGTATCGTAGTGTACTCCGCAGTCCAATCCAGCGCATTTTGCGAAAGAGATAGACAAACTATACTCTTATAATATAAGTCTCAATATTTAGTTAAAAAAGTATTTAATTGGGAATCTCTTTTTGATCTGTCTTTGTGGATTTCAATTTTAAATAAGTAATAATTAGTTTCATGCTTGGATTCTTCTAGATTATGGAATTATTTTGCAATGTTAATTTAAACTCGAGTGATTAAGTAAATGTTGCAGAATAATTTGTCCATTTTTCTTGTCACTGTGTGATTTAGGTGCACTTCATAAAAATAATCTTATTAAATAATAATACCAATAATGTTTGCATAATAATTTTCTAAGTATAGTCCAATAATAAGTGCCAATATTTAATGCTTCCCACCATAATAACAATTGAAAATACAGATTTATAAACTATTGAAAATGCATTTAATATGACTAAATTACTATAATATATCCACACTAATAAGAGTAGAAAAAGGCGCGTCAATGATGAAAAAAGAAGATCAAGAGACTGATCGAAAAAAATAATTGTACGCTCATAACTGTAGAATTACTAGCCTGATTACAACGTAATTCAGCGCGGATGTACACCATAACACTTTAACTCTCTTAAACATATACGGTAACTTTTATCACAAGTATAAGTAATATTACAAAATATGAAGTGTATTGAAAGCATTTTCTTTAGATTAAAAAAATAAATATTTAGCAATAATCTACTCTCAGTGACCATATCAATTCTCAACCTCGAAAAAATGATATATCTGACCAAATGGCAATTTTTAGTGTATACTAAGTTGAATAATATCTCAAGAATAAATCCAAATAGTCAATTTAAATCTCTCTAATAATAATTTATATTCCTTCTAGTTTATATTTGTATTTAAAATATATAAGCAAAACGTTGTGACGATATTTTAACCCACGGCCCGGTTCCTATATCCACGAAACGCCTCGTTTTGCCTACGGACGGTTGATTTTTGACATTTGTTCCAGAGAATCTGTCAAATTTTAACCGTCCGTAGGCAAAACGAGGCGTTGTTTGGATATAGGAACCGGCCCATCAGCTATCGATTCTATGCATGTTTTTTTTTTGTTTTTAATTTTTTTCGAGTTAGTAAAAAAATGTATGGCCCGTATGGGATTGATGGTGTGAGCGATACCTAAATCCCATTCAATTTTTTTTATCGACTCGAAAAAAACCTAAAAAACATGCTCAGAATCGATAGCTGAGGGTAAATTGACTGTAAATCTTACTTGATGGGTAAATCATACAACTAAATGCAATAAGCTCAAGACGATGTGCTTTCAGTAGTGACTTAAGCTAAAGTTTATTTTTAAGGTAGACTTTGTAAATGGTTTGACTGTATGGAATATGCTACTTTTGATTTGCTACCATGGTCTAACGCCCGGTTCCTATATCCAAACAACGCCTCGTTTTGCCTACGGACGGTTAAAATTTGACAGATTCTCTATGGAACAAATGTCAAAAATCAACCGTCCGTAGGCAAAACGAGGCGTTTCGTGGATATAGGAACCGGGCCTAAGAAAACAAGGATTGCTACTCCGGGTTGTGACACTGGCACGTCAAAGTTGAGTTGCCACTTTATTGCAATAAAACAAAATGAAATAAATATTTTCTGCCGTTATAATGCAAAATAAATTATTTGCTCATTACAATTGCCCGCGTGGGGACTATAGCCCAAACCCTCTCGTGATGAGAGGAGGCCTGTGCCCAGCAGTGGGACGCAAATAGGCTGTAGTAGTAGTAGTAGTAGTACAATTGTCATTTACTTGTTTAAGCACACAAAATGGGGCAAGTTCAAAAGGAATGAACGTAATAATTTAATGAAACACTCACAGGATACATGGGAGTCGGGGATTATTTCAATACACCACTTGCAACACACGGCAGTGAATGACGTTTCGGTGTCACCCACACTACTACACAATTACCGGAGTAGCATACCTGGCGAAGTATATTATTGTATCATGATTTGCTACCATATCTCTTAGTCGTGAAAGTTAAATCTAAATTTCACAATAATTTTTTTAGACAGTTTTATCTTTCTTTGCATTTAAAAATTTATGTTAATCCTTGACCTATTCTCAAGACCTGTGATAGTTTTTGTGTTTTATTCCAAACTTTACTAACTATAGGTATGTTATTTATTATTGTAAATATGAATGTGATTTTTGAGTGTTTTTTTCATGCTTCTTTTTCATCAGAAGACATTTTAAAAAGTCGCCTTGTGCTATCTCTTAGTTTTCAATTTCGTCTTAGAACTTCTATTCTACCTATATTTATTATTTATTTCAAGTTTATTATGATTATTTTAATGTATCTGACGTATTTCAATGTATTCGTATAGTCAAACGTTTATAAAATATGTACACTATAATATTTAGCGAATGGACCACACTAACTAGTGCCATATCATGTTATAGGAATTGTTGAATTTTGAATAAATAAGTTTTGACAAATAGCGTTTTATTCTGTTTTTTATTTATTTAATAAATTTGACCAGCACAACGCCTTAAGAGGGAAGAATACCTACTACGCGTCCATACAAAAAGAGAAAACGTTTTTCCACTTCTAAATATTTTCTAATCTCCATGATTTTTTTGTATGTTATTGACACAATGAAATACTAGGTTTATAGGTTTTCCTTTTTTTAATTTGCAATGGATTCAAAGCTCTTGCAAATTAAAAAAAAAGGAGAGCCAATAAACCTAGTACAGGTTTACACAACTTAGAAGGCGCGCGGATTAAGCAATAATAGACTCTGCGTCAACGGCTTAAGTGCTTCACCGCGCGCCTTCTAAGTTGTGTCGTGCTATACTTCATTGTGTCAATAACATACCAAAAAATCATGGAGAATGGAGAACATTTTTATTATTATTATTATAGCCTATAAAGTGTCCCACTGCTGGGCAAAGGGCTCCCCTCTTTTTCGCCACTCCTCTATTTTGTGTTGCTCCCACCAATCTGGGTCAAATGCGTCCAAGTTGTCCCGCCACCTCCTTTTGGGTCTGACTCTTCTCCGGCAGCCATCTCGTGGAGCCCACTCTGTGGCTTTTTTGGCCCACTGTTCCGGACGCATCCGCCAGACGTGGCCAGCCCAGTCCCATTTGAGCTTGGCAGTTTTAACACCCACATCAGCAATTCCCGTTTTGGAGCGCAGCTCGGTGTTTCTGATGCGATCAGTTTTACGAACACCGAGAATGCTGCGCTCCATTGCTCGTTGGCAAACCTTGAGTCGAAAATATTTAGAAGTGGAAAAACATTTTCTCTTTTTGTAATTTTTGAATGGACGAGTACCGTACCGGCCGAGGACTATTCATCCCTCTTAACATCTCGTCTCTTCTGGGAGTTAGTAAGAGCCAAAAGGAGCTATTCAAAATTCAATTAAACGTTTTCTTACACGAGTTTGTTGTTATATCTTATTGTTTAATAGTAACAAAAAAACGGATTTTTCATTTCATAACACATTATTTTATTATGGACGGCTCACAAAAATGTTAGTAGATAGGTTAAAATGTTAGTAGACACATTTTGGAATGTTTAATGTTATATTAAGTACATAAATAAATTGAAAAAAATCTTCACATTTACTACAAAATGATCGTCAATACTTATAGTGAAATACATTCTTAACATTTCATTCACAGATGAATATAGCACGCGGCTTCTTAAGTTGTGTCATGCTAAAACTCCACAAAAAATAATTCAACCTAGCGTTTTAAACTTTTGTAGAATCGCCTAAATAAGTACCCACACCAATTTAGAAAAGCCAAATAAATTACGATTGATCAATTGTTTTTTTTTAATTGTAAATCCCGTTGCCGAGTGTGGAATGTGTCTTGGTAAGGAACGCAATCTTATATGGCGAAACAGTTGACAACGTGTCCAGCGGATTTGATAACTAACAAAACAAAACACACTCTCCTCACAACCGTTTTCGCTTCAGCAGCGCCATCTGAAGGCGCCACTGCAGACATTTCACAATTGCGACCGCAACGCCATCATATTATCCATCCACACACGGACACTTTTTGAAGCATAAGGATTGCGCTCCTTTACCTCCAACCCTCCATAGTTCACCGCATATAGATAGACAATGAGGGCCACCGTATTTTTGGTCACTAGAGGGCGCCACTGGCGTTAGAGACTGCGTTCGAGTTGATTGGAGGGATGTATAGCTGTCAATGTCAAAAAGCGCAAAATGGCGAATGAATGAGGGATTAAATTCAATTCAAAGATTGAGGTAAAGGAGCGCAACCTTTATACTTGAAAAAGTGTCCAGGATGGATAATATGATGGTGCTGCGGTCGCAACTGTAAAATGTCAAGTGTCAAGCCACCTAGTCGCCGAGTCCGCAGTAGCGCCTTCAGATGGCACTGCTGAGGCGAATGGCGACAAAATCGGGGGGTGCATGGTGTGAGGCAAGTGTGTTGCGTATGCATACAATCTGGACACTTTATCAACTGTTTCGCCATATAAGATTGCCCAAGTGTGACCAAGATAGCGTACACGGTAACGATATCCAGGGTCTGATTATGCAAATAAATAGTACCCACGAAATATCTAGGTTAAAAAAATAGTACCCTTGAACTTTTCGAAATATAAGGCCTGTTCACGGTGTACGCTACCGAGCGTCAAGCTGGCGTACACCGCGTGGATCTCTGGAACGGCTCGGTTCTCGGGAGTGATTTATAGCTCAAAAAATAGTACCCAAATAGTACCCACCGCCCTATCTAAAAGTGCATAATCCGATCCTGGATATCGTTACGGTGTACTGTTATATACGGAAATCTATGGAGAATGTATGCAGATGTTCCCACTGTTGTAGCTTTCCCAGATCGCAAGCATATTGCTGACCAGCCGCATTCTCACGTGCATAACACCTGCGCTTTTAGTCATTCTGTGGAAACGACCGCCCAATTTTCGACAGTCTGATCTGAGCTTTGTGGAGGACAAGTCCTAATTTTTGTACAAGTTAACTTAATTAAACGTGTGTGTTAAAAACTGACTTTTTTAAAAAGCCTTCAAGAACCCACTCCGTAACAGTGGTGTCAGAAGTGGGATGCCAGTAGTGTAATATCTGGCATTCTATCGCGTTTTGCTACAGACTATCGAGTGAAGTTACTGAACTCTTGAAATCCTGATCGAAATCTGAAATCCGCTGCATCCTGATTGTCCTCACACAATTGCCTTAACCGCCGCTCCGCCGTATCGATAAAGTTCCGCGCCGCTCTTACGCATCAGACTCATTATTCAATCAAGTGCGCGAATTTGTGATAAAAAAACGGTTCAATTCTAAGTGCATAAACTCTACGCCGTTCCCGCTGTTTCCACTGTGTCCGCTGTCTCCGCCATCTCCCGCCGTATCGAACCATCGTGTACGACCTACAGAGCGCTTGAGCATTTCGAGCCGCTCCGCTCCATCCTGCCGCCGCTGCTAGCTGTTCACGACAATAAGCCTTTCCCGGTGAAAGCCTGCTGGATTCGCTGTGCCGTTGCCGCATCCTGAAGAAGAATATGACGCTGTTCGTATCTTTCGTGACAATCCTGTGAGTCTATTTTCGCTATTTACGTTCTTACCCATTTATCCGACGCTATCTCGTGTTTCTAGACGTCAACGCTAATTCCCCTTCAAATCACTGTATCTGTTAAACTCTTTGTAAAATATTAAGTCCACATACCTATATACCTAAATCGAATACTATTTTAAGATGGCTACCCCAGCAACTCCCATCAAAAAGGAGGAGTTCCAGATTAATGTCCTATGCAGTTTCATTAACGTCTATCGAGGAGAGCGTGAGACTCTCCCCGCTTTCTTGACTAATTGTCAAAACGCATTAGATCTAGCAACAGAGTCCCAACAGAGTCTATTGCTGAAATTTATAATTTCTAAATTAGAAGGTAAAGCACAGGTAGCATGTTCAAACAGAGTGTTTGACAAGTTTGATGATTTAAAACAGTTTTTAAAACAAAATTTTGGGGAAATCAAACACTATAATCATATGCTCTTACAGCTACAATCATGTAAACAAATGACTAATGAGTCAGTTGCCCAATATGCGTTACGCATTGAAAAATGTTTAACAGAACTCCAGGCAGATATTCATAATTCAGACTCCTTAAAAAAGGATATCCCAGGACGTATTGCTATGACAGAAGATCTAGCACTATGCACATTTTCCGTGGGTCTCAAACCCAACCTCAGTAATTTTGTTCGATCCCAAAATCCAAGAACCTTAAATAAAGCAATTAATATCGCCCTTGAGGAGGAAAAAGTTCAAAATCTCCAATTTCGATCAAATTCATCTGCTCCCCTGCAAGTTTGTCGTTTATGCCGTAAAAGCGGACATACAGAATCCCAATGTTATCTAAAAATCAAGGTCGACAGGCCAGTTTTGCCTTCAACTTCGAAAGGTCCCGCGGGCCAGCCAATTACATGTCGCTACTGTAAAAACGTAGGCCATGATATTTCACAATGTCGCAAGCGCCAATTCAATAACGCCCGCAATGCCAGCAATAATACCAGACCTCCACTGACCCGTCAGTTACAGCACGTGGAAGGCGTGCCTATTTCCTATTCTCCTAGCTCCGAATACAATTCCCAAGACATTGAAGAGTCTTTAAACTGCTTCAGCGAGTTCCGTGTCGGTGCCGACGGAAACTTGGAAATGTAGGCACTAATTCAAAATCACTCTTAATCGGCTCTATTGACGCTAAGCGTCCAACTTATGCCTCTGTCCTGAAAAACGCTGTATCCTCTGAATCCTCTGTATCAATTTCCAAATCCACTGAATCCTCTGCATCTAAAAAAATCTCTGAGTCCCCTGTAGTATTTATAGATTAATTAAAAGACATCATTGTAGTTGCAAATTCACTCTATTCACAGATCATAACTGCCATAGATAAGATAACATGTATTACAACATCTTCCCCTTAAGTTAAATGTAACTTTTATGAGTTTATATTAATTAGACTTAAAACAAGACAATAATGACATGAGAATTAATTAACACCTTTGCAATTTAACTTATCTCTGCATAAGAAATAAGTCCAAAGTCACATCTAGCAATTATACAAGAAATTATTTAGGTTACCTAATCAGTATATTTTTGTGGACACTTTATTATTCTACCTGATCTAGTCATTTTTTGATCTGAGTTTGGAAGTTCTGTTGGCAATGTGGTATCCGAAACAGTAACCTTTGATGTTTCATTGTGGTATGCATCAGTGACATGTTTTGGATTGGGCTCCGCAATCATTTCCTCATTAACCCTCAATTCACATGGCCGTATAAAAATCTCATTTCTGTTATATCTAGCGCCTTCCACATTTTCTACGATGTAGGATCTGGGTCCATTAGCTTTCTGCACTACTTTTCCTTTCATCCAAGTCTTGTCATTTGGCATTTTCTTAAATCGAATGGTCTGATTTACTCTGAATTCTTGTCTTGTAGTTGCAGTTTTATCATAGTGTCTCTTTGTATCTTCCTTATGTTTCATTAGTATTTTTCTGTCCTTCATAAATGTTAGCTTGGGAACCAGCGTCGCAAATGAGCAGGGAATGTTAGTGCGCAGCTGTCTACCCATCAACATCGAAGCTGGTGAGTGAACCTTACCTCTGGGTGTGCTTCTATGATTCAGGAGCGCAAGTAAAGGATCTTCATTGCTACTCTGAGCCTTTTTAAACATCTTCTTAACCGTTTTTACAGCACTTTCTGCTAGTCCGTTAGACTTTGGAAAATGTGGACTGGACATCATATGCAAAAACCCCCATTCTCTCTCAAATAACTTGAATAATTCAGAATCAAAACAAAGTCCTCCATCTGAAAATAATATAACTGGTATGCCATTTCTTGCAAATATTGTCTTCAATTTCTGGATCACAGATGCACTTCTCAAGTCCTTCAAGCCTTCAACTTCAATATAGTTTGATAATGCATCTACTACTACTATATAGTGCTTCTGGTCAAACTCAAATATATCGCAACCCACCTCTTGCCATGGCAGCCTAGGAACCTTCTTGTAATTTAAAACCATTTTCTGTTTATTATCCTGATATTTCTGACATGTATCACAACTGTTGACAAATTTCTTTATATCTTGCACTATTCCAGGCCAGTACATAGTAATTTCTGCTCTATTTACCATTCTGGAAATACCAGGATGTCCAGTATGAAGACTTTTCAGCATATTACCTTTCAAGCTTTGTGGTATGATAATTTGGTCACCTTTAAATAACAAATCTTTAATCAAAACTATCTCATCTCTGAATTGATAGTATGGTTTCAATTCTTCATCAATATCTTTGTAATATTTTGGCCACCCATTAAGGCAATTAGTTTTGAGCTTGCAAATGATTGGATCCTTTTCGGCAGCCAAACTAATTTTATTCCAGCATTCTGCAGTAACTGGTAGATTCTGCAGTAGTAAGCAAACTTGGAGTTCAATATCATCGTCCAGGGCTGTTTCTTGATCACAGCCACTGAGTGAAAAGTCCCTTGATAGAGTGTCAGCAATATATAAGTATTTTCCAGGTGTATACACAACATTTAGCCTAAATGGTTGCAATCTCATAATCATTTTTTGTAATCTTACTGGCACCTTAGGCAGTGGTTTATTAATGACTCCTAGTATTGGCTTATGATCCGTTTCCACTTTGACTGTGTGATTTCCAATCAAATATTGCTTAAATTTTTCCACTCCAAAGCATATGGCCAACAGCTCCTTCTCTATTTGAGAATATCTTGTCTGTGCATCAGTTAATGCTCTAGAAGCATAGGCAATAGGACATCCATCTTGAACCAGAACAGCACCCAATCCAACTGAACTAGCATCCACACTAAGCGTTAATTTCTTTTTTTCATCATAGAAGGCCAATACCGGAGCATTCGTTATAAGTTTCTTCAGTTCTTCAAAGCTTTGGTTATGATTATTTTCCCATCTATAATCAACATTTGTTTTCAAAAGATTTCTTAATGGAGCTGTGATGTCTGCATATCCTGGAATGAATTTAGACAAATAATTAAACATTCCGAGTATCCTCTGCAATGCTTTTTTATCTTTTGGTGGTTCCAATTCTGTTATAGCTTTCACTTTTTCCTGGTCAATACTTATGCCCTTTTCACTAATAATATGGCCCAAAAATGTCACTTCTTTTACAAAAAACAGGCACTTTTGAGGATTGAATTTTATATGATTTTGTTTAGCTTTATCAAGTACCTTGCATAGAGTTTTTTGCAACTCCTCTTCTGATTCTGCCCAGCACAGCACATCATCTTGAAAAGTAGCCACATTATCAATGTCCTGAAAAGTATCACAGACTACTTTATGAAATATTTCCGGTGCAGGTGAAATACCAAATGGTAATCGCAAAAACCTGAATCTTCCCCAAGCTGTCTGAAAAGTACACAGTCGTGAGCTGTCATCATCTAAAGGACACATCCAAAATGCGGACTGTGCATCTAGCTTACAATAAATCTTAGCACTAGCTAGGCGAGCCGTTATGTCTTCAATTTTGGGAAATGGAAAATGTGCCCTTTTTAATGCTTTATTCAATGGTCGTGGATCCAAACAAATCCTAAGCGAGCCATCTTTCTTTTGAACAACTACCATTTGACTTACCCAGTCTGTTGGTTCTGTAACTGGTTTAATTATGCCTTTCTCCACCAAATGATCCAATTCTTCTTTCACTTTAGGCATTAAACTATAAGGCAATCTTCTAGCTGGAGAGACAACTGGCTTCACATTTTCATCAACTTCCAGCTTCACAACATGCGGCACACATCCAATACTTCCATCAAATAAATCTTGGTAATCTTCTGCCACCACTGACGGCATGACTGACATCAAAGGTTCTTTTATTTCGTCCACTCTCCTAATAAATCCTAGCATTTCAGAACTTTCCAAACCCAGAATATTATAGCACTCAGCATTCACAACAAAAAAATCTATGGGAAATTTCTTCAACTTGTATTCACATTCCAGAGTACATTTACCAATTATTGGTATTTTGTCATTGGTAAATGATGTTATTTTTACATTTGTTGATTTTAATGATTTCAAGTTAATTCCCAATTTTTCCAACTGTCCCTTGCTGAGCACATTACACTGTGCGCCTGAGTCTACTTTTAATTCAACCTTTAAATTGTTAATTTTTAATGTGGCACCATACCATGCTTGTCTTGCACAAGACTTATCTAATGACAAAATTGCAACTTGGTACTCGTCACTGTCATCATCATGGTCTTCCAGTAAGTCTATCTTTTTGTTCCTGCATTTTTTTGCAAAATGATTTTTTCGTTTACAATTGAGACATGTTTTTCCATATGCAGGACACCGTCCATAGTCATGGATATAACCACAGTATTCACATTCCCCGGTCTTCTTTATTTTGTTCTCGGAACTTGTCTTCTTTTTCTTCAACATATCTATTTCATATTCTTTTTTTACTTTGCACTCAGCCACATCTTCCATTTGTGCAACTTGTCCTTCCACCACAGCAAAGTTGGTACACACCGTCAAAGCCCTGTCCAATGTCAGATCTGTCATTCCCAACAATTGGCGCTGCAGTTGAGGGTTATTGATTCCGCAAATAAATAGATCTCGTACAAGCTCATCCTTTAGTTTTTCAAATGCACATGACTGACTCAACTTTTTAAGAGCGGTCATATACTGTTCAAAAGTTTCCTGTGGTCCTTGCTTTCTTTTGAAGATGCAGTATCGTTCGTAGGTTATATTTGTCTTGGGGATAAAATGCTTGTCAAACTTAGCCAAAACGTTTGCTAGTTCTTCTTTTTCGTCTTCTGCTGGCTTATCAAATGTTTCGTAGACGTCTTGACAATAATCCCCGGCGTGGTGTAGTAATATGCCGATTTTTCGTTTCTCGCTGACGTCCGTGAAATATGCATCGATATAGGTTAGTAATTTTCGTTTAAATATTTTCCAATTTGTGTGCATATCGCCTTCCATTATCAAAGATCCAATTCCTTTTTGCTCCATATTTATCAAATTTCCGATTTACCGCTGTCACCATGTAGTATTTATAGATTAATTAAAAGACATCATTGTAGTTGCAAATTCACTCTATTCACAGATCATAACTGCCATAGATAAGATAACATGTATTACAACATCCCCTACATCCAATATTAAGCATACTAAATCCCCTGTATCCTCTGTATCTACTACCAAGCCTACTAGCTCCACTGAATCCACTACATCTAAGAAAATATGTATGTCCTCTGCATCCAATACCAAGCCTGCTAAGTCCACCAAATCCTATGCATCTAGCAAGCCCGCTGTACCCACTGTATCTAATACCAAATCCATCCTCACTAGATCCCCTAAAATTAACATCAAACCCGCTGAATCCCCTGTCACGTCCTCGAATACCAAACCCCTTAAGTCCATCTCACCTAATCCTAGTACAGAGTCAAATACCAAAAATCAAAGCGAAAATTATTATAACACTGTATCCTCTGCTCCCCATAATAATCCTACTATTTCAAAAACAAAGCCCAACATTTCAAATACTCTTACCAAATCTGCTACCCCAGTCGCTAGCCTCGTAAAAGAATCGCCCCTCACTATTCTTGAAAAAGGTAATCTTACCCGAAAATCCCCTGCAAACTCCGAAATACAAAGTTCTAAGGATCACGACCTCGCAGACTACTTCCAAATTCAGTCTGAAAATTATTCTACTATTTTCGACGTCTCTCAAAATTCAAAGTCCACACTTCCATATATCGAAGTCAAAACTTCTCATTCCCAGCATCCACTGCGTCTATTAATCGATACAGGAAGCTCCATTTGCATTATAAAAAAATCCAGCCTAACCAAGCTTCCTGATTTAGAAAAACATATTATAAAATTCAAGGGAATTAATGACGTTAATTCATACGCTGAAACAAAAGGAAAATTTATTCTAACTCTCCTGACACAGAAAAACCTATCCATTCCTTTCTATTTCCATGTCGTCGACGGAGTTAACCTAGACTACGATGGCATACTTGGTTCAGATTTCCTACAAATCCAAAAAGCCTCAGTCCAATATTCTAAATCTAAAGTCACTTTTGAGAATGATCCTGATAAATATTTCGATTTAAAAACTACAAATCCTTTTTATATTGTTCCGCCAAGGTGCGAAATGGTAATAGAATGCTCAGTTACTAATCCAGAGTTAAGAGAAGGCCTTATTTTAAATAATAAACTAGACGAATACCCTAAACTCTATTTTTCCAGATGTCTCGTTCAAGTTAAACCGAATAACAAAGTCAATATGTCAGTATTAAATATATCCGAAAACGAAGTCACTTTAAAAGATCTTAAGTTCACATTAGAACCCGTCTCTGTCGTACTTGAAAATAATGCTACATCCGCGGAAGCCATCAATATCTCTACTACTTCAGAGTACCAGTCC
Source organism: Aethes cnicana (assembly GCA_963971205.1). NCBI lineage: Eukaryota > Metazoa > Arthropoda > Insecta > Lepidoptera > Tortricidae > Aethes > Aethes cnicana. The sequence goes on from OZ020299.1 coordinate 3,489,125, forward strand.
CCAGAGCCCAGCCGCGATGCTAATGTCCAGAATGTCATTAGGTGTGAACACCTAAACTCTGAAGAGGAATACCTCCTCCGTGACCTCTGTTCCAAATATTCTGATATCTTCTATCTCGATGGTGACCAACTCACCACTACTAAAACACTTTCCCACGAAATCCGTACCACTTCGGAAAATCCTATACACGTCAAAAGTTACCGATTTCCCGAATGTCATAAAGAAGAAGTCGACCGTCAGATCAAAAATATGCTAGATCAAAAAATCATACGCCCTTCTAAGTCCCCATGGTCAGCACCCATTTGGGTAGTCCCGAAAAAGGCAGACGCCTCCGGGAAGGCCAAATGGCGAATAGTTATCGATTACCGCAGACTTAACGAGGTCACAATAGGCGATGCCTATCCCATTCCTATGATAACCGATATTCTAGATCAACTAGGCCATTGCAAATATTTTTCTACACTAGATCTCGCATCCTCGTTCCACCAAGTTCCTATGAAATCCGAAGCTGATGCTGAAAAAACGGCCTTCAATGTCCCATCAGGACACTACGAATTCACGAGAATGCCCTTCGGGCTGAAAAATTCGCCCTCTACGTTTCAAAGACTAATCAATGTCGTTTTAACCGGCCTACAAGGCATTCACTGCTTCACTTACATGGACGATATAGTCGCCTTCAGCCACGACCTTCATTCCCACATCGAAAAATTGACTCTAATCTTTGACAAACTTCGCGAACATAATCTCAAACTTCAGCCAGATAAGTGCGAGTTTCTGCGAAAAGAAGTTCAATATTTGGGCCACATTATATCAGACAAGGGCGTTAAACCTGATCCAAAAAAGGTCGAATGCGTGTTGAAGTTCCCAGTTCCAAAATGTCCTAAGGACATCAAATCCTTCCTAGGTTTAGTAGGCTATTATCGCCGATTCATTCCAAATTTCTCTCACCTTTCTAAACCTCTCACAAGCCTCTTAAAAAAGGATGTCAAATTTGAATGGACTCAGCAACAGTCCAACGCGTTCGAATTGTTAAAAGATAAAATTACTACCGCACCGATTCTACAATATCCTGACTTTTCAAAACCCTTTATCCTTACCACTGACGCTTCCAATTATGCTATTTCCGCCATTCTATCTCAAGGCGAAATAGGTAAAGATCTACCTATTGCCTTCGCGTCACGAACTCTAAATAAAGCCGAGGGAAACTACTCGACCACTGAAAAAGAATGCTTAGCAATACTATTTGGCACTAAAGTTTTCAGACCTTATCTCTATGGTCATAAGTTTACTATCGTCACTGATCACAAACCACTTCAGTGGTTGTTCAATTGTAAAGACCCAAGCTCTCGCCTTGTCCGATGGAGACTCAAACTAGAAGACTATGAATACGAAATCCAATACAAAAAGGGCAAGTTAAACTGCAACGCAGACTCTCTATCCCGTAACCCTATCCAAATTCTGACCGACGAAGCTCAACCTTCCACTTCCGATACATACGAAAAATTCCTACAAGCGAGCCGACAGCCTAATGTTTCCTACAATACTGTCATCCAAGAACATAACGAATCCCTTCTTAAAACAAAATGCAAATTCATTCTATATCCGTCAGCTATTGATCTAGACGACTCTATTCCTTACTGCTCTGAAATCCTCCAAGCCTCCACTGATGGTCCAGATCTTCGAACCGCTGAAAGAGAACTTTATTCTTTCAGTTCTACGAGTAATGATAAACACGTTTTCACTCACCTTTTCCTTCGCGTTCATCATTATGATGAAATGTCCTATAAAGATATCTTCAATGTCCTTCAATTGTACAGAGACGTATGGATTCAGTTCTGGAATCAATCTGAAAAAGAAATTGCCATTTCCGATTTCAAAGACCCTTTCAATAAGCTTTCCTATACAAAAATCTATAACATCATAGCATACCTATTTCATAACACAGGCGTAAAAGTTAATATTTACCGACACAGTATCCTATATCCAACTCCAACAGAAGTTCAAAAGATCCTAAGAGACAATCATGACTCACCGTCAGCCGGCCACCCTGGTGTAACTCGAATGATAGAAAGAATAAAATCTATGTACTGGTGGAAAGGTATGAATCAAGACATAGAAAACTACGTAAAAAACTGCAAGTCCTGCCAAATCAATAAACCACTGCGCCAAACTAATCGATCTCCTATGGTAATAACCTCCACCTCTACCAAACCCTTCGAGAAGGTATTCCTAGACCTTGTAGGTCCTCTCCCAGAGACAAACATAAATAAATACAAATTTCTTCTAACGGTCCAAGACGATCTAACTAAATATTCCCAAGCCTATCCCATGCAAACCTGCTCCGCCGAAGAAACCGCTCAAAGATTCGTCCATTTCATATCCCATGTTGGAATTCCAAAGTTCATAGTTACTGATCAAGGAACAAATTTCTGTTCCGAAGTATTTAAACAACTCGAAAAACTCCTAGGCATCAAACATATTTTCGCTGCATCATATCATCCTCAAACCTGCGGTGCCCTCGAAAGGAGCCATTCCACTCTTAAGGAGTATCTAAGATCCTATGTCGAAGAAAATAATTTCACTTGGGACTTATACGTAAACACTGCCATGTTCGCCTACAATTCCAATGTCCATAGCACTACGGGCTATTCTCCCTTCGAACTTCTGTACGGTTTTAAACCTTATATTCCTAGCAGCATAGACAATCTCGAACACAATACCTACACTGATTATATTCGAGCTCTTAATCACCGTTTATATTACAGTAGGCAAAAGGCGCTTCAAAACATAAATCGTTTTTGGGAGATGTTGATATGGATAGATCATTAAAACAGGCACCTTCGTTCCACTGAATTTATTCACTTCAGGTATATTATGTACACAGAATTTATGCGGATTCCCCATTAGGTCCTTACCGGTGCGCGGTCGCCAAGAGAGGGAGCTTACAGTTTTCTTATTTGAATTTTTGACGTATCTGTCATAGGTTACATGGAGTAAGTAGTAATAGACATGATAGAACGCATGACCATGGAAGCGTGAGGCGACAGTGGCGCCACATCACCCCCCCACGGAGAGAAAAAGATAGGAAAAAAATATACAATTGCAAAAATTTTGAAGCGAATGGACCTATGAGCGAACTTAAAATTAAAACCTAACATTAATATACAGGGTAAACTAAATATTTACAACTTATTCTAGTTACTTATGCTATGTACAAGTTAAAATTAACTTAATGCTAGTTTATTTATAATTATATTATACAAAAATAGACCGTTTAAAATTTAAGTCAGCAAAGTATACAGCAGTACAGTAGGTAGAGTTGAATAATAGTGTTTACATAAGAGCTTAATCTATACTATACTTAGGTAAATTTGTACATAGGTTTATAAAGTTAGTGACAGTTTGAGTATCTATAATGTAAAGTGATATGAGAGTTAAGAAGGATCATAGGGAATTTTGAAGTGGACCTTTCTACCAGACCGTGTGGCGTACTCAGGTCTAGGCTTAGGCGAAACCAGTGCTGGTTTTAGTGCTGGTGGCATCACAGGTGACGGCACGGCAGGCGGCGGCGGCGGAGTAGCTGTAACAGAAGACGGGTCAGCAACGAGCGGAACCGGGGCGGCGACAGGAGTCGCTGGGGCGGCTGTAGGAGTCGTTGGGTCGTCGGTCAGGATGTGCGCCGGTTTGACACGATCCAGGCTGACCTCTACCTCTCTACCTTTTATATGTAAGGTGGCGGTTTTCTCCTTCCTCTGTAGAATCCGATAGGGGCCTGTGTAGGGTGGCTGAAGAGGCCGGCGTACAGCGTCTTCGCGCAAGAACGCGTGCGTGGCTGTGGGCCAGTCTTTGTATGTGAACATTGCTCGTCTACCGTGACGAGAGGCGGGGACTGGTCGGAATTGGGCCATTTTGCTCCTCAGCTCGTTGACAAAATCTCTCAGGTCGGTTGAGTGATCGGTCGTGGCACCGGGTGGCGCCACTAGCTCGCCGGGCAGGCGCAGCGGTTCGCCGTATAGGAGCTCTGCGGCGGACGAACCCACGTCTTCTTTGAGCGCAGAGCGTATGCCCAGGAGAACCAGCGGCAGCGCCCTGACCCACGAGTCGCCGTGGCACATCAGGGCGGCCTTCAGTTGACGGTGAAGGCGTTCCACCATCCCATTGGCCTGTGGGTGGTAGCTCGTAGTCCTAACTCTCGTCACGGCATGCACGTGCATGAGCCTTTTGAAGAGAGACGACTCGAATTGACGGCCCTGGTCGGTGGTGACGGTCGTCGGGACACCAAACCTGGCAATCCAGCCGTTTGTGAATGTTTCCGCGACTGCTTCTGCCGTCATGGTTGCCATCGGCCAGACCTCCGGCCAGCGCGTGCTGCGGTCAACGGCGGTAAGGCAGTAGTTGAAACCGTTGCACGGAGCGAGGGGGCCGATGATGTCGAGGTGGACGTGGCGTAGCCTACCTGAGGGTGCAAAGTGGCCGAGGGGCGTGGCGGCGTGGCGCGCCACCTTGCTGCGCTGACAAGGTATGCAGTGACGTACCCAATCTAGGCAGTCCTTCCTGAGGCCGGGCCACACGTAACGGTCGCCCACCAGTTTCGCCGTGGCTCGTGCGCCGGGGTGACTCAAACCATGCAGTCTGTTGAACACCGAGCGGCGGTAGGGTGGCGTGAGGAAGGGGCGGGGCTTCCCGGTGGAGACGTCGCAGATGAGTTGGCAGTTCGTCCCGGGGATGCAGACTTGCTCGAGCCTGAGGGAAGAGTCGTTAGACTGACGAAGGCTGTTCAGCTCGTCGTCTGTCTCTTGTGAGGCGGCGAGGGCGGTGTAGTCCTCCTCGAGCGAGATCGCCTCTATCCTCGACATGGCGTCGGCTACCACGTTGTCTTGACCTGCGATGTGCACGATGTCCGTGGTGAACTGGCTGATGAATGAGAGCTGGTTGAGTTGAGCGGGTGGCAGCTTCTCGCGGCGCTGGGAGAAGGCGTATACAAGAGGCTTGTGATCGGTGTAGACCGTGGCGTGCTGTGCTTCCAGGATGTGCCGGAAATGTTGCACGCTCTCGTACACGGCTAACAACTCCCTGTAGTAGGCTGGCCACTCGCTCTGCGCCTTGGTGAGCTTCTTGCTGAAGAAAGCGATGGGTTGCCAGGCGTCATCGACGCGCTGCTGGAGGCAGGAACCAACCTGTGTGCTGGATGCGTCTGTGAAAAGAGCAAGTGGTGCTGAGCCGATCGGGTGAGCGAGGATGGTGGCTTGAGTGAGGCTTGCCTTACACTGTTCGAAACTGCACTCCAACTCAGCGGTCCACGGAAACGGTTTGGCGCCTTTCTCCTTAGTAGCAGCCAGAGCGTCTATAAGGGGTGCTTGCAATTTTGCGGCTTGAGGCAGGAAACGTCGGTAGTAATTGAGCATCCCGAGGAACCTCCGCAGGCCTAGGATGGTTTTGGGGAGCGGGTAATCCTTCAGGGCTTGGATCCTCTCTGGTGGTGGTTGGGTTCCTTCAGCACTAATCTGGTAACCCAGGAAGACTAGCCTGTCCACGCCCAGGTTACATTTGGAAGAGTTAACCACCACTCCGAAGTCTTGCAGTCTCCGGAACAATATGCGCAGATGTTCTATGTGCTCCTCTGCATCCCGGGAGTAAACGAGGATGTCGTCGACGTATGCGTATGTGAACTCTAGGCCTTGTGTTACCTCATCAATGAACCGTTGGAATGTTTGGCCTGCGTTCCTCAGTCCAAACGTCATGTATGGGAATTCAAACATTCCAAACGGTGTAGTGATGGCGGTTTTATGGATGTCGGCTGGGCAAACAGGGATCTGCTGGTAGGCTTTAACAAGGTCAATTGAGCTGAATATTGTACAGCCAGCAATTGCCTGATTAAAGTCTCCAATGTGCCGAACGGGGTACCTGTCCGGGATGGTACGGGCGTTGAGAGCGCGGTAGTCTCCACATGGTCGCCACGTGGTGTCCTTCTTCTGTGCCATGTGGAGAGGCGAGGACCAGGAGCTCATAGATGGCCTCGCTGTGCCGCATTGTACCATTTCCGCGAACTCCCTCTTTGCCGCAGCCAGCATCTGGGGTCCCAAGCGGCGTGGGCGGCAGGATACGGGCGGGCCTTCGGTCGTGGTGATGAAATGGACCGTGTTGTGTTTGCGGGCCCTTGTCAACCCAGGTGGTCGGGTGATGTCAGGGAACTCTGAAAGGAGTTGGACATATGGTGAGTTAATTTGTTGTGCAATGGCTTTAACACTGGCCTGGCTTGCCTCGGCCAGAGGGGCAGGTGTTGATATGCCCGAATTGCCATCGTGGAGCTTCTTGCCACGGCAGTCAGGCAATAGGTTGTAATAGGCCAGGAAATCGGACCCAATTATGGCAATGTCCACGTCAGCCACCACAAAACTCCACCTGAACAGACGCTTTAGTCCTAGGTCTAAACAGAGTTGTATGTTACCATAGGTTCGTATCGAACTTCCATTTGCCGCGCTTAGGCCATACGTGGTTGCTTCCCGGCGCTCTCGGAGGAGGCGTTTCGGAAAACAACATAGATCTGACCCTGTGTCCAATAAGAATTGCAATTTGGATACCTTGTCCGATACAAACAGGCGGCGGCCGATAGATTGGCAGTCAGTTGCCGCCGCAACTAACTGCCGTTGAAGTTTGCCGGCGCCGGGGGGCAGTTGGTCGTCCAGGTGCAAGGTGTGGTGCACCTCTTGGCATCAGCTTGGTACCTCTTGTGATACCAACAGAGACCAGGCTGGGGTGGTGCAGACGGTGTCCGGGCTCTGGGTCCCCATCTCCCCTGGGACCGTGCCCTGGATCTGGTCCTGGGCTGCCGCTCAGCACCGATGGCACTTACCTGTTGCGATACCATCTGTTGGCATAGGAGATCAACTTTGGCCGCTAAGCCTAGCAGCCACTCCGTATTGATGGTGGTTGGTACCGGTGATGGTGTGGGTGCGGGCGGGCTTGCTACTCGTTGGGACACAGCATATACCTGTTGCATCGGTGTTGGAGGTGACACCTCCATAATGCTGTCCGCTAGCTCTGCGAGTTTTTCTAATGATAATTCAGAGTGGGAGGTTAGAATTGCCTGAATATGGTTGGGCAACCTCGACAACCAAAGCTGTTTTAGCATCCCCAGGTCTGGGGTCTCACCTGCCAGTGCCTTTAGGTGTCTCAGGAATTGTGTTGGACGGCGGTCCCCGAGCTCCTCTTTTTGTGTGAGCTTTCTAACCCGCTCCGCCTCAGACTGGGAAAGCCTCCTTACTAACTCGGCTTTAATAACTTGGTAGGCTCCCTCCTTGGGAGGACTAGTGATGATATCTTCAACCTCCGCGTGTGGACGGAGCGTGCTTCTCGTTGTTCGTGGTGTTGCGTTGCGGAAGCGACGGTCTGAAGTCCGCAGTATGGAACGGCGATCCGAAGTCCTTGGGCGCGGCCGAGCGTTGTTTGTAGGGCTCCAGGCACGCGGACGTAAATAATCTTTCACTGTTCGGGGTCACCAATTTGGGAGATGTTGATATGGATAGATCATTAAAACAGGCACCTTCGTTCCACTGAATTTATTCACTTCAGGTATATTATGTACACAGAATTTATGCGGATTCCCCATTAGGTCCTTACCGGTGCGCGGTCGCCAAGAGAGGGAGCTTACAGTTTTCTTATTTGAATTTTTGACGTATCTGTCATAGGTTACATGGAGTAAGTAGTAATAGACATGATAGAACGCATGACCATGGAAGCGTGAGGCGACAGTGGCGCCACACGTTCTAAAGATCGATCAAAACAAACCTATGATTCACGCGCTAAAGCAATTTCTTATAAAGCTGGTGACATGGTATTTGTCAGGTGTCACCATAAACAAAACAAAGCCTTATCTCCAGTGTGGAAAGGTCCACATAGAGTTATAAAAATAAACGGTAACAATACACTTACCCTTTTGATTAACCGCCGACACGTGCGATACCATTACGATGAAATTAAACCTGCTAATTAGTCATAAGCATTTATTATCTTTGTTGCAGGAACTTGATATACTTAACACAAAGCCGCTTTGTCACTCCAATCTTAAGCAGCTCCGGACTCTATTTCGATAAACATTTAGACCTTAAGTTCACAAATGACAACTGGAACGTTATTACTTACCTCGATATTAGCCATATTCAACCCCATCTAGACAGGGTCGAGACATTGTTCAGCAGGCTAAATAACTTCTGCAATAGTCACAGCCCATCTTATATATCTAAAATACATACAGAGTGTGTAAACGCATTTGCTTCTTTAAGAAGTCAACATTTAAATAACCTGAAAAAGTTCTCTTCCATATCATATCTAGTATCTAGTACGAAGAAAAGTCGCGTAAAGCGCGGTCTCTTCGATGCTGGAGGCAGTATATTAAAAACCTTTTTCGGAACGTTAGATTCCGATGACGCTGTGAAGTACACGGATGCTATTAACCAAGTACAGTCGGACGAGAATAAATTAGCGCATCTTATGAAAGATAACATTCATATTTTAAAATCATCTATTACTAATTTTAATAACTCTATAAATAAAGTAAATAATAACGAAAGGCTTCTTAATCATAATTTTGAGATTCTTAACCAAACTCTTGAATATTTGGCAAAAAGTACTGATAGATTGGAAATAACAACAAAATTTAATGCGTTACTGAATTTCGTAGAAAGCATAGTCTTATCTCTCTCCTTTATATAGACGATATTAACAATATTATTTTATTTAGCAAGGCAAACATTTTGCATCCAACTGTACTAAGCCCATATCAGCTGTTCTCGGACCTCGAGCAGAATAAGCACTTTCTGCCCAAGCATTGTGAATGGCCTTTGTCGTTATCTTTAAATAGTATTCACGACCTAATTGACGTATCAAATATATTATCGTTCTATTATTTAAATAAGCTCGTAGTAGTCCTTAAGATTCCATTAGTTATTTCACAAACATATGATCTGTACCACACCGTCCCCGTACCGGTAGCGTATGACGCCTCGAAACCTGACACGTTCGCCCTGATAGCGCCGACCAAACAGTACATAGCGATAACTAGCGACAGTATGTTTTACGCGTTATTAGGAAGTGTTGAAAAGTGCAAAATTGTGCCGAATCAGTGCTACATATGTGAATTAGTCAGTGTATTTTCGACAATCGCGAACCCCACGTGTGAAACTATTTTAATCACGGAAGTAGCAAATAAGTTACCGAATTTGTGTCGGGCTAGAATAGTGCAAGGATTTGTTAATGTTTTTGAGAAGCTGAGAGGAAGCAGATGGATTTTTGTACAGTCAGAAGCAGGGAAAGGTCATTTTTCTTGCGAAAACGATATTAGTAAATATGATGAAATTTTATTTGGTACAGGAATAATGACTTTACCTAAAGGCTGTAAAGCTTTCTTCAAGACCTTACAGTTTGTGGCAAGTGAAATAATTGAGACTAATGTAACAACTCAACTATCAAACTTTAATATTATAGAAGATGACTGTTGTGAGGTCAACAAAGTTAAGAAGAGTTTCTCTAGGCTACCGTTCGCAAAATTGTCTTATATTAATGATTTTAATCAGCTTGTTCATGCGAGCATTCACTTAGATGATTTTGAAAAGGAGTTAAATAAATTAGAGCAAGAACCATCCCATCTGTCAAAATATAGTGTCCACTATTTGTCTATGACGTATATTCTATCTATTTTGTTTTTACTTTTCATTCTGTATAAAATCAGAAGGTATTTCTGTAATAAAAAGGCATCCGAATGTTGTATTCAAATATTTAATCAGTGTTACAATAAAAAGGCCAAGGAATGCCGTACTGAAATGAAAACTGTGTCTATGAGCGAAATTAGTTCTGATACATCTGAAGAAGAACTTGCATCTAGGCCTCCTAAATCTTTGCCATTGCCCTTAAGGCGTAATGTGTTTGTGTAATAAGCTAATTAAGTACGTTAAATCTCGTGTGTTTTAATTTTAATATATAATTTCCTTTTACTCTCTACTTTAATAAAAGTTTTTATTATAATTCTAGTGTAACATTTATTTTGTTAATCCAAAACAAAGCTCATCTCAGTTTCAGTTTGATTTCTCACCACGCATGGTGGTGCTCAATCCTAGAGGGGGAGGTGTTATATACGGAAATCTATGGAGAATGTATGCAGATGTTCCCACTGTTGTAGCTTTCCCAGATCGCAAGCATATTGCTGACCAGCCGCATTCTCACGTGCATAACACCTGCGCTTTTAGTCATTCTGTGGAAACGACCGCCCAATTTTCGACAGTCTGATCTGAGCTTTGTGGAGGACAAGTCCTAATTTTTGTACAAGTTAACTTAATTAAACGTGTGTGTTAAAAACTGACTTTTTTAAAAAGCCTTCAAGAACCCACTCCGTAACAGTACGCTATCTTGATGGTCATGATTGCCTTTTATCTCTAGCCTCCATAAGCCAATGGCTACCTTGGCCGACACCAACGCCACCTAGCGGACCGGAGGTGTCAATGGGACATGTTTAGTTTAGTAGTAATCCGGAACGGGAGCGCACGCGATTTTTACGAAGTCTTCGTAATGCACTGTCCCGTTGTTGGATACGTTCGCTTCACGGAATATGTTGTCCACCTGCGGAACAAATGAGTAAATCAACGATTATAAGAAATTAAAAAAAAAAAGACTTTAACCTCCGACAGCTTGTGAAGTCGGTGTCAAGTTCACTATAAGCACAGAATATTTAATAGCACTCATTGATCTATTATAAGTAAGGATTCACAATCAGCCGGAGAAAGTGGCCCTTCAAAACGGGTGCCCGAACTATTCGGGCACCCGTTTGGCGCTCAGTAAATTTGACACTTAAGTCTTATAGTGTTAGTTTTACTTTTCTATAAAATATTTATCTTGACACATATTATAAAGAGGCGTTATTAGCATGTTGGAATGCATTTTCTAATGTCAGTTTGCTCCATATATTTTGACACATTCTGTTAGGCACTGTTCGTCCATATGTTATTATAGGTCAATGATAGTACTACACACAGAACTCGCCCTTGCCGTCATTTGTTTCATCCGAAGATGGAGAGTGAATCATTGGCCTGCGCAGTGGTGCACACACATTTACAAGTCTTGTACACACATTCGAATTGTGTTCGAAATCGTGCTTTTATAGGCCGTGTCCGCCGTGTGCTATAAGATTGTCATAGCGTTGGGTCGGTTCACTTAATTGACACAATTTTTTTTGAGCTGTCGGTCGGTAGGCCTCCATCAAGATGGAGCAATGACCTCGTAAAGGTCGCGGGAAACAAGTAGCACAAGAACGGTCTGAGTGGCGAGCCTTGGGGGAAGCCTGTGTCCAGTAGTGGACGACTGGACGTCTTTCAGCTGAAATTATTGATGATTTATAACTAATAATAATCTAAGATCTGTTGAAATCTAGCGTGATTGAGTAACAGACATGCATCTGAGCTTTCTCGATGTTAATACTATTGATTATTGGGTCTTTTTTTTCATGGCAAACGAGCGCACAGCCCACCAGCTGGTAAGTGGTCACTGCGGCCCATGGACACCGAAATCTGCGTTGCCTACCCTGAGGCCTAAGATGGAATGCCTCTGTGCCAGAAATTTCACCGGCTGCATTAACCCCCTACCGGAACACAACATTTTCTAGTAGTTTGGAACCGCTCGCTCACCTCCCTGGCGGACAGGCCTTCTCCCCAATTCTGAAGCAGGTTCCGCAGCTGTCTCGCCGGGATAACGCCTCGCTTGTCTGTGTCACCGGCTTTGAAGGCGTTCACCACCTGCAGATAATGAATATTTGAATTAGTGGATAGGCAGGTAAAGCATGACCAGAAAGTCAGCAGACCTGATCTGATGAGGGTACTATAGTTCTGCGTTTCATTCATCAACACCAATAAGTCCATATATTTTTTTACAGTCCATTCTTGGCATTCTTACATGTCAGAAAGGTTATCTGGAAGAAATTCTTTATAGGGATAAGCTCGCCTTTGTAAATTTGTTAGGGACAAATGTCAAAAGTTGTACACATTGTCTAAAATTAAATCGTACAACACAAGTTTAGATGTAGGTATACAGTCTCCTTAGTCAATTTTGGAGATATGAGGTGTCATCGAAGGTCAAAATGTATTTTTATTTTATTTTTCCCTTTTATGTCTTAGTTGTAATGTTTATTTTTTGTGGATGTTTCTGTTTGACTGTCGTTCGTGTGGTCACCTAGGGGGCCACTGAAAATCAGCGCCGACGCTTTCGAGCGCCACGGCATAATGCTGGGTGGCTCCCTATTTGGCACTCCGACACAGAGGTTTTTTTCTTTCATATTTCTATGTTTCTTTCTTTTTAGTTTTTAATTGTGTTATACATGTATTTCTGTGTCGTTTGTATGTCAAATAAATTCATTTCTTCTTCTTCTTTAAATCACAATGATAATAATAATCTAATTTAATATAAGATTAAAGGAGAAAGATGGTCTCTACCGTCAAATTTGATAGTTTTGAAGATGTAACTGTCTGGCCAAGAATAAGGGTCCTCGCCCACGGCCACTTTTAGTAACGATGCTGCCGCGATACTCATATCGTTATCCTTTTTTCTCAATGGCCGTCGCCCAAGATGGAAGTTGACGTTTGTTGAGTCTCTCCAATTTTATTTTATTAACCATTTACACCGTACATTTACCTTTATTACCGAACAACTTGCAGGCCTGTGGCCCTTACTTTGATATTGGCGAAGTGTCCAAGACAGAAGCCATTAATTTATATAGAATAGAATAGAATCGTTATCCTTTTTTTACATAAAAGAGTAAAAAGGATGGCGATACGAGTAGCGCGGTAGCATCGCTACAAAAGGTCGCCGTGGGTGAGGACCCTAAAGGTCCAAGCCAACATAAGAAAGTTAGTCGAAAGTTGTGTGTTACCTCATTTGGCAGGTTTTCGGCGCGCGAATGTATGTGCATCACCTCTAAGAAGTCAGCGAAGGACATTTTACCTCCCTTGCCTTTTAGATAGCCTGCAATCAAAATTAAAAACACATACTAGATTTTTTTTTCAAGTTTTTACCTCCCTTCAAGTTTTTGGTAATGTTAAAGATTTAACAATCACTGTCATCTAAGTGCTGTCATGAAATTCTAGAATATTCCTGATCACATACATACTGATTACATATTTTCCTGATCTTTTTGGTCGGTCCTTTTTTTCTCTATTATGTGGTGTTCAATAAAGAGCATTTGTATTGTATTGTATTGTATTCAGGCGCTCAGAACTATTTGATGTAGCTGTGGTAAACATAATTAAGTGTGTAGAAAGCGAGGGAGAGGTATGTTTTGATAGAAGCAGCTGCCATTCTGCGGTTTCTGCCTACTCCAATGCGAAACAGGCATGAGTTTATGTATGTATGTCTTATACCAGTACCTGCTAGCTCTTGGATAGTGGGGCTCATGCCCAAAGACCGCATCACCACCGTCAGCTCATCCAGTGACGTGATTTGTCCCGAACGGGCAAAGAGGTAGAAGCATTCACGGAACTCTGAAAAAAAAAAGAAATTTTATATTTTTGGATAAGTTGTTACGGAAATTTACTCAACTTTATTGCAGTTTTTGGGGAGAGAAAAGATGTAAGATATTCAGTAAGGTGTGTTTCTTTTTATATGAATAAATGTGTACTGTAACCAACTCATCTGTACTGTAACCAGGATGGTTCGAACTACCAGGTACTACCTACTTTTTTTTTTTTTTACTTGTAGGAAATAAGACAATCAACAAAGTTAAAATTCTGTTATTATTATTAATAGAGGCCTTAACCGAGGAGGGTTCTGGAGCTAAAGAGGATTAATTATAACTATGTATTAAAGAATTAGACGAGCTGTCGGTAGGCCTCCAACAAGATGGCGTGACAACCTTGTAAAGGTCGCGAGAACGCGGTGGATGCGAGTGGCACAGGACCGGTCTGAGTGGCGCGCCTTGGGGGAGGCCTATGTCCAGCAGTGGACGTCTATCGGCTGAAATGATGATGATGATTAAAGAATTGTTATTTATTATTACATATTTATCAACGTGTTGTTTAAAAAAATTCAATCATTTATTCAGCAAATTGGCCACAGGGGCACTTTTACACGTCAGAAAAAGAATTTACCAATGTGAATTGATGTGTTATTCTCATTCTCACTATTTCAAGCGCTAACTAAATAAAATTCGGTAATGACGTGTTATAGATGGAATTCGCAAGTGGTTTTTCTTTAATCCTGATATTACCATGGGGTGGGAGTTTCCGCGGGATATACTAGTCTAGTTATTGTAATAAATGTTACAGCTACTGCTAAATAAATTACGGGAGTGAGCTATTATCATACAATCAAGATAATTTAAAGCACTTACCATCGATATCTTGTTCTTTGAAATAACGCGCCTGAAACAAAAACCATACACGTTAAGTACAATTTCAGGGTATAATTTAGCCACAAAACAGTTATATGAATTTACCATTTTGCAAAATAAAGTCTAAGAAATACAGTTAGAATTCTAGAGAAAGTTTTTACGGAAGAATAACTTTTTTTTTTTTTTTTTTAATTATAATGGCTTCTGTCCAGGGGACAATTCAGCCAGCGTCAAGGAGGAATAACTTTAATATGGGACGTCACATTGGACGTCACAACAATGAAACGTCAAAAATCAGACTATTTTCTGCCTCTTTCTCTCTTAAATAACAACTTTTAGTGAGAAAGAGACCCATAATTGACAATAACTTGACAAACATTTGTCAGTATTGCCAGTACAAACTTCACTGACAAAATATATTGGACTGTTTGAGACGTTGAATTAAACTCTCTAAAAATCTCGATTTTTCAACGTATCAACGTATGATTTTTGGATAATCTGTGGACAAAGATGAAGGGCGACCAATCAGCTGACAGTTTCGAAGGTCTATTTTTCCATGGTGTAATTATCTAAATTAAGTAAATTATTACATAAAACGTTTTTCAAACACGATTTCGGTGTATAGTGCGAGCGTGACCATGTTATTTTATTTGTAGCAGCGATGGGGACACAGTTGGACAGCTGGTACGTAGAGGCCTTAGTAAAGATGTAAAGACGTGTATTATTAGCATATGCCCTTAACCTTCGTCTTCGTAGTTTAAAACAGTTACATGATTGTTATTGCTACTAGGAAGAAGTCAGCAATGTATTTAACCTAATTAAAATGACTAGAACTCATGCTATTCGAGATATAATCTTATTGAACCTTGCTAATTCCATACAATACATTGTTCTGTATTGCATATTGGTATTTGATAACTCTGTAAAGATTACACTGTACTTTGTACATATTTTACATTATTATCTAATCTAGATTATACTTCCCGAAAAGATAAGCTAAACCAGCCCAGTTTAATTCTTTCACTTTTATTAAGATTATGAAATATTATATTACTTAATTTTTGCGTCTATTTGTTTTATTTTTAACACAAAGAAACAAACAGTTATAATACAGTTACAAAAAAGTACAAAGAAAAGCTTTGAATGTAGTGAGTCACACCACACATCCCTGATCTTAAATATAGGTCTATTTGGTTGGTTATTAGTTCTCCTGTAATTGTATGAGTTTGTTTTTAAACTCAAGCTCATTAATTTCTTTATTGATATGGCCATATCTGTTAGGTACTTTTTTCATGACAATTATAATTCTGTGTCAGATTATTTACTTCAGCTTTTTTGTATTCTCGCTATTTGGCATCTAGAAGTACTTACCTAAATACTAAATTTAATATACAAAGTGTAATTTATTGCTTATTGAACTAGCTTCTGCCTGCGACTTTGTACATGTGGAATATAAAATTGCCTATAACTTTTCTTTCCGACATCCGATTTTAATCAAACATAGCTTATATGTTGCTTCAAATGATGCTCAATCTACCCTTGAAAACTGCATTCCAATCGGTTCAGTAGTTTCGGAAATTAACTCTAACAAACGGACAGATAGACAGAAAAGATTTCCAAAAATTGCTCTTTTGTGGTCTCCCATATATCTTTAGACCCCCTGTTCCTTTTTTTGAACTTTTCTTTCTAAGTATACTTGTACAGACACGCCGGGTTCTGCTCTTTTACTATAGTATAGATAGATAGATGAACAGTTTATCATCAACACCCTAGTATTTCTGATGTTTCTTTCTGCTACAATGCACTTGCTAATATCCATTTCTGTTTGGCCTTACTGTTGACTGGTCGAGAATGCCTTTAGGCCCCCCACCCACATTTTGTAGTGCTGCTGTCGGGCGACTCATATTGCTATCCTTTTTACTCTTTGATGAGAAAAAAGGATCGCTGTGCGCGAAATGAGTCGTGCAACAGCATCGCAGGCATTAGTTTCGCCAACTGTATACTTGTTGTATGTAATAATAATAATAAAGCCATTTTATTCATAACAAATGTACAGTTTCATTTATATTATATGTTTGTGCAATGTCCTTCCTCATTTTTATGAACCCCTCTTTGGGTGTAGGCCTCCTCCATCTTTTTCCATTTCTCCCTGTCCTTTCCTAGGCTCATCCAATCCCTTCCCGCTGCTTGGATTAGGTATCGGACCACCTGCGTATTGGCCGTTCAACTCGTCGGTTTTCTAGGTGGCCCCTTCCATTTGGTTGATTAGATGGTCCATCTTCTGTCTTCATAGCGTGATACATGGCCAGCCCATCGCCATTTCAGTGTTAGAGCCTTGGTTAGAGCGTCCTGAACACACGTTATCAGTCTGATTTGGCTGCTTATTATTTTTTGAATTTTTCAGGTTTTTAGGATGCTTCTCTCCATAGCTCTTTGGCTAGTTGTATGTAGTGAATTTTAAGTAAATAAAATGTTCTTTTTTTTTGTTTTAGCAAATGTGGGCTGCTGTAAACGCCGCTCCAACCATGGAGGAGCCAATAGAGAATTATATGTTACACATAAATTAAAACAGACAATTGTATCGCAATCGGAGATCTCTAGTCGCAATACTGTTGATGAAATATTTATTTTATTATTACGTTTTACAAAGTTTATTAAGTTAATTCCATTTTATTTTTGTATAATATAGTGATCAATTAACGTAAGTTACCAAAGATTGTAGATAATTGACGTTAGTGTTAGATGTTTGTTGGGTTATGGGGTAAAAGCGTGGAAGAGGTCAGCGAGCGGAGGAAAGACAAAATGGCTGCTACAATGGTGGAGACTCCGCCCCCTCAGCTGATCACAACCATTGAGTGGACTATGATGGACAAATCCAAGTTTTTCCCATTGTACACTTTAAGCAGCTTTACAGGTAAATTTTCTATTCTAGAATAATTATTCAAACAATCATCATCATCATCATTTTCACTTCATCAAAAAAAGCCTATTGTAGGCATAGCACACGTTTCTTCATGATTTTATTGAAAAGTAGATTTTTGTTTCTGAAAGAAAAAGGTAACCTAGGTATCTGCAAAATATCTATTATCAAGTTTCAATTGTTTTGTATGTGGGTTGGTAAAAATTTTATTTTATAAAAATCTATGGATACTTTGGGACGAAGAGGCTCTTTATTATTTACTAGCTTCTGCCCGCGACTTCGTCCGCGTGGGATTCGGTTATCGCGTTCCCGCGGGAACTGTGCGTTTTTCCGGGATAAAAAGTAGCCTATGTTCTTTCTCGGGATTCCAACTATCTTCATACCAAATTTAATCAAAATCGGTCCGGTAGTTTTCGCGTGATGCGCGGTCAAATAATCAGACAAGAATTCTAAAAACTGTTGGAATGTGTTCTGTTCTTTTGGCGATTCTAAGTAACCCCAGCCAACTTTTTGTCGAATATCTCCCATGTACAGAATTTCGACCCTAAAGAGCTTTATTATATGTATTACTAGCTTCTGCCCGCGACTTCGTCCGCGTGGAATTCGGTTATAGCGTTCCCGCGGGAATTGAGCGTTAAACTATAACAAATTATATACGAAAACCTACCTCTTGAAACACTCTTATCTAGTAAAAAAAACCGCATCAAAATCCGTTGCGTAGTTTTAAAGATTTAAGCATACATAGGGATATAGGGACAGAGAAAGCGACTTTGTGTTATGCTGTGTAGTGATAGTGATGTATAGATGTTGTATTCCAATTTTTCCAGTCCGCTGCGCGCTGTACCCGCTCACGCTAGTGAAGACTCAGATCCAGGTGCAACGCAAGAAGGAAGCGTACACGGGCGTCATCGACGCGATATCAAAGATATACCGATACGAGGGTGTCTCCGGGCTATATAGAGGCTTCTGGCTGTCCAGTGTAAGTATTATAAAATTTATAATATATACTAAAACTAGCTTTTCCTCGCAACTTCGTATGCGCAGAAATATTAAAATGAAAAATCCCGTTTTTTTCCCGTTCCCGTGGGAATTTCGCAAAATCCTGTCTTAGCGTATGCCTACGTCATAACATCTACCTGCATGCCAAATTTCAGCCCGATCCGTCCAGTGGTTTGGGCTGTGCGTTGATAGATCACTATGTCAGTCAGTCACTCAGTCACCTTTGAGTTTTATATATTTAGATTTAAAACATCTGAAATTTTTAGTAGGCATAATTCGAAAACCATTTCGGTCATTGACCTATAATAACATATGGACGAACAGTGCCTTACAGAATATGTCAAAATATATGGAGCAAACTGACATTAGAAAATACGTTCCCATTCCAATATGCTAATAACGCCTCTTTATAATATGTGTCAAGATAAATATTTTATACAAAAGTAAACCTAACATTATAAGACTTAAGTGTCAAATTTACTGAGCGCCAAACGGGTGCCGGAGTTGTTCGGGCACCTGTTTTGAAGGGCCATTTTCCTTCCGCTGATTGTGAATCCTTACTTATAATAGATCAATGATTTCGGTGTCTCTGTCGAAAGGATTCCACAAAGAAGTTGCAGTTTTTTTTTGTTCATTACTTTATATTTATAATTTATTCAATTGCAGAACATGTTAGTGTTACAGATATAAGTTGTTAATATTAAGTAACTTAAGTAGCTACATGTTACCCTGTTAGGGCATGTGCAATGTCTTAAAATAAAAACTAAACTTAGATGTAAATAACTGTAGTGTAACTTTTAGTGGCAACTGTTGCCAAAGAGCTATATGACGTCATATACATATAGCTCATTCGCTAAAGAACACCGTACGGATGAGCGCCACGCGCAGAACTCATTCTATGCGCAGACGTAATTTTTGACTTACGCCCCTAAAAAAACCTCATTCTAAAAAGAATGAGGATTTTTTAAATGAAAATTTTGAGTATGAAAGGACCATGCGTCAAAATGGGCCTGAAACCAACCGCATTGAGAGTATGTATAGCGTGTTGAGAGTTAGAACCTGTTTTTTAATAGATCTTATTTACTCTGACTGAAATATAAATATCTCAGTTCTGCAATGGAATTCGGCTTTGTGCCCATATAATGAAATAAAGTAGATTTAAAGACCTATTTAATGACTTAAGTTTCAGCTCTGTTGGTTTCAGAACCAGGCTCCATATAAAGTTGCCCATGGTCCTTTACGACATACGAATGAAATGAAAAATACGTGTCTATTTAATTTTTGAAACTTTCTAACTGGCGAATATAATATACTTGTTAAAAATGTTATGTCAATTATAAACGCTAAAGTGTCGCTCTGTCTGTTAGCTCTTCACGCTTAAACCGCTGGACTGATTCAGGCGAAGTTTGGCATGGAGATAGTTAAGAGTCCGAGTGAAGACATATGCTACTATAGGGTTACCAGGTTACCACTTCCCGTGGTATTGGTTGGGCCGTCTGCCTGCAAAAAAAACGGCGTTTAAGTTCTATTGATATTAATATATTAATATTACTAACACCTACCCAGGTTGTTTGTTAATACCGGCATCGGCACGGAACTTGAGCGGTGGCCTTCGTTGCGCAGAAGTCGAAACTAAGGTCTCATCGGCCTCTGGGCGCGGGCCGCGGCGGACGCTGCGCCGTGCGCGCACGCTTATTGGCCTTTCACTCGTAAACATGCGCAGAAATACCCTCTACTTTTGCTCACCGCTCAAGTTGTGTGCCGTGACTTAAAGTAGAAATGGGCATTATACTATTGGATTGTTTATCTTTCTGTTTTGATTGAGGACTTCGAACCATGTTTGAATACTTATTAATACATATTATTTTGTTGGTTATCTATTTCATTATATTGTTTATACGTACTTACGTAGTAGATATGAGGCGATGCTTAGTCTAGACGTTTATCAGACCAGGTCATTGATACCGTAAAGTTACGTAAATTAACAATGTAGAAAAGGTTATATTAAAAACCGGCCTAGTGCGTGTCGGGCCACGCGCAAAGTATAGGGTTCCGAAGTTGAGGATGCCCACAGTACCTTTCTAAGATTTATTAGCATCCTGCCGCTCGAGAAAAATCATTGGTATTTTAATCATTTCATAAGTTGGTCGACTATGACTCGTAAGTTTGTACAGCCTACTTAGCTGTGATAGTTTTCGTTTCAACTACGTTATATATGCCACAACCGTGTTTTTTTTCAGCCATCCAAATACCACCATTTAGCTGGCAGGGGGGGGGGACACGTGACTCTAACAAGAAATAGCACTTTAAAGCTTAATATTTCACAAACGCATCACTTAATCAAAAAATGGTTTTAACAAACCCACAATATTTTTTTAAGTCCTATTCAAGGATATGCCGCACCATGGGGTACGCAAGAAAAAAAAATACATCCCCACTTTACGAGTAGGGGAGTACACTATAAAAAAATATATTTCAAAATTTTATTGTACCACTTTGTCAGCGTAACTAATATGTATATTCATGCCAAATTACAGCTTTCTAGGACTAAGCATCTCCGAGCAATAGTGCGGACAGACGGACGGACGGACGGACATGGCGAAACTATAAGGGTTCCTTGTGGACTTCGGAACCCTAAAAAAGCCGTGGTGGCCTAGTGGTTCGACTTACCGCCTCTCATGCAGAGGGTCGGGGGTTCGATTCCGGCTCGCACCTCTAAGTTTACGTATGTGCGAAAGTCAATTTTAATTTGAATTTACTACTGTGCTTTTCGGTGAAGGAAAACATCGTGAGGATACCTGCACGCATCTGCGAAGCAATTCAAAGATGTGTGTGAAGTCCCCAATCCGCACTGGGCCCACGTGGGTACTATAGCCCAAACCCTCTCGTGATGAGAGGAGGCCTGTGCCGAACAGTGGGAAGCAAATAGGCAGTAGTAGTAATATGTATAAAAATACATATATAGGTATATATTAAAATTACATTTAAGGGATGTATAGTCTCTAACTTAAACTTAAATCTAAGATATTAGAGATGGTCATATATTAGGTGGGTGAATCAACTTTTTTATGTCAATAGTTGCCATGGTTACTGTCCTGGGCCACTTTTAAAACTGCTATTCTGTGGGTTTAAATACACTAAATGTGGGGTTTCTTTGCCATTTTTAATCCCTTCCCTAATGAATCACTTTCTAAGCGTCTTAGAATACTATATTGTAACAGGTTTTCTAAGAAACCCCTCATTTAATCCCCTGGAAAACGGGACAGAATAACAACAAGAAATAGTTGATTGACCCAGGTACAACACGACCCAACTTAAAAGGCGCGCGGTGAAGCACTTAAGCCATCCACGCAGAGTCTATATTTGCTTAATCCACGCGCCTTCAAAGCTGTGTAGAGATCTTCTATCTAAAGTCCCGCGCCTTCACATTTCAAAACGCTTCAATGTATTTAAAAAGCACCACCAACACTCTCAACACATGTGTGCGTGCTGAGACAGCCACCAACTATGCTTGAGAGTGTTGGTGGTGCTTTTTAAATAATAATGAAAAAATTGAAGCGTTTTAAAATGTTAAGGCGCGAGACTTTAGATGGTAGAAGATCTTAAACCCTGTACTAGCATCATTAATATTACGTTCAGAATCAAACCTGAGCTGGTACAAATATTTGACGTCCTATTATTCTTCAGTTTCAGATAATATCCGGCGTGTTCTACATTTCCACATACGAGGGCGTGCGGCATGAGTTAGGAAAATACGATATTAGCCCTAAAGTAAAGGTAAGAAGACTTATTTTTAACACGCTTTTATTAAGTCGACCTGTATGTAACTATGTAATGGAATCTTGAAAGTTAAATTTGACCCACTTTCCGATTTCCGATTGAGCTGAAATTTTGCACGAATATGTGAATCGCGTGACAATGCCATATTATATTGACGTGCAGCTGATCTGATGATGGAGCCGGACGGTGGCCATAGGAACTTCGTAATCAAGCTGCATAAACCCATCGAATTTTGGCTCGTTTGATTCGTCTTGAAGAGTAGATGAAGGGTTTACAGAGAAAAGTACAGTCAGCAATAAAAGCGAGTCCCAAAAACTTAATTTTTGAAAAAACTTTATATTTTTATATATATCCTTGGACATATCACACATATTGACCTAGCGACGCTTGTATTATGGGTGCCGGACAACGATATAAATACTTATATAGGGAAATATTTATTTCGCATCATTTTACATTTAAATCAGAAACAAGGAAATTTATATATTATGAGCAAAAGCCGTGGTGGCCTAGTGGTTCGACCTACAGCCTCTCATGCCGCGGGTCGGGGGTTCGATTCCGGCTCGCACCTCTAAGGCCCGGTTCCTATATCCACGAAACGCCTCGTTTTGCCTACGGACGGTTGATTTTTGACATTTGTTCCATAGAGAATCTGTCAAATTTTAACCGTCCGTAGGCAAAACGAGGCGTTACGTGGATATAGGAACCGGCCCTAAGTTTACTTACGTGCGAAATTCAATTTGAATTTACCATGAGCTTTTCGGTGAAGGAAAACATCGTGAGGAAATCTGCAATCATCTGCGAAGTAATTCAAAGTGTGTGTTGAAGTCCCCAATCCGCACTGGGCCCGCGTGGGGACTATAGCCCAAACGCAGATGCGTGCAGGTTTCCTCACGATGTTTTCCTTCACCGAAAAGCTCAGTGTTAAATTCAAATTGAACCCCAACCCTCCATAGTCCATATGTTATTATAGGTTTTAATTTATCTCATTTTACTGATTGGATCGTAATTTCCAGTCGTTTGTAGGCGGCGGGTGCGCGTCGCTCGTCGGCCAGACCATCATAGTACCGTTTGATGTGCTGAGTCAGCACCTCATGGTGCTGGGACTGGTGAAGGGGAGGGCCGGGGGATCCAAGAATCCGGTGAGTTGAACCCTCGACTTGCAGGGGGGTTTATTCCACAGAAATATCATCGGCAGATTGAGGCGTCCGCGAACCGGGAGACGAGCTGTCAGTAGGCCTCCAACAAGATGGAGTGCCGATCTCGTGAGGGTCGCGGGAAAGCAAGCAAGTAGCACTGGACCGTGTGGCGAGCCTTGGGGGAGGCCTATGTCCAGCAGTGGACTGTGATAATGGAATTAAAACAACATTCGTCTTGGTTCAGTGTTCCGGTTATTCTGCAAGTGTGCGTAATGCATGTGCACACTACAGGACGTCTTTCGGCCGAAATGATGATGATGATGATGATGATGATGATGATGATAATGATAATGATAATGATGATGACGATGATGATGATAATGATGATGCCTACCTTACAATGCCTGTGTTAGGACGCCCCGCTCTTCATATAATATCTAATAGGTACATAAAATTATCGTGTCACAGTGTTTGTAACCAAACTCCTCCGAAACGGCTCGACCGATTATGAAATTCCGTGTGTATGTTCAGTAGGTCTGAGAATAGGACGTAAGCTATTTTTCATACCCAAAAAAAAATTCTAAGGCGGTACGAAGTCCGCGGAGTCAGCTTGTATTATTATAAATATACTATTCTTTACTTGTTTTCAGAAAATCAACCCCCTCGGTCTAAACCTTGACGGTAGGCTGACGAAAGCGGAGCTGGCGAGGGAGGTGGCTGTAAGGGTGTACAGACAGCACGGTCTATTGGGGTACTATAGAGGATACGTCGCTTCGCTCGCGGCGTATGTGCCCAACTCTGCGCTGTGGTGGGGACTGTATACTGCTTATCAAGGTATATATATTTTTTTCTTATATGTAATTGGTTATGCCCCGCCACTTCATCTGCGTGGAATATAAAATTGCCGATAACTTTTCTAGCCGATTTTAATTAATAGTACAATTACTACAGAGGCCGGGAAGGAGGGTGTTGCAGACCGTGTATTATATTTTATATATAATATATTTTTCTCAAACATGCTCGGAAATGTTCGTGTTACTTTCAAAAAAAGAAGACGCGAGGCTGTCCATTGCCGGCCTTGGCCAGCAAAAACATTATTGTCGTGTGTGTGTTTTTTTTAATTCGCTTGCTATTTGAGACACCTCTAGAAACTGACAAATCCATGGAGGTAATAAGTACAACTTCCATGGCCAAATCATCCACGATCATGGAAGTAGTAATTACTGATGTGGGGTAAGTGCGCCTAAATTTATTTCGCCCCTATGCCTTGTAAACAGCCAACTACTAGTTGAGTAATATTTATAGGTTTCGATATATTTATGTTACGCGCACTTACCCCATCCTGGCGCACTTGCCCCGAAACTGACAAATCCATGGAGGTAATAAGTACAACTTCCATGGCCAAATCATCCACGATCATGGAAGTAGTAAATACTGATGTGGGGTAAGTGCGCCTAAATTTATTTCGCCCCTAAACAGCCAACTACTAGTTGAGTCATATTTATAGGTTTCGATATAAGTATTTATGTTAGGCGCACTTACCCCATCCTGGCGCACTTGCCCCGACTGACCTTACGTATTTCCTCGCTGTTTGAGAAAAGCATTATATATACCTCGGCCGCAATTGCGATTGCCGGACTCGTACTAATAGAAGGCTTCGCTTCGCTCAGCCTTCTAACTGACTCGTCCGGCAATGCGCTACTTGGCGGCCTCTGCAATAATGTACTATTATATATAATATTTTTTGTCTTTTTTACAAAAATAAAACTGCGATACCTATATAGCAAATATGGTTCATGTTTTTTTAATAGTTGTATTGGCAAAATGTCATAGCGAACCATAGAGTAAATATTGCTTGTAGCTTTTTTTAATGGCGGAATGCCAAGATGCTGTGTCACAAATATATCAAATGGAAATTTAAAAAAAGTGTGTTGCCGGTCTAGGCCTGCAACGTTTGTATGAAATTTCATTATAGACCATTGATTGTCTAGCCGCGCCTGAAACGTGATACTTCCCAGGCTAATAAGAAGAACATAATATCAATATTTAATTGCATGTTTGAGAAAACATGGAATATGTGCAGCTCCGAATGATGCTCTGTCTACCTTTGAAAGCTGCATTCAAATCGGTTCTGTGGTTCCGGAGATTAACTCCAACAAACAGACAGACAGTTAGTAAAAATACCCTTTTATTATAGTATAGGTAGATATTATTATTATAGTAAAGAAGGTATCTAGATAGATAACTCGTAAATAATAACTTTTACATCACCCTTGGCCGTAAAGTGGGATTTTCTGCCCGCTACGCGGAGAGAAAATCTCACTTTTTGGCCAAGGCAAGACGTAAAACTTTTGACAAACTACGGGCGGTAATTCGTAAATCCCCAGATCGCATATTTATGGCCCTCACCTTCGGTTCGGGCCACAGAAACCTGCGATCTGGGACATTTACGAATTCACCACCCTAGGTCTGTAATGTACTATGGTTTAACTCGACTGTAGTTTGAAAGCGTGACTAAACCACACGGCGGACACGGCCTATAAAAGCACGATTTCGAACACAATTCGAATGAAGTGTCAATGTGTGCGTGCGAGGACGTCTGTACACTTGTAAATGTGTGTGTACCAGTACGCGGGCCAATGATTCCCTCTCTATCTCCGGATGAAACAAATGTCGGTGAGGGCGAGTTGCGCGCCGGCTAGATTCAGGCGGGTGATTCCGTGGCCATTCTGTATGTAGTACTATTAAGAGGGTTTACTCCGAAAGTCGGCAACGTCGCAAATAACTGTCAAATATTTCGCAGTATTCATGAATTTCTGAATATTACTGAATTAAAACATGAATTATCGCTCTATGGTTGAATAAAACATTAAGTATGGTATGGATTGCAACAATTATCATAGGGACACGAAAATTTTAGGATAATGGAAGTACTATCTTTTGAAAACTTTCCATCGCGTTTACCATGCATTTTAATGTAATATTTTCATTTGAATGTCTAACCAACAAATATAAAACGAGACGCGTCATTCAAGCATAGAATGATATCTTCTTTTTTTAATTCAGCAATATTGAGAAATTAATGGGTCATTCTCAGAGGGCACGTTTTTTGGGCGTCGGGTAGAATAACTTTGTATTCTTGCATATATATATCATACAAAAAATGTTGGAGGGTAGTATTAGTTTTATTCTACCTGTAGCAGTTGTAATTTTGAAGATACTCTGTTGAGAACCAGTAATAAATAAAAAAAAGCCTACTTTTATCATGCTCCATCAAGCGTACAGACTCCAAAATTTGGGACAAACCCCTTTGCAACTCGGTAACCACTACTACTACCTAACACCGGGCACTTTTTTATTATAGTCAGTTAAACAAATTAACATTTTGTTATGTTGATTGTTATTAGAAATGCTTGTATAAATAAATATGATTTTTTCCCCGTGCGTACAAATTTATGACTAAACTCCGTCATTGGAAGCAAAACAAAATTTGACATCACTATTTGCAAGTTTACGTAGATCACTATTACATCGAGCGAGCCAGTTCAGTCTTGTCTGTGACACGGTGAGCGACGGAGGTGCGTTTCGCGACGCTTGGCGATTTTACAAACGAAAGTATCTAATCTCCGTATTTTGTCACTTGCATTTTCTAAACTCCGTTTAGTCATTTATTTTTCTATTGGTGTGATTGGGTGTTCTACTATTTAAGTATAATGAATCAAACTATATTACCTGTTAAATGCGTGTAAAATCGTTTTACTAAATAAGGTAATTTATGGAATAAAAAAATAAAATAGTTTTCTCCCTAAGCTCCGTCAAATAAACCCCGTCAAATATTTAGACAGAGTTGAGAAAAAAAACGTGTATTTAGTATTTAAGTGAGCAGTCACATGCAAAAAAACATGTTTTACATCACATTTGCTGCTAAAAGATAAAAAGCTTAAAAGATCTAAAAGAAATAATATTAAGTGTAACATGTTATTCACTAAGTTAAATGATTGTTAATTTTTTTTATTGATTTTGTTATGTTTTCTACCATGACTTTTAAAATTAGTATACAAATTAATACAAAATTAAAAGTAATAAATGCTGTTATTTTTCTTTTCAAACTGTGTTTCATATTTTATATTAAAATATATAAAATATCATTCAGGTTTTAAAGCACTGTATCCATCAACTCCATATCATATTTCTAAACTCCGTATAAAATATATCAACTCCGTTCCAACATTCTCAACTCCGTCTTGGTGAAAAAAACAATGGCTTATAAAATGTTAACTAATAGATATATATGAGGGACAAAAGTATATAAATGATGTAAATAGCTCAATGATTCGTATTTTATACATAATATAGCAGTAAATATACTGTACAAAATCAAGACGGAGTTGAGGCTGAGAACGCCTAATTCTGAGAATGACCCTAATAAAAACAGCGAAACATTTGACAGCTATATGCGACGTTGCCAACTTTCGGGATAAACCCTCTTCAATATTGTGCTAAAGCCTTAATTGCAAATAAACCATTCTTTATAATTTATTTATTTATTTAAACTTCATTGCACATACAAAATGTATACAATTGGCGGACTTAATGCCTAAAGGCATTCTCTACCAGTCAACCATAAGGCCAAACAGAAAGAAAAATGAGTAGGTGCATCAATATCAGAAAGAAACTAGGTACAGAAATACAAGGAAGATAACAAATAATTCCAAAAGAGGATAAATTTACATAAACGTACATAAAAATTATATAAAAGATAAACATACATAAACTAATAATGTGTTGTTTCTTTTGCAGACGAACTCCTAAAGATATGTCCCTCATCGGTGTCACATCTCCTAATACAGTGTGTGGCTGGCACTCTAGGAGGCTTCACGACGACTATCCTGACCAACCCGCTGGATATTGTCCGGGCGAGGCTACAGGTGCGTACAGACAGATATTATGTTAGCAGTTCGGTAGAAAGGTCGCGGGAGCTCGATGGACGCGGGCGGCACGGGACCGGGCTGAGTGGTCCTTGTGAATTGTTAGAAGTGAATTCTGAAATAGTGGAACTATAAAAAAAATACATTTTGTGTACAATTGATTTCAAGATTTTAGTAAGGCGTAATTCGAGAACGATTTCGGTATCTCGATCTAAAGGACTCAATATAGGAAAGCTTCAGATTTTTTCGTTCATTACTTTTAGACAAAATCGTGTTCTAGTGGTAACTGGTGCGTGACGTCATCTCACTCAATTCACTCGCTCTCGCTAAAGAGCGGGCGCTACGCGCAGAACTATATCTATGCGCAGAGAGAGCTTCCACGTCATTTTTACATACGCCCTTTTAGAATGAGAAGTTTTTTACTTTTAATTTTATGTATGAAATTGATGACTTTCGAAAAAATACGTGTTCTTTTATTTTTTTTATTTTTCCGTACTTTCTAATTAGCTGGTAAAATAGCCGTGTTAAAAAATTAAAATGTTGCCAATTAGAAATTGTGGTATAGGCAGAGTAATGTATCTATTCTATTTATAATATTTCTTAATGTGTTTCTGCTTACGTCATGTTATTGTATCCGTAAATAAATAAATATTTCTTTACCAGGTGGAAGGAGTTGGCACGATGAAGAAAGTATTCAAAGACCTCTGGGCGGAAGAGGGATTGTACGGTCTCTACGCGAAAGGTCTATCTGCGCGATTGCTCCAATCAGCCTGCTTCTCCTTCAGTATAATTCTAGGCTACGAGAGCATAAAACGGCTAGCGCTCGCTGACCAGTACAGATCTCGTGTGCGCTGGTAATAAACTGTTGAAAATGACCTGGACTTTTATTTATAAGATATAAAAAAAGTGAACGAAGTTATGGTTGTTCACGGATGAAAGTTCTCAGTTTACCCTCGACGAGTCGGAGCACTCGCTTCGCTCGAACAAAAAAAACGTGTGGTTTTCGAGCAACAGTAATCTTGAGTCCAAGTTTCATGTGTTGTCTTGAAATCGAGATCTTACTTTGAAATAGGCAAAAGGAAAAGGAAGTATTTAGTGTGAGACTACTCCATCCGCCCGTTTCTCCTTCAGTATAATCCTAGATTACAAGAGTATCGCATAGCGCTCGCAGAGTACAGATCACGTTTACGCTGGCATAATAAACTGTTGAAACTCACTTGGAGTTCTCATATGAAAAAAAACTGCAATATACTGAGTAGAGATAATCTACTATAGGAAGTCCCGCCCCTCCACATTTCAAAACGCTTCAATGTATTTATTATTATTTTAAACGCACCACCAACACTCTCAACGCATAGTTGACGGCTGTCTCAGCACGCACACGTGCGTGGAGAGTGATGGTGGTGCTTTGTATACACTTTGAAGCGTTTTGAATTGTGGTGGTGCAGGACTTTTTATAGTAGATTATCTCTAACAACACCGAATCTCACGCAACTAAAGCCCCTCTAGCGGCGAATTCCTTCGCACTTTATTTATTTACTCATTCGGTAAACCAACAGTCATTACATCGATACATTGATGATGTACATGGAAAGATTTACAAGCTATGATGCATAACTAATTATAGGTAAACACAACATGTTAGTTATAATACAAGTAGTAAATAAAATCTTAGCTAATAGGTAATATGCGTAGGTATTAAACTAGTGTTATCGTTAGTGTTCAATATGAATTTTGAGATGTTATATTTTAGGTACCCACTTTGGGAAAGTGGGTACCTAAAATATAAATAAGGTATTTCGCTAAGTTACGTATCTTGATTACAGCGCCATCTAGGGGAGAACCTATGAACTATCTAGTCATAACAATAGGTAAAATACAATCCAATTTAGCTTAGCACATTATGTGCCGTTTACACGCTAAACTGGCAACACTGAGGTCTCCGAAACGTCAAATGTCACAGTGACATTGACACTAGTGTATGAAATGACAAAACGTTGACATTGACAGCCACCATCTTGCAGACAGTGGCGCCAACTAGCGGGCAGTAATACGGTGGCCCTCATTCACGACGGCTACTGCCTATACTCTTGTTACCATAATGCTAAGGTTCAATATTATTGAACTCACTCGCCTTCGCGAATTGCAAGAGCTATGGCAACCGTGCACATTATTTCGCTTTTGCAGACGGTAGTTTAAACTGTAAACATCAGACACTATGTATATTAAGACAATAGGCTATATTAAGACTACATTACATCTGTTACCGACATCTGGTCCGCAAGGCCGTGAAACCCCAAGGCCCGGGGCCTCATTCGGAAGCGGAAGCGAAAACGTTACGACGCGTTACATAGGGGGAGTGGGGGTCAAAAATCCCCAAAAACTGCGTTACGTAATACTTGAACGCTCCCTAAGGGATTCTATAGGGAATGTCAGAGCGCTCAAATTGAACTCGGATCCGGTTAGTAGGTCAGGTCCTATATTAAAAGTCTTTAAATAGGGGATAGGGGTCTTGCTGTTCCCTATAGGAACGCTCACGCGTCAAGTTGAACTTTAAATCTAGCTGCTGAAAGTTCACGCGACGCGTGCGATCCTATAGGGAACAGCGAGATCGAAATCCCTATTTAAGACTTCGAACATAGGCCCAGTTTCAAACGCCGTAAAATATTGTTCCCATTAGACCCGGTCTAACGTACGCGTAATAAGTACGTCCCCACTTCCTCGGTGTCCAATCCAAAGTTCTGTCACCGAGCGTGCGTGACAATAAGCGTTTTTAAAAAACTTTTTTTCGAAACTCTTTTTCAGTATCTAAAAACTCGTCTCGTTGTTGGAAAAATGTGACCCAGCTTTAGTGTCACGATACAAGTTTAACTTTGGATTGGACACCAATGGAGTGGGGAAACATGACATGTATCTACGTTAGGCCGGGTCCATACGAAGTATTATTTATGTCTATGATTGTTCCCCTGTAGCATCCCTATGATATCCATCCCGAATGAGCCCCTGAAATTCCATGCACATAGCTAGCTATATAATCTTCTGTACTTATATATAAAAAAAAATGCAAAATCGCGACTGACGGCTGACTGACTGATTGATCAACGCCCAGCCCAAACCGCTGATGATAGAAGTTTGAAAATTGGAGACAACATTGATTTTATTGTAGGTGTCGTTTAAGAAAGGATTATTCGAAATTCGTACAGTAAGGATCAAAAATAGGGGTCAATCCGTTGTATGCAAGTGCTCATTTCATTAGAATCAAATAAGGTGAAAAACCCAATTTGGGCACGTTTAAAGATATAAAACTAAAAGTTAGGCCGAAATATAGGTCTCCAAAAAATACATTTGAGAATTGATATGTGCTCTTCAAAAGTTGCGGTGGGCACGTGCGCGGACGATGCTTGTGCACGTACCCACCGCAACTTTTATGACGGTAATGGTAGTTATTTACGGTTTCTGACCAAAGTAATGATTATTATACAATATCCACAGCTCAGATTATGAAAAACTGAATAAAGTTTCACTTTCTGGACAGCCCGTGTAAAATCATGGTCTAGATAATGAGCAGTAGCGATTTCAAAGGTTGCAAATGCCTTGATGTAATTTTTTTGCAAGGACGACCTGGACGTATCGCAATTTCCGCAGCTCAGATTAAAGAGGACATATCAATTCATCATATATATATTTTTTCGAGACCTTTATCTTGGGCCAATTTTTAGTTTTAGACCTTTAAACGCGACTAAAATGTGGTATTTCACCTTACCACGCGCCTTAAGGGGGTGAACGTCCATACAAACTTTCATCCCCTCCCAAGTAACAATTTCTGGTTCTATAGTAGCCCATAGAACATTTCTCAAAACACCACCTTAGCCCTATAAAAGGCCTTAGAAGGTTGAGTAACGCCGATCTGGCGCAGTTATATCTCCATTTAGTGATATAGTGGAACCGTAGCAGCTTTAGTTGTGACGTTTTAGGTCTGTAAAGGTGATGTAATGATGACTCGTATTACAATTTAGTGACATACGGGCCACAGTAACGCTAATGTAGTGCTTTTTTATACTGTAGTAGCGTTCGTTGATTCCCTTATAGTCCTATTTTAGTCTATAGTAGAATCCGTGATTCCTACTGAGGCGCTTTCTCGGCAAAGTTTGGTATTGTGTGTTTTTGCTGTGAACTTTATTGACGGAGAACAAAAATAATTCAATTATATAAAGGAGTAATATTCTATCGTGGTAAGTTTATGTTATCTTATTTAGACATTTAATATTTCGATCAATGCTGCAAAAAGCACGTGCGACTAAAGTTTTACTGATAGAATAGTATTTGATTTGCATAGTATTTTCAATGCGCCCTCGATTAATTGAGTTTTGAATAAAATATATTGATATTATAAAATTAAATTCACAGTAATTTCTACTTTAGAGCCATTAAGTACATCCGTGGGTCTTATCGGCTCACTATAGCACCACCGACTCCTGTCATGTCAAAGTTTGAGTATAAAAGTAACTGTTCACTTCCTTTATGTGCTTTTTTTATCCTATGACCGCTCTACAAACTCCATTATAGAAAGTTTCGGCCATATAAAAGAGTCATAGTCACAACTATCGTACGAGCCTATAATAGGGATTCAAAAACAATTAGAACACTTTTAAGTACTATAAAAATGTCCTAAAAATCGATTATAAAACAAAACCGCTCTATTACGGCGTCATTATGGCTACTAAAGACCATGTACTATAGGAGTGATTTGTGGAACCACAATATCGCAAAAACCTTGTATAGTAGAACATTCATCACTGCTAAAACGCAAGATTTATAGCGGTTGTCCGGGAAACCTTATAGCGCAAATTAGATACATAATGGTGATTTCAATCACTTTTATACAGTAACATAGCTCTTTAGTGGCTATATTTGAAGTTTTTATAGCACTTGACTATAATAGCCCTATAAAATGGTTCTATAAACCTTTACATCAACAATTTATAGGATCATTTGGCTCTTTAGCTTATAGAGCAAGAATGTGTTCCCTAACGCCTTTATACAACTGGTAGTCACTGCTAAGACCTTTATACGACGTTTACTCGAACTTTTAGTGATGATAACCCAAGTTATAGGGCCAAAATGTTACTTGGGCTATTTCACCACATTATGTTTGAAATTAAACGCCCGAAATATTATGATCTAGATATTTGATTACCTACAAATACTTAATGAAACACGCGTTTCGGCATTCTTAGAAATTTCACCTTTACGATACGAGTTGAGTATGGATAAACCAAATCATTTGGCGGCAAGTTACCGCGTAAGACGGTCGGTGGTAGCTATCCGGCGGTCCTTGCACCATGTCCTACCACCAGCAAAACAACATTCGCGAAAATCTCGATATGCATTAAATTTCAATATTTTACGCAGACGAAGTCGCGGGCAAAAAGTAAGTAATGTATAAGTTTTGCTCTTTGTTTCGTCTTAACTAACAAAGTGGTTTATTAAAATGACGCAGCGTTAGGATTGTTTAGATATTACTAATCGAAATAACAATATACAATTTATGAATCACTCACTATACGAGTTTATGTTAAGAGCTTAATGGTATCCAACATAACATACCTACATATCATTATATGTATGTTACTAGCTCCTGCCCGCGACTTCGTCCGCGTGGAATTCGGTTATAGCGTTTCCGCGAAAATTGAGTGTTAAACTATACGTAATAAATTATATACTAAAACCTTCCTCTTGAATCACTCTTCACAATCCGTTGGGTAGTTTTAAAGATCTAAGCATACATAGGGACAAACAGCAGGAAGCAGGAAGCGACTTTATTTTATACTATGTAGTGAGTAGTGATGTTGGTACGGGATAGGACGGAAGCATCGATAGCGATTTACCTACTCACCACATACTCACTATCAATAAGGTAATATATAAAAATCCCGCGAGAAATACTTACTGCGTTTTTCTGCTATAAAAACTCGCACTCGTCGCGCGTCGTGCTCGCACTGCTGTGTTCCGGTAGGGGGTTAAGGCGGCCGGTGAAATTTCTGGCACGGAGGCATTCCATCTTAGGCCTCAGGGTAGGCAACGCATTCGAGATCTTATGGTGTCTTAATGGGGGATCATAGGATTTCGGTATCCATGGGCCGCAGTGACCACTTACCATCGGCAAGCGCGGCGCACTCTTTGATTTCTTCGCGCTCGATACAGTACCCGCCGGCTTCGCACCGTGGCGTGATGATTAGTGGTTGCCGCGCACTCCTAGCACTTTAAACATATCTTCTAATCTGTGACTGCTAGCGAATGCACGCGCGCGCGTTTTCTCTTAATGTACGTCGCGACGCAAGAGTGAAATGTGCTATGTAATTTGAATTATTTAAAAAAAAAATGTATTGCAGAGGGTTGTTAATACAACCCGTTGTATTAATATACAACAACATTTTACTGTTGTTGTTAACAACTTTCAAATAACAGTTTCAGTTACAAATGTCTCGGGGCCCCCACCTATCTCCATATAATAAGGTCCAGCGGTTTAAGTGTGAAGAGGTAACAGGCAGACAGAGTTACTTTCTTTATAATGTTAGTATAGTTATTAAGGGGTGCGAGGTAGGAATTAGCACGCTTAGGTATGCGACGCTAGGCTATCAGGCTTCTTCCGACCCAGTCCCAACATACACGTCCTCGTCGCCCCAGGCACCGCCGACGAACGGACCTGTGGCGAACCTACTCACTACCACCTGAGTAGGTCGTGCACCCTGGAAATGCTGCAGTCGAGACGGGCGTCGCATATTACCATCTACCCCGGACTGTCAGTAGCCAAGTATGTGGGGCGATACTCAGTTTGGTAGTCCCACCTTCTGAGTAATCCCTATCCCCTTCTCCCGTGATCCCAATTCTCCCCGCTCCCTCCAAACCGACCATCCTACCCTATCCCATCCCATCCCGATTCCATCCCCCCTACCCCTCCTCATCCTGGAGGAGAAAAACCTCGACCCCAAAAATCCCTAATCTAAGGTGTTTTTCCGTGCCGAAAGATGCGTGGCTGAGAGAGGAGCTCAGTCGTAAACGGAACCCCCCGATACCAGGCGACCTCGGGGCGTAAATAGCCTTACTCCGGCAAGCGGGGCTCTGCCAGAGCGGACTTCTATCCCTAGCTTCTCGTGGGAATAAAATGGATGAAATTAAACAAAAAAACAAAAATGAAGGTACCCTGGAAGACCTATGCCAGGAACTCTTGCCCCTGACGATGACGTCTGATGCACAGACGGTTGTGTCAGGGCAACCTATGGAGGTGGCGGAGGTAAGCGCTCCAGTGGAAGGGTCTGCTTGCGGACCAGCACCACTGAGTGCCCAATCCAATACCCCCACCACAGTGATCCAGACAGCACCTAAGAGGCTGGGTGGATCAGGAAAAAGCCGCTTTAAGGCTCTTAGAAAGCTGGGCGTGAGCGTCGTAGATGCCACCCTATTGGCTAGCAAGACCTTTGCGGAACTTAAGCAGTTAGGCTACAAGTTCGACCCCGAGCCCAAGCGAAAGCCCATGAAGAGGGTCCGCTCGGAGGAGGAGTCGCCACAGGGACAGGCCAAAAAAATCCCTAGGAACCACCCGCCTACTGCACCAAGGTCTTACAGCCAGGTCGCTGGCTCCGTTCGAGTTGGAGTAAGGAATGCTTGTCCGATGAGTGACCCTCAACTAGAGCAGGTCAGACAAGCTATAGTGCATAGCATATTCCAGCTCGGGAGGGGCCAGGGACCAGCGCTGGAAGGATGTACCTTCAAGCCAGGTTGGCTCCTTATTACCTGTGAGAACCAGCAAACCAAAACCTGGCTCGAAGGTATAATACCCTCCCTAAAACCATGGCCGGAAGCCACACTCACCACTATCAACGAGTGCGACCTTCCTAAGCCAAACGTGGGAGTGGTATATATACCTAGTTCGGAGGCACCTAATACAGAGGCAGCCCTAAAACTAATCAGTATTCAGAACGGGGAACTGAATACTGAACTATGGAAGGTTCTCAACAGTAAGGTCGAACAAGGAGGGTTCACCCTCACACTCTCAATCGACGACCTTTCTGTTGAGTTCCTTAAAAGAATGGACCATAAAGCCAGACTCGGCTTCAAAAAGGTCCAATTTAGGATGAAGGGCTCGAACATGAGAGCCCCCCCCCCCCGAGGAAGCTAATGCTCCTGTCTCCCCAGCACCGCCGACTCCCCCCCAAATTGCACCCCCTCCCGCCCCACGGGTCTCTTGCGGACCACACGGGGCAATACTTTCTACCTCCACGCATCCTCTCCCAACTCCCCCATCCCGCCCTTCCACCATCAACGATCCCATACCGTCCACTAGTGGACTTCAAGTCACGAGGCCCAACACCATCCCGGCCATCTTCAACTTCTCCGCACCGGGTAAGCGGTTTCCCCCGACTAGGGGGACCACTAGGGGATCAAACCGAGCACGGGGCAGGGGCAACCCTTCTCGGGGACGTAGCTCAGGGCGTCCGGGCCAACAACCCCAATAACACGCCCCACAACCCACCACCAACCGCCAAGGGGGCAAAGTTCCTGCAGGCCAACCTCCACCACGCCATCGCGGCCTCAGCGGTCGTGGAAAAAATCTTCGGCGAAAATGGCCTAAACATCGCCCTCATTCAAGAACCATGGATAAATGCTGAGTCCATGGTAAGCGGCCTGAATAGAGCCGGAAAAATACTTGTACATGAAAATGGCAATAAACCTAGGGCCTGTATTGTGTTCAATAAAAATACTAACTTTCTACCTGTTTTAGAACTTTGCAGTGACGACCTAGCTGCTGCAACAATAACTCTCAAAGGGCATAAAGTCATAATTTGCTCAGCTTACCTGCCCGGCGAGAATACTGATCCCACTGAAGAACTGACTAAAGTCCTAGCTTATGCGAAAAGGAACAAGTTGGAAGTTATAGTGGGATGCGATGCCAACGCCCACCACACCATCTGGGGCAGCACAGGAATCAACAGAAGGGGTGAGTTACTTTGTGATTTCCTATTTACAAACTGTCTCTACTTATTAAATAATGGACATAAGCCCACCTTTGTCACAAAAACCAGACAAGAAGTATTAGACATAACCTTCGCTTCGGAAAAAATATTTAAACATCTCGCCAATTGGCACGTCAGTAGCGAAAACTCTATGTCAGACCACAAACATATCTTATTTGACGCACAGGGTTCTCAGGAAACCATAGCCATCTTACTAAGGAACCCAAAAGATACTTCATGGGATCATTATAGGACCCACCTCAATGAATTTCTACAGGGATTCCCAAAAAGCATCAAAAATCCAGACTCTCTCAATCAGGCAGCTGAATTACTATCCAAAGGTATCGTAAAGGCCTACGAACTCAGCTGCCCCTTGAGAGAAACAAAAACAAACAATACCGTCCCGTGGTGGAATAAAAAGCTGGAGCGGCTTAGGACCACTACTCGACGCATATTCAATCATACAACACAACCTCAAGAATGGACTAAATACACTAGGGCGCTGACTGAATATAACAAACAAATCAGAAAAGCCAAACGCGCGTCTTGGCGGCGGTTCTGTGAACAAATAATCCTAACACACAAAGGAGCTAGAATTCACAAAATACTCGCCAAGACTCCTTCCAAATATCTAGGTCTCCTGAAAAAACCGGATAACTCTTTTACGACCACGGAGCTAGAAACGCTCGAACTCCTAAGGGATACACATTTCCCAGGGTCGTACCCCTCCAACACATACACGGATAACCTTAGGGGAGCAAATTCCCATAGGCCGCGCAATACAGACTGGAACGTAGCCACCAACATCTTTAGGCCCAACCAGATTAAATGGGCTGTTAGTAAATTCAAACCATTTAAATCAGCGGGAGAGGATGGCATCTTTCCAGCCCTGTTACAGCAGGGTGATGAAATCCTCGTACCACATCTGGCTAAAGTATTCCGAGCGAGTTACGCCTGGAATACGATACCAGATCAGTGGACGAAGGTCAAGGTACAATTCATACCAAAGGCAGGGAAAAGGGACTACTCACAGCCCAAATCCTTCAGACCTATCAGTCTCACCTCTTTCCTACTAAAGACCATGGAAAGAATCGTTGACCAGCACATCAGATCAAAATATTTGATCGAACGCCCACTTAGTCCAAATCAGCACGCCTATCAAAAAGGGAAATCAACAGAGACAGCCCTTCTCGATCTGGTCGATAAGGTGCAATCTACCCTAGAGGATAGGCAAACAGCTCTATGTGCTTTTCTTGATGTAGAAGGTGCCTTCGACAACACACCCACCGACACCATACTTAAAGGTATGGAAGAGAAAGGTGTAGACAGCACCACCATCAAATGGGTGCGAAGCATGCTCTCGAACAGAGTCGCAACTTTGACCCTCAATGCAACAAAACATGAATTTCACACCACTAGAGGTTGTCCACAAGGAGGGGTACTCTCCCCACTTCTGTGGACACTGGCAGTGGACCAACTACTTGCATTAATGAAAAACCATGACTTCGACACACAGGGTTATGCCGATGATATAGTGGTCACTGTCAAAGGCCCCTGTCACGATACCATATCAAACCTAATGCAGGTAGCTCTTAACACAATCTACAAATGGTGTAAAGAAAATGATCTATCGATCAATGCGGACAAAACCGTACTAATACCTTTTACTAGGAAGAGAAATCTCGAAAAGCTCACATGTCCCAAGCTAAACGGGAAAACTCTAGCCTTTTCAAACGAAACAAAATATCTAGGGGTCACTTTAGACCAAAAACTCACATGGACCCCACATCTAAACAACATTGTCCAAAAAGCCAAAATAGCTTTATGGACAAGCTACCGTATGGCAGGTGCCAGATGGGGTCTAAAGCCCCACATCGCACTATGGCTTTACACGGCAATCGTGAGGCCAATGGTAACTTATGCCTCGGCCGTTTGGTCGAGCAAAACCGACCAAAAAACAACGATAGTACGGCTGGACGGTCTTCAACGTACAGCATGCATTGTAGCAACAGGAGCACTATGTTCGACTCCAGGAGCAGCACTAAACGCGCTACTGGACCTGACGCCTCTGCACTTGCAAGTGCAAAAGGAAGCCAAACGGTGCATTTACAGGATAGTCGAACATGAAATGGCGCTCACAAGCAATGAGCACACTTAAGGACTCAACGCTTGAACATAGGGTCATGAATATGCCCACTGACGACATGCACACAGTGTGCAACTTCACAAAACTCTTCACAGTAGAGTTGCCCCCTCGGGACCTATGGTTGAATAACCAAGTGTCTTTCAAGGAGGGCAGCCACATCTGGTACACAGATGGGTCCAAGAAAGGACATGATGTAGGATGTGGAGTTTTCGGCGAGAGGCCCAAATACGCAATCAGCATAAATTTAGGCACAGAGGCCTCAATCTTTCAGGCGGAAATTTTCGCTATTAACAAATGCGCGGAAATAAACCTTGAAAGAAACCTTAAACACCAAAACATCTACATTAACTCAGATAGCCAAGCGGCCATCCTGGCACTAGATTCATTTGAGCTTAACTCAAAACTAGTCCAGACCTGTAGGGAAAACCTAAACGCCCTTGGAAGCTCCAATAAAGTCACACTTAGATGGGTACCTGGGCATTCCAACATTGATGGAAACGAGAAAGCTGACAAGCTCGCGAGGGAAGGGGCTGACAATCCCCAAATCGGCCCCGAACCCCTCTGTGGTATAACCAAACAAAGAGCTTACAATATACTAGATAACGAATACAAATCATTATCGATCAATCTGTGGAAGTCCGTACCAGGACAAAAACATTTGAAAACCCTAATCAGGGGATACGAAAAAAAGTTTTCTAAAGAGTTCCTACAACTCAAAAGATTTAAAACATGTGCAGTAACCAGGAGCCTGACTGGACATTGCAAACTAAATAAACACTTAGCACAATGGGGAATGAGGGAGGACACAATGTGCAGATTCTGTCACGAAGCGGAGGAGACGCCAGTGCATATCCTCTGCGAGTGGGGACCCCTCATCCACAAACGAAGCATCCACCTAGGGAGTCACATTATACACCCGGAAGAGATACAAAACATCAACGCCCAAAGAGTCTGGAACTTCTTGGACTCAACGGGTATTTCTGATGAACTATAACTACACAAAGGGCCGTCACAATAGATCAGCAATGGTCGAGGTGACACATATATGGCCCTACAACACCCCCCTAATAATAATGTTAGTATGGATGTTATGTTAGGTAGGTATAAAAAGTTTTATTAATATGTGGCGAATTCGCTAGATGCCACAGCATCTACAATATTTGTTATGTTGGCTAGAGTGGGAGGCGAATCAGAGAGAGGACGCCATTATTGTGTAAACCTGGTACTGAAGTGCGTTTCTTGTACGTAATAATTACTAATAACAAGTGATTTATAGAAGCTGCGGTGGTTTTTATTCTCCATCAAGAGACCATCCCTGCCTACTCGAAGATTCCCAAATTGGTGACCCCGACGTGATTCGCCTCCCACTCTAGCCAACATAACAAATTTTGTAGATGCTGTGGCATCTAGCGAATTCGCCACATATTAATAAAACTTTTTATACCTACCTAACATAACATCCATACTAACATTATTATTAGGGGGGTGTTGTAGGGCCATATATGTGTCACCTCGACCATTGCTGATCTATTGTGACGGCCCTTTGTTATTTTACTCCGTGGGGGGGTGGTGTGGCGAATTCGCTAGATGCCACAGCATCTACAAAATTTGTTATGTTGGCTAGAGTGGGAGGCGAATCAGAGAGAGGACGCCATTATTGTGTAAACCTGGTACTGAAGTGCGTTTCTTGTACGTAATAATTACTAATAACAAGTGATTAATAGAAGCTGCGGTGGTTTTTATTCTCCATCAAGAGACCATCCCTGCCTACTCGAAGATTCCCAAAAATATTACCTACTTAATTAATTCTACTTAAAAGTAGTTCCGCGTCGCACTGACCCGGCTTTTTTATTTTAAACGAGGTCGCTTCTTAGATAATATTAATTAGGTAAATCAAAACAAACACCTCTTGCTTATCTTTGCATGTTTCTTCTTCTTCTCTAAATAATGGCTTCCGTCTATGTGCAATACAATAGGGATGACGACAGGGTGAAGAAATCGAAATTCTAATTAGTCCGTCATTCAGGTAATAAAAAAAAATTAGACACGTATTTTCGTTTTATCAAATTAACAAAGAATGATTAAGTTAAAACGCATTAAAGTTGGAGAGTGGGGGTTAACTACGTCACCGTTAGGTATAAATCGTACCTAACCGTGACGTCACGCGACGTTTCAACTCAATATTACTCCGTATAAGTTTGAACGTGAAAAAAGAAAAAATACGTGTCCAATACTTTTCAATAATCTTCCTGATAGACTAAGGAAGAAAAAGTTGTAGTTGAAACGAGAAAAAAATTGGGTTTAACATTTAAAAAATGGTATGTCCGTCTTAATAAAGTTGTGTTTGGCTTTTAGTTGTGGACGTTGTGGTGATGTCAGGCTTTAAGGGTAAAATGTCCGGCTTTTTTCTGGGCGGCGTCCGGCTTTTTCATTTTAGGACATGGCAACCCTATCTGCAATGCTTAATTTCTACGGGATTACTTTTTTCGCTGGTACCGGAGGTAGCACCGGGACGTAATAAAAAAAACTGTATTATTGGTACTTAAGTACCTATCTATTTAAGTAATGATTATGACAATGCCTAAACCCTTTCCAATGCGAACGGCAAACTAGGGGGTCTATTCGAAACGTTAAATAGGGAAAGCGAAATTCTCTATCCCTACCGTCAAAGCGTCACGGAGTTGAAACGGAAGTATACGCAGCTAGATTTAAAGTTTTAGCGTCGTGACGCTTTGATGGTACGGATAGA
Source organism: Aethes cnicana (assembly GCA_963971205.1). NCBI lineage: Eukaryota > Metazoa > Arthropoda > Insecta > Lepidoptera > Tortricidae > Aethes > Aethes cnicana. The sequence continues at coordinate 3,531,165 of OZ020299.1, forward strand.
AGGAATTTCCCTTTCTCTGTGTAACGTTTCAAATAAAGGCCCAGGGGTCTCATTCGGGAAGCATAGGGATTCTATAGAAAACGCCTAGCTGCATAAAGTCCTCAATTGGAGCGCCCCGTGACGTTTTGATTATCCCTATATGTAGAATCCATATGGAATTACCCGGTTCCCGAATGAGGCCCCAGTTATCGATTAAGCGTTTACTTCCACGAAGTCCTTAAATAATTCAGCGTTATCCCCAGTAGGCCACAATAAATTCAGTTCACACACGAATGAATATCATAAATTGAGTAGGTACATCGACCTCTTGACCTTTCTAACAACCATATATTACGACGAATGGGCTTGAAGCAACTGGACTTTTTGCTTGGACAATGTCCTGGTATACCTTTATACCTGGTATGTCTTTTTCACCTCACTGGCTCGAAAGTGGTCGTTTTGCAGCTTGATATCCGAGCGCAAAAGTTGTTTTTATCCGCTAGCGTGGAAAGTGTTTTTGAAATTCGAACGACGCATTTCGCCACTGTCACAATAAAAAAACAACGATACGTTCTGAAACGCAATTCGTCGTGAGAGTTTTATTAAAATAAAGGTTCAATTTACTTAATATCATCATTAATAAAATTACATTAATAATACACCGCTTCAGATGTATTTCATTATTTCACTATGTTTTATCACAAAAATACTTAAATATGTGTATATTTTATTTTAACTGTATTCAATGAATAATTGAATCTTGAAGTACGAGTAAGAGTGATTTGGAACGCAACCTCCGGAAAAAAAAACATGAAAAAAAATATTTCATAAAAGTTTTAGATTGCTGGTTTTGTAATTTAGAATACCTATACGAAGTAATAAAGAAAATATGAGCGATTCTAGCGATGACGATACGAATTTAACTCCTCCAGAGTTAGCACAAACGGTACGTGACGCCGAACTAAGTCTTCTTCCCGAAAATTCGCGCGTGAGGTGTAAAATTTTGTGTTGCGCTCAGCAGCAAAGTCGTTTGCGGTCTCGTGCCTTGAAACCCTCGTTACACTCAGGATTCTATATTTGAACCACTCGCTTCGCTCGTGGTTCAACCCTACAATCCTTCGTTCACTCGGGTCTCAATCACGCACTCACAGCAAACAACAACTTTGCAGCCTTGCATACTCGTAACAAATAACTAATTATTTTACGCCGATTTCCTGTTATGCAGCCAAGGGCCTCATTTGAGTTTTTAAAGAAATAATGAAGGACACGGCGGACACGGCCTATAAAAGCACGATATGTACGCGGGACGAAGTCGCGGAAAACGGCTAGTATAATTATGATAATGCAGTTGTGTGACTGTGTTAATTTTGAATTTAGCTGATTCATAAATTGACAGATAAAGTATATATTTGAAATGATGCTGAAATGATGATGATGATGTACTAATGACGCATGATTTAATATGTTCTCGAGTGCGCGCCAGCCCTAGCGCCAGGGCGTGGCCTCAGAAAGAGCGCGCTGCATGCGATAGAAAGAGATGGCCAATTTGGGAGCGTACGGTGCAACAAAACCGGTTTTTGTTAGCAGTCGGCCTTCTGTACGTTAGTACTATTACTTATTCTGTGGCGCCGGCTAGTTTCAGGCGGGTGATTCCGTGGCCATTCTGTATGTAGTACTATTAAATATTCTGTGACAGAAGCTAAATAGAGGGAGATGTGAATTTAATAGTTACTTACTAAAGCTTCTGCCCGCGACCTCGTCCGCGTTCCCACGGAAACCATGAGTTTTCCGAGATCAAAAGTAGCCTATGATATGTCCTTTCCCAGGACTCCAACTATCTTCATACCAAATTTCATCCTTCCCTCCCCTTTCCCGGGACTCCAACTATCTACATACTGTTGTGTATGTAGGTAGATTTATATGAAAATACCCACACAAAAGTATTAAATGTATATTCAGTTCAACTCGGTGTTTCATTGATTGAATACCCT
>OZ020299.1:3533334-3562547 GCA_963971205.1 Aethes cnicana
ACACGAACTGGTCACGCAAATTGACTTCTAAGTTGGTGCCAAAGTTACAAGTCTTCGCCAAATGTTTCAAACTTTGTAGGTATGAACGTATACTTTCGCCGTGCTGCTGCTTTCTTTGGCGATAGATGTGTCGCTCCGCAATTTCCGACCTCTCGGGTTCCAAATGATCTTTCACTAATTTCACTAAACTGTCGAATGTTTTATCCTCGGGCTTGTCTGGTGCACACAGATCACACATCAGTTCGTAACACTCAGACCCGACTAAAGTAACGAGCGTAGCCACGTGCAATGTTTCGCCGATTTCGTTTAATGCAATAAATTGCTTAACTCGACGTACATAAGCGTCCCAGTCGGACCCGACACGAAAACTTTCGACACTTCCGAGTGGCATTGTCGCAAAAAAAACGTCCAAATACTAGTTTTTAAGCAAAAATCCCGTCCCGTCGCCAGTAAAATTCATCCAAATCGGTCTAGCGGTTGAAGCGTGAGAGGTAACAGACAGACAGAAACACAGAGTTACTTTCGCATTTATAATATTAGTATCGATTTAGTAACTTTAAGTAGCTGGTTTCGCTTTAGCTATAGATTAGCTCTGCTGTGGGGAGGCGACAGAACAATGGTTTTAGTAATTTTGTACTTAGATCCTGCCCTACTTCGCCAACCTTAGTTCAACCACAGACAGGGTAAATTATATTAGACTGTCAATCTCCCTACATTACGGCTATGGAGGGTTGAAGTAAAGGAGCGCAATCTTTATACTTCCAAAAGTGGACACCAAATCGCGTAGGTTGGGGGCGCTGCGGTCGCCACAAGTGTCAAGCCACCTAGGCGGATAGTCTGCAGTAGCGCCTCAGATGGCGTTGCTGAGGCGAAAACGCAGCGAAAACGGTTGTGAGGAGAGTGTGTTTTGTTTTGTTGCTTATCAAATCCGTTGGACACGTTTTCAACTCTTTCGCCATATAAGATTGCGCTCCTTACCAAGACACATTCCACACTCCATAATTACGGCGAACATCGGAAATAGCCAGGGCGCTTCTTTTCATACTTCGCCTGTACAGCGCCATCTCGATGTAGCTCATGGAGTTCAAATTTATATGCAGGCTACCTAGGCAGCGGCATCTATGATCGCATTTAGCACGCTGATTTTTAGGTTCCGGTTATTTTTTGTTTCCATATTTGTTTGTACTTCTACCCATAAAGCTTGTGTAACCGATAAAGCTGTTATCGGTCGAACCTCACGCGATGTCTGGCCTTGATTCGAGACGTTTTAATTTTGGTTACCTTTAACTTATCATATTAAAATAAATGCCGTCTCCCGCGGTTTATAACGCGTAGGTTCCATTTATTCCCTTTCCCGTGGCAATTTCGGGATATGGGATGACTAATACCCCATAATAGGGATTTAATGGTATTCCGACGAGATCAAAGTACATATTATATTAATGACGATTGAAACATTATAGGGATTTAATTAAGTAAAATTTAAGAATTTGTCTCCCAATTGGGTATGGGTGAAAAATGACAACGTAGGTACTCGAAATAACTAATTGGACGGGAATAAAACATTAACAAATATAAATTACTAGCTTCTGCCCGCGACTTCGCCCGCGTGGAATTCGGTTATCGCGCTCCCGCGGGAACTATGCCTTTTTCCGGGATGAAAAGTAGCCTATGTCCTTTCCCGGGACCCCAACTATCTCCATACCAGATTTCATCTCAATCGGTTCAACGGTTGAAGCGTGAAGAGGTAACAAACAGACAGACAGACAGACAGACAGACAGAGTTACTTTCGCATTTATAATATTAAAATAATAATATGGATTAGTAGGTATGGATAAATATGTGTTCGGCGGTGTAACGGCTCACTAAAGGCGGCTGCCTACTGAGGTGACAAACAGCCGTCATGCCACTAAAACATTTTAAGGTATTTTTACGCGCAATCTACGGCACGGAAAAAAATCCGAGATTTTTATTTCCGAGATAATTATATTTCGAGTATTTCAGGAAGCGCACTTTATCTATTTGCGCGTCTTCCTTCACCTCATACAAACACGTTCACGATTGGACCGGCGGGGTCAGCTATCTCACTTAATGCGCCGTACGATGTTTAGATTGGCCTTTACTGACTCACTTAGCCCGACTTGCAGCAATGCCACTAACCTCGGGTTAGCCTCACTCGAGTCAAGTTGATACAAGTAACCCTGAGCCTAACCCGGGAGTAGCGGCTTGCTGTGAGTGGGCGTTACCGTCAATTTGACATCCCGAATTTATCCGAAAAGAGATAAGCTAATTTCTGTTCCGTTCGCTATCCATATCCATATTAATATTATAAATGCGAAAGTAACTCGGTCTGTCTGTCTGTCTGTTACGTCTTCACGCTTCAACCGCTTGACCGATTGAGATGAAATTTGGCATGGAGATAGTTGGGGTCCCGGGAAAGGACATAGGCTACTTTTTATCCCGGAAAAAGGCATAGTTCCCGCGGGAACGCGATAACCGAATTCCACGCGGGCGAAGTCGCGGGCAGAAGCTAGTAAGAAATAAGCCAAAGTCAAAGATTAATTTTATTATTGTTTTTAAGCATTTTAGTTATTTATAAGTAGTTTTAACTTCTTTGTAATCTATAGGTAAAGAAGTAGATTCTAAATTAATTCATTGTGGCCATTTTGCTCAATAAATCATTTTATTATTTGAATGCGAATGTTTGTAGCATCCTTAATGAAAATACGTAGAATAAGCTCAATGAGTTTAAACACATGTCTGAATCAAATCAGTATTTAAATGTGAACGGCATTGAGGTTGCCTGCGTCGCTTTCGACATATCCTTGCAAATGTACCGCGACTCGGAAAACATCTAGCAAGGGTTACAAAATCTAATTACATAATGTAGTCTTAGATCGGTAATCGCGTTTATACTACTACTACTACTACAGCCTATTTGCGTCCCACTGCTGGGCACAGGCCTCCTCTCATCACGAAAGGGTTTGAGCTATAGTCCCCACGCGGGCCCAGTGCGGATTGGGGACTTCACACACATCTTTGAATTACTTCGTAGATGCGTTCGCGATCGCGTTTATGCCAATATATAAATCGCCCGTTAGCCGTACTAATATTATGGTTTAGTTACATCTACCCATAGACATAAATAATACTTCGTATGGACCCGGCCTAACGTAGATACATGTCATGTTTCCCCACTTCATTGGTGTCCAATCCAAAGTTAAACTTATATCGTGACATTAAAGCTGGGTCACATTTTTCCAACAACGAGACGAGTTTTAAGATAGGTACTGAGAAACAGTTTTGAAAAAAGTTTTTTTAAAAACGCTTATTGTCACGCACGCTCGGTGCCAGAACTTTGGATTGGACACCGTGGAAGTGGGAACATATTACGTGTACGTTAGACCGGGTCTATATTATTTACGTCTATGCATCTACCTCTACCTACTTAAGTGTTTATACCTACCAATAAAATTGTCAATCAAATTGAGTTTTTAATTAATTATTTTAACTTAACCACGTTGCAGGTCTGATAACGATTATTGTTTTAAATTGTTATTTGGATAGGTACCTATCCGAAGTATTCCTTAGTTAAGTAGGTATATTATAATTCCATAAAACATTACCTACTTATCAGCAGAAATATGTGCTAGAATGAAAATATTATTGATATATTTTGTCTCTCTGAACCCAATATCTAAAACCAGCTACACCTTTGACTTCTCATTTCAGCCGGAAAAAAATGGCCTATCGTCGGCAATATCCGCACAGGTCCGCTCCGCACTATATTCGAAGTCTTAAATAGGGATATCCCTGTTCCCTATAGGATCGCTCACGCGTCAAGTTTAACTTTAAATCTAGCTGCTTAAAGTTTACGTGAAGCGTGAGCGATCCTATAGGGAACAGAGAGATCCCTATTTTAAGACTTCGAATATAGCCCCTGGGTTTATAAATGTAGCAGCGTAAAATGGTCATCATGACATCCATACTAATATTATAAATGCGAAAGTAACTCTGTCTGTCTGTTACCTCTTCACGCTTCAGTCGCTGGACCGATTAGATACTTACCTATACGTAGTAAATCGTAGTAGTTTGTGCTACCTATGGAGATAGTTGGAGTATCGGGAGAGGACATATGCTACTTTTTATCCCGGGAAAGCATAGTTCCCGCGGGAAAGCGATATCCTAATTCCACGCGGGCGAAGTCGCGGGCAGACGCTAGTGAACTACTAGCCAAAAAGCAGACGTCCTTTTCATAAAAATCTACGAGATTGTGATCATTAGCCTGATGTGTTATTTTTATCTAGTTTGAACACCTGATTTGAATTAGTCTTCGCGACAAGTATTTCCACTGATTGACGCACGTAATTAATTTGTTACTATACTTATAAAACTTCCGGCTACCTTTAAACGATGATTAAAGTGGGTATGTGATAAAAACTACACAAATCTGGGTAGTACATTTGGCAGCAGAAGTTCCACTTTCCTCAATGGGATGGCAATGCGATTGGCTTAGTAATGATTTCTTTATCAAAAGAAAATGCATAGTAAAACAAAGAGGTCGTGAAATAATAATCATGTTAAACGTAAATACTTTATTACAATATATCTTTTTTTCAGTTTCACTGAAGCACTGATTCAGCCGCACTTTTGTTTACAAATCCTATTTCACGTTTATAAATAAAAATGTACAAAATGTAATAACGTCGATCATGGAAGCGTGACTGCAAAGTTACCCGTGCGGGCGACGCTCGCAGATGACTGTTGCAGTTTCAGTTTTCCAACCGCACGGGTAAGTTTGCAAAACTTCGTTATTTTTTCTCGAAAACATAAATGGAAAAAACAATGCTACAAACTCATTGAAGTAATAATTGCTATTCTGATTCACATTGAAACTTTAACTGGATCGAGTCATAAGTTTTATGTTTCTACGTCTTACATTAATGATATTGAGTAAAGTAAGGTTATCTTTAAAACTAAGAAGATCAGTTGGCGCGAAAATCTATGGTAGACATCACAGATAAGCGTTAGGGGTAAATAAAGTCTTGTATACATGTTACAGTACTAGGGGCTAACAACAACATTACGTTCATTGCATTATCAATTTCACACAGTACTGCAGGTTAAATAAGTAAAACACCAGTCAGACGCACATTCTTTTGTTCTTGGAAAGCTGCCAATCGTCAAGTCGTCAATATAAATATGACACCCGGTACAAATGGCCATTTTTTTCCTTTTTTTTTCTTGACAAACTCGGCAATAGGCTCATTCAGCCAGAAAAGTGTAAATACAGCCAAAGCATAGTGGTATGAGTGCGACACTAGACACGTTAGGACATTCATTATGATTATAATTTTTGACAACAAAAACACTTGTGAATACATACTTATAATAAATTGTCCTACATACATTCTAGTATACCATTGAGCACTATACAAACATAACGGGTTACACGGGAGCTTGCAAACTTGTATTTAATACTTTCGTTTTAAAATTAAATATCTACTCTAAGACACGCAATTCAGATACACTTTGATTTTTTTTGTACATATTTTTTCTCTGTGATCACACATATACTATTTCTATTAGGATAAATAAAATGCAAATAATATACATCTTAACAGTTTCACAAATACATGTTACACTGTTTACAATAAGCTTTTCAAGCTTCATCATTGTCAATCTTGTTCAAACTGGCAAAATTGCCACATCATAGTATTTTTTTTTTATATCATTTGTACAGGCAAACGAGCGCACAGCCAACTGATGGTAAGTGGTCACTGCGGCCCATGGACACCGAAATCCTATGATCCCCCATTAGGAAACCATAGGATCTCGAATGTGTTGCCTACCCTGAGGCCAAAGATGGAATGCCTCTGTGCCAGAAATTTCACCGGCTGCCTTAACCCCCTACCGGAACACAACAGTGCAAGCACTGCTATTTGGCGTCAGGTTAGCGACGGAAGACAGTGGTACCTCCCCGGACGGACCTAGCACCAGGCCCTACCAAAAGCCATGAAGAATATACCAAATTCATACAATAAGCATCATTACGTAAAAAAATATTGCCAATTGGGCGACTTGAACTAATTCTGAAGAAGCCGGTCATCTGGCCTGCGCTCTGGCCTCCGTAGCCAAAGCTTGTCCCACTTGCACCCTGTCTCCTGAAGCAAATTCAAATTTGAAGTCTTTTGGAGCCTCAAATAGCAGTATAATAGTGCTTCCCATATTGAATTGTCCAAATAATTCCCCTTTCTTTATTGCAAGTTGCCCTAATTCGACCTCATCTATCCTGTTACGTCTGCCTTTGGTATTTGTTCGCAAGTCGGGATCACTGTAGATTTCGATAGAGCCTACGTTGGTAGCTCCAACTGCTGTCATGCTGAAAAATCCATGCTGCCATTTTCCAATGTACACCGCACGCTCATTCATCGTAAACAAACCTGGTATTAGACGAGCCATCCATGGATTCACCGACAACAGTTTCCCAGAAAAGTGCCTTCTGAAGTTTGCCGTCCAGTCACAGGGAGAATGGAATCTATGGTAATCTCCGGGTGCCAGATAAATGATACACTGGTGTAATATGTTGTTCTTGTTAGTCAGCAACGATTGGTAGTAGTTTGATTCTTTCATTTTTGACCATTTGTTTTCTCCTAGGAATTCCTCCAAGCTGTAGGTTACGCCTTTGACTTGTTCGATTTTCTCAGTGTCTGCTGGGCCACAGTTGAGGACGACACCGTCGCAGGGAGACACGCATGGAACCGGCGATATGTAGCGCGCCCCATCGCGTAATGGTCGCGCGAAGAACGCGGACAGGCTCTTGTAATACTTGAGATCAGTAACAGCAGCATCATTTAAATTCACATTGAAAACTCTAACGTACGTACCGTACACTAGGTTCCTCAGCGACGTCGGCAGCTCGCACGCTGCTAAATGCCCCCATATCCGACTCGTTACACGGAACGGGAACATTTCGTAAAATTTGATCTCCACTTTCGATACTTCATAGTTAACACTCGCCCGAATGTAACACCAGCCTACGTAAATAACGCTTCCGAGCGGCACCCAACGTGTAATTATAGCTCGCAGATTCATCCATTTATTCCCCTGGAATTGTGTTGTCGCGTTCTTTGTTTGAGTGTGCAGCGTCGCGGTCTGACGGAAGGGCCTGTGAGGCCGCAGCCGCTGCTTGAACATCGGGTTTATGACTGGAAGGCAACTGCGAATGCGCGTGGGCGGAAACATTTTCGCTCCCGCCTGCCTTCCGTCGATACTAAAATAAAATTGTTTATCTGATTATTTTCGCGAATTGATTTAATTGCGTAGACTAGAAACGTCCGATAACGACGGCCAAGGCCGGAGGAAAAAAAGCTTAAGAATGTTCTGAAGATATGATCATAGCGGTAGTTTGATATTTGTGTCTAGGAAACGTTTTCTAAACTTAGCCATACGATGTAGAATACTATTTTAGAAACATAACGTCAATAACTACCATTTATTTATAGACTTGTCTTGTATGATTAATAAGAGACGAGAGTCCAATTACAACCAATTTGAATTAATTATTTACGACACAAGAGTAAGGTTTCAGAACAACATAATTGCCTGTCAAAGAAAAAGATTCGTTCAGAAACCAGAATGTTTCATTTATTTTATTGGAATTTTACTATACTAATGGATACAATAAAGTTGGATAAGAACGTTCGTGTGTAAAAGACAGACTGATGTCACGTAATTTTTTATCACAAGCAGGCGCCACTAGCATTATAGACTACGTTCGAGAGGCGTTTGAGATGCGTTCGAGTCGAGGAGGTATGTATAGCTGTCAATGTCAAACCGCGCAAAGTGGCCAATGGTTGCCTCTGGCTGCGTTCCGAAACGCGCTCAGAGAGCTCACAGCATATTGCATCCCTTTTCCTCTTGAAAGTCGAGTCGTAAGATGAAAAAGGATGCAAGGTGCTGTGACGCTCTAAGCGCAATTCGGAACGCAGCCTCTGGCTCATTAAAGAAAATGCAAAGAGTATAGTAGATAAGAAGTTAAAAAAGCATTTCGCAGTGGTACAGCGCTGCACTCTGTCCGAGTTTGGCTGAATCTAAATTAATTACGTCATACACGATCGTATCCGTATAGTCTGGCAAAAAAGAATAGAAAATAATGTAGGCGCCACTATCGCTTTTTAGGGCAACCCCAAAAAGTTCGCTGAACATGTTTTGATACTTTTGAAAATTTTGGTATTCATGATTTTTCAAGTCATAGGTAGGCAAGCGTGCTTTCTTGCAGGCCATCTGATGTTAAGAGGTCACTGCTGTTGAGGTTGAATATTCACATAGTATTCACTATGGTATGAATTGTTTCGTCTGCATTGACATGCGACAACCAAAAGAATAAGTCTCAATGAAAGAATGTTAATGTGTAGCTCTGCAATGGAATAGTGAATTAAATATAATATTATACCACGCACGCAGTGTTTCTCTCACAGCATACACATCAAAAGGTTATGGGCAGATAAATGTGTAATGCGTAAATGAATAAAGGTGAGAAAAATGAAGAAAATATATGGTAAAAGAAAATTTCAAAACAAGTGAAAGGTAAGAGAAAAAGTCGGAAAGAAAATAAAATGTCTTCAAGTTCGAGTAATTTTCCACAATTAAAAGCAGACAATTTTAATAATTGGATATTTCGGGTAGAATGTATTTTAGAAGAAAAAGGGCTTCTACAAATTATAAAAGGAGAAAATATAGAAAAAGACGAAAAAGATAAAGAAACAAAAGAAAAATTTATAAAAGATAATGCAAAAACTAAGAATATTATTGTTCAGTGTCTACCTGACAAATATTTAAACGTAGTAAAAGAATGTGGAACAGCCAAGGAAATGATTATAATTCTAAAAGGCTTATTCGAGAGAAAAAGTGTAATATCTGTCATACGACTAAGGAGAAAACTGATAAATTTGAAACAGGAAGTAAACGAAAAATTGGAAGATTATTTTGAAAAATTTGATAACATCACAAGAGAACTGGACAGCACTGATGATAAGCTAAGTGACCGTGATAAAATAGCCTACCTTTTGACAGGCCTACATACAAAATACGATACAGTAATAACGGCCATAGAGTGCAATACCGATTTTGGATCAAGCACTATCAAACTGGATTTCGTAAGAGCACGTCTACTGGATGAGGAAATAAAATTACTGGACAAAATGAATCAAACAGCGGAAACTCCAGAAAGTGCATTTGTTACCTGCTATAAATGCAAGAGAGCAGGACATCTAGCCAAAGATTGTCGTACAAGTTCATGGCGCGGCCGAGGCCGAGGAGAAGGATACAGAGGCGCATCAGGAGGATACAGAGGCGCAACACGAGGATACAGAGGTGCATCACGAGGATATAGAGGAGGATCGCGAGAACAGTACAATCAGGAGTACCATGGCAACATAGCTATCGAAGAAAATAAAGAGTACGATTTATTTGGGTACACAACAGCCGATGAACATGCATACGTGACGCAGGAAAATGAAATAGAATGGGTTATAGACTCTGGATGTACCGAGCATCTCATTCAAGATAAATACGAGAAATATATGACCAACATAACAAAATTGGAAACACCGACAAAAATTTACATCGCAAATGGAGATTTTATTTTAGCACACAAAAGAGGATACATTGAGATGACATTTGGAAAATTAAAACTAAAATTCGAAACTTTGATAATCAAAAACTTGTCATTCAATCTAATGTCAGTCAAAAAATTAGTACATAACAATTTCACTGTAATTTTTTGTAAAGATTATGTAAAAATATCACAGCAAAATTCCTTCAAAAATATTTATGGTTCATGTGTAGGAAAGCTATATACTTTAAAATCAGTAGTTAATGAAAATGTGTCTTGTAGTGCAAATTGCAGCTCTAACTCTGAGAACCTGTGGCACAAACGATTGGGACATCTCAACCGGCGTAGCCTACGTTGGATGCACTTACCAGCCAGCAAGGAAACATGCGCTCCGTGCATGATGGGAAAAGCTACCAGATTACCATTTGTACCAGTTGCGAGACCACGATCTAGATACATAGGTGAGTTAATTTATACCGATATCGCAGGGCCTATTCGTACACCTGGATCAAACGGTGAGCTCTATTACCAAGTAGTGATAGACGATTTCTCCCACTTCTGTCACACATTTCTTTTAAAACACAAAAGTGAAGCTACATCTAACCTGATTTATTTTATTCGAAGATTTGAAATTGAAAACGGAACGAAAATTAATAAAATACGATGCGATAACGGCGGAGAATTTAAAAACACACAATTTGAACTTTTTTGCAGAGAACGAGGAATAATCATACAGTTTACACAGCCATATTCACCGCAGCAAAATGGGGTATCAGAAAGAATGAACAGAACTCTTTATAACCGAGCAAGAACTTTACTTTTAGAAACAAATTTACCGAAATTTTTATGGGGCGAAGCTATAATGTGTGCAACTTATCAGCTCAACAGATGCCCATCAGCAGCTATTAATTTTCAAACGCCTGAAGCGATTTTACGAGGAAGAACTGATCTAACAAGATTAAGAGTATTCGGAAGCAAAGCTTGGGTAGTAACGATGCCCAGAGGAGACAAATTGGATGCGAGATCTAAAGAAATGAGAATGGTTGGATATAGTCCAAATGGATATCGACTTTGGGATCCAGAATCAAACAAAATTGTGATATCACGTGACGTACGATTTGATGAGAACGATATTATGTACAATGAAATTAACACAGATATCAATAAACAAGAACGAGAAAACAATTACAAGTATGAAGACGATGAAGAAGAAAAAACACCTAACTCTAAACAAGAAACAGAACAAAACAATATTCAAGAAAAGATTAAAAATAACAGGGAAGAACAAAGTCAAAGAAATGAAGACCAAGTAAATGAAGAAGATCATGAGCAAGAGCCAGTAAGTCAAAGACCAAAGAGAACAATAAAATTACCAAAAATATATGAAGATTATGATCTTGAAGATGAATTCCACGATGCAAACATAGTTTTTTTGCTTGTTAACTGATGACGATCCAAAAACTTATAAAGAGGCAATAAACAAAGGACCAGATTGGCAAAAGGCAATAAGCAATGAAATAGAATCATTGAAAGAATTAGAAACATGGAAAGAATCAGAATTGCCAACAGGAAAGAAAGCGATTGATACCAAGTGGATTTTTACAACTAAACAGGATGGACGTAAGAAAGCACGTTTAGTAGCAAAAGGTTTTCAAACCGATGATATACACAACGTATACTCACCAGTTGCAAGAGTATCAACTATTAGAATGATGTTTAGCCAAGCAGTTCAAGAAAATTATCCAATAAAACAATTAGACGTACAGACAGCATTTTTGAATGGATATCTGAACACAGAGGTGTACATAAAACCACCAGAAGGAGTGAAAGTTACAAATGGCAAAGTTTTAAAACTACAAAGATCTTTATACGGACTAAGAGAAGCTCCGAAATGTTGGAATGAAAGATTTCATAATTATATTATAACACAAGGATTTGAACAATCCAAACATGATTATTGTTTATATTCTAAAACAAATGTATGGTTACTTATATGGGTTGACGATATTTTATTAACAGGCAAATCAATGGAAATAACAAGAACAATATCAAAACTGAAAGAAGAATTCAAAGTGAGAGAATTAGGCGAAATTAGTGAATATTTAGGAATGGAAATATCTAGAGAAGATGAATCACTAAAGATAAGTCAAAGAAAAATGATCAAGAAAGTGTTAGAGAAATTTGGTATGGAGGACTGCAAAGGAGCTCAGACGCCTATGGAACAAGGAACTCCAGAAACAAAAGATGAAAAAATAGATGATGTTCCTTATCGAGAGTTAATTGGATGTCTCTTATACATAGCAACAATTTCACGTCCAGACATCACATTTGCTACATCTTATCTAAGTCGTTACTTAGATAATCCAACGAAGACACTATGGATTGCAGCCTTTGCTGCAATCCATAGTGTCTTCGTTGGAAACTCTCTTTAGAGTTTTACGATATCTAAAATTTACCTGCAACAAAAGTCTTACATATAGGAAGAGTGTAGAGAAAGAGCTACTGTGTTATACCGACGCCGACTGGGCCTCCGACAAGGAAACGAGAAAAAGCGTGAGTGGTTCTGCTATTTTTCATAACGGTAATTTAGTATCTTGGTTCACAAAGAAGCAACAAACCGTTGCTTTGTCTTCAGCAGAGGCGGAGTACGTGGCAGCGTCCATGACAACTTCAGAAATGGTCTACTTAAAAGGTATACTCAGTATTTTTACATGTAGTAATATAAAAACGTATTTATTGGTAGACAACCAAAGTGCTATCAAAATGATAGAATGCAATGAAAACAGCAAAAGAACTAAACACATAGATATTAAATATAATTTTATTAAGGATCATTTTAATAACAATTTATTTTCACTAAAGTATGTGCCTACAAACGAAAACATTGCTGATATTTTTACAAAGTCTTTAGGAGTAATAAAACATAATATTTTTGTAAACAAATTAAGAATTATGTAGGTAGCAATACAGCATTAAAACAAAAGTACAGGTTGTAACAGTCTGTACAGGGTGAAACATAATTGAAGTTTTTAGTTGATGTAAATGAATTACTTTAAGTTGCTGTAATTAAGAATTTTCGAAGTATAAACTATGTAAGTACCTATGTAATGTATTTACACTGTATAAACACTAATAATAATAATAATAATGTATATATATCTAATATGTTAGAGATATGAATTTAATTTTTGTTAGTACAATATTAACAGCTAAAGCAAGTTAATCTTGAGGGGGAGTGTTGAGGTTGAATATTCACATAGTATTCACTATGGTATGAATTGTTTCGTCTGCATTGACATGCGACAACCAAAAGAATAAGTCTCAATGAAAGAATGTTAATGTGTAGCTCTGCAATGGAATAGTGAATTAAATATAATATTATACCACGCACGCAGTGTTTCTCTCACAGCATACACATCAAAAACTGCGACCCATGGACATCTAAATATATAAAACTCAAAGGTGACTGACTGACTGACTGACTGATATAGTGATCGATCAACGCACAGCCCAAACCACTGGACGGATCGGGCTGAAATTTGGCATGCAGGTAGATGTTATGACGTAGGCATCCGCTAAAAAAGGATTTTGCAAAATTCCCACGGGAACGGGAAAAAAAGGGATTTTTACATTTTAATGTTTAGGCGCGTACGAAGTCGCGGGAAACATCGTAGAGATCTGAAATTTGGCATGCAGGTTCCTTGGGGAGCGTAGGGGAGCACTAAGAAACGACTTCCCGAAATTCCCACGGGAACAGGAAAAAATGTTTTTTTTTTTACATTTTAAGGCGCGTACGTAGTCGCGGGGATCATCGTAGAGAGCTGAAATTTGGCATGCAGATTCCTTGGGGAGCGTAGGGGAGCACTAAGAAAGGACTTCCCGAAATGCCCACGGGAACGGGAAAAATGGGTTGATTACATTTTAAGACCCGAACGTAGTCGCGGGGATCATCGTAGAGAGATGAAATTTGGCATGCAGGTTCCTTGGGGAGCGCAGGGGAGCACTATGAAAGGATTTCCCGATATTCCCACGGGAACGGGAAAAATGGGATTTTTACATTTTAATGCTTAGGCGCGTACGAAGTCGCGGGAAACAGCTATCTATCTATCTAAATATATAAAAGAAGAAACTGACTGACTGACTGACTGATTGACTGACTGACTGACTGACATATCAACGCAGAGCCGAAACTACTGGTCGTAGAGA
This sequence comes from Aethes cnicana, assembly GCA_963971205.1. Classification (NCBI taxonomy): domain Eukaryota; kingdom Metazoa; phylum Arthropoda; class Insecta; order Lepidoptera; family Tortricidae; genus Aethes; species Aethes cnicana. Next base: position 3,547,158 of record OZ020299.1, read on the forward strand.
GCTGAAATTTGGCATGCAGGTTCCTTGGGGAGCGTAGGGGAGCACTAAGAAAGGACTTCCCGAAAATCCCACGGGAACGGGAAAACATGTTTTTTTTTTTACATTTTAACACGCGTACGTAGTCGCGGGGATCATCGTAGAGGGCTGAAATTTGGCTTGCAGGTTTCTTGGGGAGCGTAGGGGAGCACTAAGAAAGGACTTCCCGAAATTCCTACGGGACCGGGAAAAAATGGGTTTATTACATTTTAAGGCGCGTACGTAGTTGCGGGGATCATCGTAGAGAGATGAAATTTGGCATGCAGGTTCCTTGGGGAGCGTAGGGGAGCACTAAGAAAGGATTTCCCGATATTCCCACGGGAACGGAAAAAAATGTCATTTTTACATTTTAATGTTTAGGCGCGTACGAAGTCGCGGGAAACAGCTATCTATCTATCTAAATATATAAATAAAAGAAGAAACTGACTGACTGACTGACTGACACATCAATGCAGAGCCGAAACTACTGGTCGTAGAGAGCTGAAATTTGGCATGCAGGTTCCTTGGAGAGCGTAGGGGAGCATTAAGAAACGATTTCCCGAAATTCCCACGGGAAAGGGAAAAAAGGGATTTTTACATTTAAATTTTTAGGCGCGTACGAAGTCGCGGGAAACATAGTAAGGATCTGAAATTTGGCATGCTGGTTCCTTGGGGAGCGTAGGGGAGCACTAAGAAAGGACTTCCCGAAATTCCCACGGGAACGAGAAAAAATGGGTTTATTACATTTTAATGTTTAGGTCGCGGGGATCACCGTAGAGAGCTGAAGTTTGGCATGCAGGTTCCTTGGGGAGCGTAGGGGAGCACTAAGAAAGGATTTCCCGATATTCCCACGGGAACGGGAAAAAATAAATTATAATCCTAGATTACAAACACTTTCAAGAAACACGTTATGCAGATTACCTACTGTTAGATTACCTGCCTATTGTCCAGTAAAAAGGTAATTATTGATGAGTTCACTAAAACATTCTTTAAAACAGTCTGATATTACCTAAATAATGAATTTTGGCACTAAACTATTTATTCATAAGAGATTAATGAATCAGAGAAAAAAAAGGAAAAATCTATACATATAATAAAATAAATAATAATTCTGTAGAAGAAGTCGCGGCTGAAAATTTAAAATTAAAAGAAACTATCAAGTCAAAGGGACTATATGAACGATACTGAACACAAAATAACGATTTTTTAGAAAAAAAAACTGTATGTATGTATGTATGTAAGTCCGGATTTAACTCTAAAACTACTGGACGGATTGAAACAAAATTTGGTATGGGGGTAATTTATAACACTGGTCAACATATAGGCTACTTTTTATCCCGAGGAAATGCATAGTTCTCGCGGGTAGGCTATTAACAAATTCCACGCGGACGAAGTCGCGGGCAGAAGCTAGTTAGAAATTATAAGATTGAAGTTATGAATGATGTAAAGGTACAATCAGGTAAGGTAAGTACCCTACTTTACAGGGTGAAATCAAAAACAGACGCACATAATTTCCTAGTAAATTTACTATGAAACTGAATCCAAAGCTTCCTCATCTATATTCTGCTCCTGAAAAGACCACGTCCATGTCTTGGCTGGAACCTGCCTCCAAATCATAAAGATTATCTTCTGAATTATGATTTTCGACAGGAAGACGCAACATCTCTCACTATCGTCTTGAAGATTTATGACAAGTCTATATATTATATTATGATACAAGATGTTGCTTCTTTCGTAATATTCTTTTTCAATTTTCATGACGTGCTAGCATGTATTCTTCCAGTCATTCACTAAGACTTCAAGGAATGCGAGTTCAGCTGACTCCTAAAAATAAAACACAATAACTATATTAAAAAAAGGCAAGACGACTTCGTTAACCGACATCGGATTGCATAAGTACCTAAAAGTTACTTACATTAAAATATCACTCTGTCTCTAAGAAGGCGAGGGTTGTCAAAGCTCATCCAAACCCGAACACAACTGTTGCTGATAAGTTAGTGGACGTGTATGTGAGTAGCAGAGATATTTTGCCCAAACAGATTGGTTTTGCAAGGTTTTTGAAGAATGAAAATATTGGTGGTATACAAAAGATTTCATTTAAAAGCCCATATAAAATTCTTTTGGGTTTTGTGGACAACACTTCAGCTGAAAAGTTCCTTAAATGTGAGAATATTATATCAAAAGGCTGGACCTGCCGTAAAGCAAATGAAATTGCTTTTACTTATGGTGTAGTGAAAGATGTGGATATTGATATTGAGGAGGCAAAGATTGTGGAGGAGATCCAGTGTGATACAGAGATTTTGGCGGCCAAAAGGCTCAATAAAAAAGATAAAGATGGCAAGTGGATCATAAGTGAAAAAGTGCGACTTTGCTTTAAAGGGTCTGTTTTGCCTTCACATGTATATTCTTATGGCCTTAGGTTGGAGGTAGCGCCCTACATATTCCCTGTTACTCAATGTAGTATTTGCTGGAAATTTGGTCATATTAGAAACTTCTGTCCCTCGAAGAAACCGATATGCCCTAAATGCGGTGGAGGTCATGAAAATTGCGAAACGCTTATTTTTAAATGCGTAAATTGCAAAGGCGATCACATGTCTGTCTTGAAGAGTTTGTGTCCTGCTTTTCAGAAGGAAAAGAAAATTAGAGAAATTATGTCTCATAATAATTGTACGTATAGAATGGCTCTTTCAAAACTTAACCAGTTGTCCCATCCCTTTGACGCCGTACAGAATGAAGCTAGTTCACAACATAGTGTGGCTCCTACTATCCCTATCCCTCTTCCTTCGGGTTCTAAATCCTATGTGGATGTTCTAAGACAATCTTTGACCCCCAAGAATTTAAATGTTGACAATCCTAATGACATGCACGCGAAAAAAGTAAAACCTGTTAAAAAGAAAATTATTAGTACAAAGCAAAAATTTCATAAGAAGAAAGAAGATTTCTGTTCCGATGTGGAGTCTGCGTCAGAGGGTCCTGTTTCAGATGTGGGTGACACCAACAGTGTCAAAACAGAGAAAAAGCATGACAGAGAAAGTAGTTCAAGGTTTTTTAAGAAGTTTAGAGATATTATAAATTCAAAAGATGTTTGGAGTCGGAAGGTTAAAGGATTTGTGAGTTTAATTTTTGAGGAGATTTTAACCTTTGTGAGTAATTATTTTAACATGGATTTAATTAAAAATATTCTAGGATTAGTCAATTATGGCTAGAACACAAAAATGGACTCCTTAAAATATCATTTAATGGAATGCTCATAGCATAAAAGCAAAATTAAAAGATATGGGATAGGTTTCTGGGTCATCTGAACTTACATAATGGTAGTTTGAATTTTTTACTTGCAAATCCTATGTCTAATGGTGCCTTGCAAAATTATAGATTTGTTAAGCATGCCTTCCTTATCCGAGGATCTCCCTCTAGCGGGAATTCTCGATAAACTTTTTTTTCTTCGTTTTCTTGTGTCCTCCAATGAGGCTGGCATAGTCACTTAAGTGTACTTAAGCCTCTATAAATATTTCTTGAATAAAAAAAAAAAAAAAAAAATATCACTCAAGTATCACGGAGTCGCAAGCGAGCTATAAGCCGCGTCAACCCCATGGCGGCGTACATAACCTACATTGAGTTAAATTTTACGAATAAAACAACACTAAATGCGAGATGCGAAAGAGGATTGAGGAAGTCCGGCAAGTGAGAGACTTGGGGGTAACTCTTGATGCGGAATTAAATTTCAGAGCTCACTACGAACCTCAAAGGCTTTTCGAATGCTTACTACTACTACTACTACTACTACTACTACTACTACTACTACTACTACTACTACTACTACTACTACTACAGCCTATTTGCGTTCCCCTGCTGGGCACAGGCCTCCCCTCATCATGAGAGGGTTTGGGCTATAGTCCCCACGCGGGCCCAGTGCGGATTGGGGACTTCACACACATCTTTGAATTACTTCGCAGATGTATGCAGGTTTCCTCACGATGTTTTCCTTCACCGAAACGCTCATGGTGAATACAAATTGAATTTTGCACGTAAAAATTGTACTTTTCAATGCTCCCTTGAATTTGCAAATGTGACTTGGAATCCAACGTACCGAGTTAACAGTGACCGTTTTGAACGGGTACAGGCGTGCCTTTACACGCCATATCGCTTACCTAGTACCTAGCATAAGCCATAAAGATCCATACGATAAGCGTCTTCAACACTTTCACATGGTTTCATTGGAGAACCGCCGACGGTTGCATGATCAATTGTTTCTTTATAAACTCATTATCGGTCATCTGTCTTTGGAGTCCATACTGGAAAAGGTTTATATTTCTGTGCCAAGACCAAATTCCCGGCGAATTGCCACAAAAACGTTCACCGTACCGTTAGCAAAGACAAATGTAAAAAGGCATGCACCATACAGCCGCTTACTAACGCACTACAACAATCTCACTAAAAGGGCTTGTTTGGATATATACCACGATAGCTTAAGTATATTTAAGAGAAAATTGAATAAGCTTTTCAGTCAACAGGTACTTGAGATCTGATTTAGCCATAGTAAATTAGATCTCAAATGCCTACTAATACTAATATTATTACTAATCGTCTCAATTAGTTTATTATATGTTTCATTTAAGTTTATAGTTCAAATCAAGTTAAAATCATGTTAAAATCTTGCAGTAATGTAATATTCTATTTTTATTTAGGTACAAACTAACTCAATTGTTCGAAAGATGTGTTCACCTGTAATAGGGGCACATAGAAAACTAATGCCTGTACAATTTAAAACTGTAACTTGTTATTATGTGCTCTGTTGGTGTCCCGTACAAATAAATAAATAAATGCATAATTAGGAGGTAAATTTGTGCTTTATGAACACATTTATCAAAAGAATATGTTATAAAAAGTGTTTCATACCCGTTATGTCGGCGGCTCTTTGAAAAAGTCGTCGAGATCCGTCAGAAGAGTTTTTGCCTCGTACTCTAGAAGACATCGCCTGACACTATATATAATATAAATCACTGCTCTGGTGCAACTATGTATTGTTTTATTCATTGTAATAGCCTTTAGGCACACGTAGACACTCAAAATATTCGCAAATTTACACAAAACTACGTTTTCCTCACTGTCGATTGTCGTTACCTGTACTTACACTTGACATAATGAAAATGTTGGCATCACAAAAAAAATAGTTCCATTTCTAGACTTTTTTGCCAAGCTGTACTTTCCCGTAATTATGTTGCACTATTATAATTATGTTTTTATTTTACACATATCCCGAAAGCTTTTAGTTTAAATTTAAGCGTTTGTCTCGTAAATTAGTAAATGAAGCAAAACAGCTTAAATGTATATTATAAAACAGAATAATCGCAGTTTGATTTGAATGGATAGAAATAGTACAAAAATTGGCTGTGGTGAGGCGCTACTGTCTCTTAAAAAGTTGTCAAACGTGACCTATAAAAAATGTATTTAAGTTTGTAGCCCCATGCGATGCGACTATCTGTGGTGCATACGAGAGCAAAGTTGATGGTTTTCGGGATACTTTTAATTTTTTCGTTTATTTTTTATTTTCATTCGTTAAAATTTCACTTCTATGGCTAGAAATTGCAATGGAGTCCAAACGCACGCAAGTAAAGCAGGAAGGAGCAAGGCAAAGAACGGTAAAGGTGGAATTCCGGCAGTTGCCGCTACAACGGAAAGTTTCTCGCCTGAAGGGGCTTTCCGAGGGTTTACGAAGAGCCCAGTAGTCGCTCTGGCGCGGACGGATATCTCACCGTATCTGAAGAGCATGAAACATAAATCCAAGGTAGAATCTTGTCTTCAGAAGAGTCTATCGAAATTAGAGTTTGCAGTTCACGCGAGACATTTAGGGGGCAAATGCTCGGTCAGTTTACTCCGTGACGACCTGAACTCCTTGAAAATGGCTTTCCAGAAGGATCCCAACGATCCCTCGTTCAGAGCGACGTTCAACTTCGCCAAACTGAAGTGCAAAATATGCGAGAAAGTTTATTCGAGTGAGAAAAAGCTACAAAACCACCAGGAAAACAAACACATGATCGTATACAAAGCTAATGGGAAAACACCGAAGAGGGTGTCTTTCTCCGACCATGTGATAGTCCACGAAGTGACAGAGTATCACAAATGTAGGAAATGCACAAAGATATTTGAGAACTACCGCAGCCTCAAACTTCATATGAAGCAGAGACATAAAAAACGTAAGTGCTACATTTGCCATTACTGTAACAAGAACTTTGTGGATAGGATGTTCTTTAAGGTGCATATAAAGCTGCACTGTGACATTTGCAAACACTTGGCACCGAACAGATCAAAATATCTAGAGCACAGACGTAATGTGTGCAGAGTTTTCAAGCTACGTAAATGTAAAACATGTAATGTTTCATTTTTCAATTTCATGGATCTGAAAGACCACAGCTACGATCATCTGGATAATGTGTACGTCTGTGATATTTGCAAGGACCAGTTTCCGAGTAAATGTGCGCTGGCACACCATATTTCTTTCCTCCATTCAGAGCAGCGGCCAACATCGTTGTATACAATGCGTAACTTAGGCAGTGAGAGGTTGTACTTGTGTAACTTTTGCGAGGACAGTTCTGTTGAGCGGGACGAGATCGAAACGCATGTGGCTAAGCTACCGGACTTGACGAATAAGGCCATGACAGGTTATAAAGATTATTACTTTTGCGATCAATGTTTCAAGAAGTTTGATGTTGAAACGGACATGTTACAACACAAGTGGACGCACTTTTTAAAGACCAGTGACAATTCTCAGCTAAGGCCTAACGGCTTGAAGCCAAAGCTGCAAGTAAAAAGGATATACAATATTTCAGAGAAAATTCCAGAGCATATGCAACCCAAAGTACTGCTAGATAAGATCAAGATTGCTGGGAAGGAATTAAACGAACAAGTTGATTTTGTAGACGTTAATTGTTTTGACGAACACACAGGGGAGATTAAAAAGCCTGTTGTCGATCCGGTCTCCAAGAAGACGATAATATCGAAATACCAGTGTCAGGTTCGTACATACGACACTTAGTTTAGATTAGACATACTGCAGCTTGCGATCCTTATAACTAACCTGCCATTGGAAATCATTTGCAATTTCTGTAATCTGAGTTGGGAGACAGGCAAGAGTTAATTATAATAATTGTCAGGAAAGTTGCAATATTGAAATTTTTTATTATAATATTTATTGAATTTCAGACAACATTATGATGACAATGATGAAATCTTTATTAAGAAGTATACTTTGTTGAATTGACAGAGTATTTTTTTTTTTAAGTTTTTCATGCAACTTATTCCAGAGTAGAACCATACATAAATCTAAAAAGAAAATCTTTGAAAAGCATGTGTGTTCTACTGGTTAAGTGTATTAAATTTGGTAATTATACTAAAAAAAATACTAATTGTTTATTTTTTTATAGCCAAGTTAAAAAACATCAACGTCTCTAGAAAATTAATTAGAAGACAATTTACATTACATGTTAAGTCTTTAAATTCATTGATCAGTAATTGCAAATTGTTTGAAGATGAAACAATACATTACTGCTTTCTAGCAAAGTTCTGAAAAGGAAGGTGCCCAATCGTTTGTTCTATTTGTATTTTCGTTTTAAATTTTTCTTCCCAAAGTGTGATCTTTGGGCTCTTTTTTACTTTGCGAATTTTATTTCCACTGTGTTTGTTCATAAGCTATTGCACTGAGTTCACCTAATTACCATCACATTTTTACTTGTATCATTTCATTAGTATGTTCATTAGTATCTGCTCAACTTTTTTTCTTTTTCATTTTGCTGACTCGGTTTACTATCTCTTAGACTATAGGCTGTACCTCTCATTGCCTAATTACGTATATAATAACCGTCATCATCATCATACCACAAATAATAATGCTTACCATTTAATTTTCCTTTTATTTAATTTAGCTAGTTTTTCTATTGCTCACCGCTATTAAACCAGTAGTTGGCAAGCTTGTGACCGTCAAGATAGCGTACACCGTAACGATATCCAGGATCTGATTATGCAAATAAATAGTACCCCAATCGTAGACCATAAGTCTTTAAATGTGGATCTCGCTGGAGCAACTAGATTTAAATTTTAACTAGACGCGTGAGCGATCCTATAGGGAAAAGTGAGATTCCTATTTAAAACTTCGCATACAGCCCCTGCAATCCTCACATCGTAATTTGCGCCTCGCATTTTTTGATCTCTCATATTACTATTGCATAAGATACTGTAACAATGTTACATATAAATTTCAGACTTGCGGAAAATACTACTCAACCAATTACTGCCTAAACAGGCACGTAGTAACGCAACATTCCGACTACGACAGTCTAAAATGCAAAGTCTGCGAAGAAACATTCGTCTGGCCTTCACTATTACACAACCATAAATGCATTCGCCTCAACTTACCTGAACTGCCATTCGACGATGCGCGACCGGAAATACACTTCGACAATCTAGATGAGATCCAAAACGGCTTCGACGATCTACCTATAACCGAGGAGGACTATATGAATACTGTTGACTTCGAGATACCAGCTCCTGTGGTCGAACTGACGGAAATAGAGGGTAATTGGAGCACTCGGGAACATTATTATGCAGGTGTTGGATGTAAGATTTTAATGCAGGAGGTACCAATAGAATTTTGAGTGTAAGTATTAGGTACATTTAAGCTCTGTTTATATAGAACATTTTGATTTGACGCCTTTCCGATAAACTATCATCGCTTTCACCGCTACGCACTTTATGAGATGTTCTTTAGAGTCGAAAGAGAACTGAATTAATAAATAGTTAATTTAGAAATTGTCTCGTACAAAGTTATTGTAATTATTATTAGTTTTTCATGGTATTTTCCAAAGGGAAGGTAAGAATTGTGACTGAAGGAGGCGAAGTTTTTTTTACGGCTTTCAGATCTTATTATCATATCTTTAAATATCTTTTAGGATACGCCAGGAGAATGTGTGATGAAATTATTAAAGCGTAAATGGAAATTAGTTTGACTGAAATAGGTAGAGAATAACATATCCACGTGACAGAATACTTAATAGCACTACATACAGAATGGCCACGGAATCACCCGCCTGAATCTAGCCGACGCGCAACTCGCGCCCAACTCGCACTTACCGTCATTTGTTTCATCCGGAGACGGTGTGTGAATCATTGGCCCGCGTAGTGGTACTCACACATTTACAAGTGTACAGACGTCCTCGCACGCACACAGACGTCCTCGCACGCAAACATTTCATTCGAATTGTGTTCGAAATCGTGCTTTTATAGGTCGTGTCCGCCGTGTGTCCATGTGAAGGTATTATCCACCTTTCTTAGTTTGTCATAACTTAAAAATGTGTACATAATACATAGTCATCCTCTATTCGCATAACCATACGAATAAAATAAGTCAATAACTTTTACTTTATGTATAAGATCATGGTCATGTTTGTGGTTATTAAAAAAGAAATGTATCGTTATCGAAGATTTGTGTGAAGTTTAGCTTTTCATTGCCTTAACTAAAATTATAAAAAAAAAACAAGAATATTGGTTACTAAATTTTTCACGTTTAAAGTGGTTTTACAATGTTGTATCGCTATTTATTTCTGGAAAACGATCACTTTGATTTAATATAAGAAGTTAACGATTTTTAGTTAAGAACTAATCTTTCGCTGTTATCTAGGGACCATTTTAAGTTTTAAAAAACTAGCTTCTGCCCGCGACTTCGTCCGCGTGGAATTCGGTTATAGCGTTCCCGCGGGAATTGAGCGTTAAACTATAACAAATTATATACTGAAACCTTCCTCTTGAATCACTCTATCTATTAAAAAAAACCGCATCAAAATCCGTTGCGTAGTTTTAAAGATTTAATCATACATAGGGTTATAGGGACAGAGAAAGCGACTTTGTTATACTATGTAGTGATGAAAATCCTATGATTTATTTGCCAAATTGCCCATTGATTTGTAATTGACATGAATCTAGCCGGACGCTCCTGGACATTGTTTGAGAAGAAACTCCGCAACAAACACAATCATAGAGCGATCTAGGATCTACTACATGGAAATAACGCTGCTAGTTGACACCGGGTAGCACCGATCTCGGCGCACATGTTAATTTTGTGTTGAAATTTTATTATAAATGCAGAAGTAACTATCTGTCTGTCGATTACCTTCACGCTTCAACCACTGGAGCGATTGAGATGAAATTTGGCATGGAGATAGTTGGGATCCCGGGAAAGGACATATGATACTTTTTATCCCGGAAAAACGCGTAGTTCCCGCGGGAACGCCACAACCGAATTCCACGCGAACGAAGTCGTGGGTAGTCGCTAGTATTTACGTTTTTTTTTTTCATAGTTTGATCATGTTTATAGCGTCACAGTTCATCTGAAGTGTATCGAGTCTAAATTAAAGGGGTTGACAGCATATTTACTAGACTCCAGACCTTAAAAAGATAGGTAGTCTTTCGACTCAGGACTAGAAATATAGTATCGTTCTAAGTTTTTAAGCTCAGGAGCCCGAGTCCTTTTTCGAGTCTTATTTAGTCCGGTCCTGTGCCACGCATCCACCGCGTTCCCGCGACATTTACAAGGTCGTCACTCCATCTTGATGAAGGCCTACCGATAGCTCGTCGCCCGGTTTGCGGACGCCACTCGAGAACTTTCCGGCCCCATCCGCCATCAGTCCTGCGAGCAATGTGCCCCGCCCACTGCCACTTAAGGAATAATGTTAATTTTTTGCAATTGTGAACCCCCCTCCCTTTTTAACCCCTTTTACGTGCCTTAAAAGTGGTCCCTAAAAATAGATATGAAATATCTTTTCATGGAAATAAGTCTTTTATATTATTTAGTTTTATTGTAATTGTACAATCGTGACTGAAGTGTTTGTATTCGATACTTATAAATAATAAGTACATGTGTTTAATTTTGTAGAAAACTTGTGTATATTTAGATAAAATGTTATGCTTTTTCTTGCGTTTAAAACTGGATGAAAAAGTGGTCATGCTCAAAATTTGATATGTTTGCAGTAATTTATACCTAGCTGCAAGTCCCCAATCCGCACTGGGCCCGCGTGGGGACTATAGCCCAAAACCCTCTCGTGATGAGAGGAGGCCTGTGCCCAGCAGTGGGACGCAAATAGGCTGTAGTAGTAGTATACCTACCTAGCTGTGCCTATGGTAAGATGGTAGTTTGAAGTACAGATATACCTTTTGTATATACCCACATTCTAGCAATCAATATATGATTGATTGATTAAAAATAGCCTAAGTATTTCTCAGTCTATAATCTTCCCGCGAAACTTAAGAGGTTTTATTCCGATAGTTGGCAACGTCGCAAATAGCTGTCAAGTATTTCGTTATTTTCATTAATTTCTGAATATTACTGAACTGTCGCGTGAACTTTAAGCAGCTAGATTTAAAGTTCAACTTAACGTGTGAGCGATCCTATAGGGAACAGGGAGATCCCTATTTAAGATTTCGAATATAAGGCCTATCATATTACCTAAAATATAAAATTCTCGTGTCACAGTGTTTGTAACCAAACTCCTCCGAAACGGGTCGACCGATATTTGGTGTGTATGTTCAGTAGGTCTGATAATAGGACGTAAGCTATTTTTCATACCCAAAAAAAATTCTAGGGCGGTACGAAGTCCGCGGGGTCAGCTAGTATCATATATAATTCTGCGCTCTTATATGATTCCAATCCTTCAACATCATCTTATGTTATTTTATCTACACTCATATCATAAACCCTCTATGATGCGTTCAAAAACCGCAAATTATGCCAAGCATTAAGATTGAACTGTTTTAAGGACCTTTATTATGTAGCAGTTACATAAACTACTATAATTTCGTAAGTAATCCTTATAATATCGTAAGTATTCCTAATAACGCCATAATACAGTTATTTTTGTTTTATTTTACTGACAATATTGGTCCTTCGGCCCTGATTTTAGACACATCTTTTACTATCTATGGACCATGTCACACTGATGAAATATTTTCGCGTATTGTCTGTACTCTTTCGACTATCGTTTTGTCTATGGTTGTAAAAATCACACTTGTGTAAATACTGTATTAAAAATGTAGAATCACTGTTCTCAATTTAGATAAATATCTCTGTTTTTTTTAAATGTGGAAACCGATTAAGGTTATGAGTAACGACGACGATCAAGTACCTGCTTCAAATTTATGATATCTTTGAATTAGAAATCGGAACAAAAGTTTTCTTTTTGTAATTTTTATTCAGCCTTTGAAGTAAAAATAAACAAATATCTTTTAACTAATGCCAACATTTAGTTTACTTTTCGTTTTGTGTGTAAATAGAATATATCATGTGAGTCGGTAGTGTGAGTTATGGTTATGAGTTATGACCGTAAAACGTCACATTTTTTTGATTACGAAAGTGTCTCGAAATGTTTTTGTATACTTATTTATAAACGTACACATGTCCGATGTTTATGACATACTTATAAGACCCCATTCCTATAGTTCTAAATATACTGCCACCATTGACTTATTATAACATATGGACGAACAGTTCCTAACAGAATATGTCGAAAAATATGGGGCAAGCTGACATTAGAAAATACGTTCCAATATGCTAATAACGCCTCTTTATAATATGTGTCAAGATAAATATTTTATACAAAAGTAAACCTAACACTATAAGACTTAAGTGTCAAATTTACTGAGCGCCAAACGGGTGCCCGGGCATCCGTTTTACGGGCCATTTTTTCCCGGCTGATTGTAAATCCTTACCTATAATAGATCAGTGACTGCCACTAACATTTAACATGTTTGTGTTTTTTTAATAATAGGTATAATATTTATTAATTTGATTAATAACAAGCCAGTTGTCGCTACACTAGTTATTTTTAATTCAAAAAGTGTTACTATGGAATAGTATAAATATAAACCCAATTTGTTATATGAGAAACCCGTATTACAGCATCAAGTATGTAATAAATAATCATGTACGGTCTAGAACAAAAACAAAAAAGATGGGTTTATGCAAGGTGGCCTAAATGAGCCAGTTATCATCCCATACGATACAGCTCGCGGCACGGATCTTGAGCGTTGAGCGAAAGTAGAGGGTATTTCTGCGCATGTTTACGACTGAAGGGCCAATAAGCGTGCACAGCGCCCGCTGCGTCCCGCGCCCCTCTTCCGTTGAGACCTTATTTTTGACTTCTGCGCATCGAAGGTCACCGCTCAAGTCCCGTGCTGATGCTTGCAATGGTAACTCATTTTCTCCATTTAAAAAATTCGGCGGCCATATTTAACGCTAATGAGTCCGTGAAATCCATGAACCGCGTCCGTTGTATTTAAAGTGCCACCTGTGTGAGCCGCAGGCGAGTGGCAAGACTCGGGACGAGTGAAGAATGACACTTCCGCACGTGTATCGAACGACGTTTTTTAACACAGTTGCGAAAAAATAAGAAAAACAACAAGTAAGGAATTAGAAACGTTTATATTATTAATTTTGTAATTGCAATAGAAGTGAAAAATAATAAAGTTCTACAAAAATTAAAAAAAATCTCCTCATAAAAAAACCTTCTATCTTTTTTTATTTTTTATTTACATAATTGTTAAAGGCACAATTTGTACAATTATTGAGTGTGATATTGAAAGTTTTTGCTGGTAAATTAAGTGTTTGGCTGACTGAATTATTAATCTCACATGTCTGTGAAGATTGAGTCACTATGGAAAAGAGAAAAGCACTAGTTCGCAAAAACCAACTTTGCGCACGCTAAACAGCTACGTAAAGTAGCACTTTTTGAGCAACTGTATTAAAAAACATGTTATAAACATACCGCGTTTTTGCCGGTTTAAGGAATTAAGCTAATTTGTATTTGAATTATGTTATTTTTTTGTTTTCTTTCACTTTGTAAGACAGTAATAAATGTTGTACTAAATATATATTTTCGATGTTTATTTGTGAACCTGTCTCGAAAAAAGTCTGTACATACAGTGGAAGCAAAAATTGTTTATTTTATTTTTCCATATTATTATATAATAGAGATAAGCATGTTGTAAACATACCGCGTTTTTGCCGGTTTAAGGAATTAAACTAAGTTGTATTTGATTTATGTTATTTTTTGTTTCTTTCACTTTGTAAGACAGTAATAAATGTTGTACTAAATATCTATTTTCGATGTTTATTTGTGAACCTGTCTCGAAAGTCAGTTTCTACATACAGTTGAAGCAGAAATTGTTTCTAAAATCCATAATATTTAAAATTATAAATGCGAAAGTAACTCAGTGTCTGTTACCTCTTCACGCTTCAACCGGTGAACCGATTTGGATGAAAATTGGTATCGAATCGAGATAGTCGGAGTCCCGGGAAAGTACATAGGCGACTTTTTGTCCCGGAAAAACGCATAGTTCCCGCGGGAACGCGATAACCGAATTCCACGCTGGTAGAAGCTATAAAATGGGAATTCAAGAGTGTCATTTTCTTTCATCTCGCCAGAGCCGCAGCCAGGTCCAGAGATGTCGTTTTTGAATTCTCGAGTTAGGTTCACAAAAAAATGTGTAAAGCAAAGCCCCGATATGGCGATCATACCTACTTCTTTTGAGCGGGAATCGGTGAACAACAACTCTATTTTTTTAAAAAAACGAGACGTATTCGTTACATTTAACGACACCTCAGAAGCTAAATAAAATAATCGAGCCATTTAGGCTACAGAGCGTGCCAAAGAAATATACAAACATACCACCACATCTGTCGCGGATCCACGCGATGTGTTACTAACTCATTGGTATGCTTTCTTGTCTATGCCTGTTGTACGACGTGTACTGTATAATCTGTGTCACCTGTCATAGCGCTGTCTATGGGGTGAAAAGAGCGCGTATTATAGAGGGAACTTATTGGACGGTTGGAGAGGAAAATGCAGGTAAAATCATGATTGATGATGAGTTGCCGCCTGCCGGCTGGCGAGAGGTGAGAGAAGAATCACTGGTGAGTGTTTGCTTCTGTACCATATCTGAAAGGAACCTATGTATGTTCTAGTACGGCCATGGTTGTGGTCTTGGCTCAAACGCGGTCTGATGCCTATTTGCGACGATGACTGGAGGAAACTTCGGCATCGGTGGGGTTGCAAGCCCCTAGGTTCTGTTGACACGATGGCCTTGGGAAACCTTGGCGTCGAAGGTGAATCCTTGTATGTCTTCAGAACGGCATGACCACTATTTGGAGGATTTGGGGCGGCCTATAAGGGGAAGGTAGGAGGGTCAGCCGGTCAATAGGATAAAAGGCATCGTGGAGTCCTGGCTGTCTGACTATTGGGTGCCGCCTCAAATCCTCCAAATAGTGGTCATGCCGTTCTGAAGACATACAAGGATTCACCTTCGACGCCAAGGTTTCCCAAGGCCATCGTGTCA
>OZ020299.1:3562747-3622931 GCA_963971205.1 Aethes cnicana
GAGACACGGTCAAGGATGCGTTGGAGAAGATCCAAGGTTAGTCATCATCATTATCATCATCAGAACAGCCTATTTACGTCCCACTGCTGGCACGGTATATCTCGGGAATGATTTATAGCTCAAAAAATAGTACCCTCACTCCCGAGAACCAAGCCGTTCCAGAGATCCACGCGGTGTACGCCAGCTTGACGCTCGGTAGCGTACACCGTGAATAGGCCTTATATTTCGAAAAGTTTAAGGGTACTATTTTTTTTACCTAGATATTCCGTAGGTTCTATTTGGGTACTATTTATTTGCATAATCTGATCCTGAATATCGTTACGGTGTACGCTATCTTGACGGTCACTGCGCGGCGTACCATAGTAAAACCGGCCGGAACGTGCAGTCTCGCACACACACGCACGTGTCTGTACAAGGTGTTATTTTAGTGTGCAGATTAGGGTCACTTTGTATAGAGTGTTGTCTTGTCAGTGTGTCTTTGGGTGACTTTCACGCAGTGACAAGTGACAATACTTTCGTTAATTCCATTCGTGTCAGCTTGAATCTATTCTGTTCTATATTTATCATTTTCGAGTGTGGAATGTAAGGAGCGCAATCTTATATGGCGAAACAGTTGAAAAAGTGTCCAGCGGATTTGATAAGCAACAAAACAAAGCACTCCCCTCACAACCGTTTTCGCTGCGTTTTCGCCTCAGCAGCGCCATCTGAAGGCGCTACTGCAGATTATCCGCCTAGGTGGCTTGACTTTTTTGGCGACCGCAGCGCCCCCAACCTACCAGATTTGGTGTCCACTTTTGGAACTATAAAGATTGCGCTCCTTTACTTCAACCCTCCATATAGCAGACCTTCTTAGCCCATGATATTTATCGATAATTGTCTTTTTCCCAGGCTACGAGGATTTATTGGCTGATGTCGTGAACATTTGCGTGCTAATGTTCGAGACGAAAATGTATTTGACGCCTTCGGAGAAACATATGCTGGTCAAGGTAGGATCTTTATTATTATCTTTGAAGTTAGGTAAACCTAGAATGACAACCTTCATACGTCCAACCTTCGTAGTGGATTCATAAAAACACTCATGGCTTATTTTATTATTTTTCTATATGATACGTGAATGTACAAAACTTGTTCAAGAAATAATACAAGTGGATTGTCGTTTTAGTTACACATTTATTTTATGAATGTCAATAATATAATGTTTTGGTTTATAAATGGTGGATATACAATCACAAAGATATGCTAATATATAAAACGTAAATGCTAAAACAATACTCTGCAGTTAATTTGTACCTAAGTGGTATAAAAATACACATTGTCGTAAAGTAAACTGGCTAGTTTGGATATGTCAAAAGCGTTCATACGCATTCTAGTAAAGACAGAATATTTTTTATATCTACATAGACATGGTCATTGAAATGAGTGCTATCGCGTATGAATTCACCTCTAGAGGCGCTAGTGTCGCGTGAGGTTCAGCTTTGTTCATGAGGGCCACTATCTAGAAGTGGCTGTCAATGTCAAAATTCGTCATTTCATACAATAGTGGCACAGAATAGTTAATAGTACTACATACAAAATGGCCACGGAATCACCCGCCTGAATCTAGCCGGCGCGCAACGAGAGTGGATCATTGGCCCGTGTAGAGGTATACACATTTACAAGTGTACAGACGTCCTCGCACTCTCACAGATGTCCTTGCACGCAAACATTGACACTTCATTCGAATTGTGATCGAAATAGTGCTTTTATAGGCCGTGTCCGTCCCTGTGATAGCGGCAATGTCACTGTGAGATTTGACGTTTCGGCGACCTCAGTGTTGCCATTTTAGCGTGTAACGGTAAACGGCACATAATGTGCTTAATTCACCATTGCACCTCGTAAGACATCTAGCGCCTCCAGCGGCGAATTCACTCGCGTTGGCCCTCATTTAGCACATCCATACTAATATTATAAATGCGAAAGTAACTCTGTCTGTCTATCACTTCTTCACGCTTCAACCGCCTGACCGATCTGGATGATATTTGGTATGGAGATACTTGGAGTCCCGGGAAAGGACATAGGCTACTTTTTATCCCGGAAAAACGCATAGTTCCCGCGAATTCCACGCGGGCAGAAGGTAGTTATATTATATGCCATATTACACGCTAAATTGGCAACACTGAGGTCTCCGAAACTTAAATGTCACAGCGACATTGACACTATTGTAGAGACAAGCTTTGACATTGACAGCCAAACTTCTCGACACAGTGGCGCCAGCTCGTGAGCTGGGATTCGGTGGCATTGGAGATTAAAGGGGACAAAAAGATCGTCTATGCATTTTTAGGGACAATCATGTTGGCATTTTTCAAACTGTATGCATGCCTCGTACCTTTCAGATGGTCTACTCTATTTGACAGATTCATAGGAACGTCACATTGACACACGACACAGAATACACTCATTGGATTATGTGTTCTTTTGTATGGGTGTTCTATGTTATCATTTTGGGTGTTCACAGTCATTTTTGAGTTGAATGGCTGCTTAGCAAATGAGTTTGTGTTTAACACCTTAGAAGTACTAGGCATTTGGTTGTTTTCCACTTTCGTAGGTTGGATAGTTTGAGCATTCCTTGTGGTGGCAACTTTTTTTCTGTAGTAATGGTTTTTGGTTAAAATGTGGGCTGTTACCGTGGAAGTTTTCATAACTTGGTTACACATTATGCAATGACTCCAGTCTTCATAGATCTGAAACAGAAATTGAAAATTGGCTATGGGTGAAAAATTACAATGTGCTCGATTTTTTTTTAAGGATAGGAATAACCTTCCGTATCAAGAGAAAAAAATCTCAGAATTTTCCGTGCCATAGATACTGCGTAAAAAATAAAATTGTTTTTGCGTTATGACGATTGAAATAAAGGTGTTTCCTTGGTCCAAGTATGCAGCACTAGTTCTTGAAAAAAAAATGTTGACACTATTGACATTATTGATTTTTTCAAGAAGTAGTGCTGCATACTTGGACCAAGGAAACACCTTTATTTCAATCGTCATAACACAAAATCAATTTCTTTTTTTTACGCGAAATCTACGGCACGGAAAATTCTGAGATTTTTTTCTCTTGATACGGAAGGTTATTCCTATCCATAAAAAAATAATCGAGCACATTGTCATTTTTCACCCATAGCCAATTATTTGGAATTTAATTTACTTTTCGTTTGTATTTATTAAATTTCACTTGCGTATAGAACTAATATACAATTGACAACATTTAATAAGATTTTGTAGGTAAAGGCGACATTCCAAAATCATTTTGGTACCTCTGTCTAAAGGATTCAATAGAAATTTCAGAATTTTTGTTCATTACTTTTTAGAGAAAAACGTAGTAATAACTGGTTCGTGACGTCATATTAACTCTCTCTCGCTAAAGTGTGGCTGAAGGATAGACGCTACGCGCATAACTATTCTATGCGAAGAAAGTGTTACTACATCATTTTTGACTTACGCCCTTTTACAATGAGGAGTTTTTAATCTCAATGTCATGTATGAAATTTACGACATACGAAAAATAGAAACGACAAAATGCGCTAATAAAGTTGACGTGTAAAAAATTAAAAATCGTCAATTGGCGGACTTAATGCCTAAGGTCATATAGTCGGAATTCCGTTACGGGATCCCGCGACGGAATTCCGTGACGTAATTCCGAACGCATGCCCGCCATACAAAATGTATAGACCTGCCACACACATGCAATTCGGAATTCCGAACGTAAAATTACTGCGCGTGTGTGTTAGGTCCATACATTTTGTATGGAGGGTGTGCGTTCGGAATCTCCTAATCGGAATTCCGTTACGAGATTACGGCTGTATGTGGCGGGCCTAAAGGTATTAAAAAAAAACAACTATTTATCAAAACTTACCTTTCTAACACAGTGGCCGTCTGTCACAGCAGCAGACACTCTCTCCATGTGAATCTTTGTCAGTTTGTGTGTCTCTTCCGTATTCATATTCAAAGTCTCACAGCAAACCCGGCACTGTATCTGCCCCTTCAGCCTATAGTAACTATGGAAGTGATCATCAGACACCTCTACACACTCATTATTAAAGACAATCTGTACTTTATCACCGATAGCCTTAAATGCAAATTGTGAATGTTCAGAAAAATTACCCAAAAGCTTTATATAAGTTGCAGTTTCGATTTTCATGTAGCTTTTGTCGGTTCCGTTTGTGTCTTTGCCGTTTTGTACTACCTCTGCATTTTCTTCTTCTATTATTGTAACTTGTGCTTCATTTGCTACGCTAATAGGTGTCTTATTAGTATCTCCATTAGTGATATTTACGGTTTCATCGACAGTCGTTTTATTCTCTTTAGTATCGCTATCAATGGTAATGTCTAAAGTTGATCCAGTGACCCCGTTTTCAGCTTCACCTATATTTATATCATCATCATCATTGTCATCAAACGCACCATCGTTACCGACGTAGACCTTCATCAGATCTTCTAGCCATCTGTCATGGATGACAGCGATTGTATGTTCTTTTGTTTTTTCGTGATCAACGCCTACTATAGATGAACAGGCTTCACAAAATTTACCAGATGTCATTGTAGTGGGTACTATAGGAGGGGTGGTGACTAAAGCGCGCATGCGCTTTGAGGCAACGGTAGCTATGCGTGCGTTCGCTCGATGTTTGACACTCGCCCAATGCTCGCGAGTGTACGCTGCTGGCACGTTCACTGCGCATATGTGGCACTTGTACTGTAGATCTGAAATTGCAGTTAAAATTATAAGTGATATAATTTGTGTTAAGATGTTGCAAGATATTTATTTCTCTATCTAATCTATCTAATAATAAAATAGCATCCGGTGTGTGTCTGTATCTACATTGAAAGAAAATAAATGATTTTTTGTTTCATTTATTCCTGTATTTCTGTTAGTTATCTAAACCACTAAATAAAGAAGTACAGATTTCGATTCGAACCTGGTTCGCACTTCCGAGTATACGTAAGTGAAAAAAAAGAACTTGAATTTACTTGAGCTTTTCGGTGATGGGAAACATCGCGAGGAAACCTGCACGCATCCCAATCCTCACTTGGCCCGCGTGGGAACTATACCCCAAACCGTGATGCCCGGCAGTGGGACGTAAATAGGTTGTTGTTGTGGTGGTTTTACCTGCGTTGCTGCGATTTTGCGCCATGATTCTAAACTCATAGAGCTCCTTTTTCAAAAAGTCGTTGCTTCGAGTGCGCACGGGCAGCAACGCTAGATCCACGTCGTCGAGAGAGATGGAGTATGTCGTCATTCTGAAATTTAATTTAATTTATTAATCCAAAATAAATTACAATACAACTAAGCAGTGCTCGCACTGTTGTGTTCCGGTCAGGGGATAAGGCAGCCAGTAAAATCATGATACAATAATATACTTCGCCAGGTATGACAGTCCGGTATTCTGTAGTAGTGTGGGTGTCACCCTAACGTTATTCGCACCGCTGTGTGTTGCAAGTGGTGTATTAAAATAATCGCCGACCCCCACGTATGCTGTGAGTGTTTCATTAAATTATTACGTTCATTATTTTTTTAACTTGTCCCATTTTGTGTGATTAAATTAAATGACAATTGTAATGCGCAAATAACGTGCGAAAGCGAGCGTTAACATCAGGGACGAGTGAAAATGACAATTTCGGACTTTAACGACATTTTCTTATACATTTTAGAAAAAAATACAAAAAATAAAGCAAAAAGACGAACATGGTGAAGATACAAAAGCGCTAGTGCGCAATAACTTACGCACTCTCAGTTATGCGTCAAAAAATAAAAAACGCTCATTTGGAAATGACGAATTTTTCGCATGCTAAACAAGCATCGAAACCTTTACATTTTGAGCAACTGTATTAATACAGTAGCTTATTCACGTCCCACTGCTGGGAAGGGCCCCCACATCACAAGAGGGTTTGGACTATAATATCTATGGACCCCAGGCGGTTTGGGGACGTCAAACACGTCTTTCTCTCATTAATTCTCAGATACATGTAGCTGGTTTCGTCACGTTGTTTTCGTTCACAAAGCAACATTGTTTGTGCAATGGTAAATGTTTTCCTTTTTTTCATACAATACTATTCATTCATTCTTTTGTAACATCACATCCGTTTCTGTTAACACATGATACAAGCATCTCTTGAGTACATTCTTCGAAATATGGTCATAAAATACTTTGTTGTATTTGAGCTACCTATCGGACGGTTAAACTGGGTTTAACCGTCACTGTCACTCGTGCAACGAGTGAAAGAGAAAGCGCTACGCACAGAACGCCCGATTTAGTTACTTTTTAACACGTTTTAATTTCTATAAAAATATCGTCTAAAAACATGGTGTTTATAAAGCTGTCAATGTATGCATATAATAAGGATATTTTTTCTGATATATTTAATTTTACATTGTTTGATATAATAAACTGGAGTAAAGTTGGATTAAAGGTCCGAGTTAGAGGTAACTTTGGAATAAAATTGTATCGAGCGAAGTTTCGTGAAACGTGTAACGAAAGCTGTCAATGTAAGGATGATGTAATCAAATATAACATATGTTTTTTTCATATTTTTAACTTTTAACATTTCTTAGAAAAGTATGTTCTTACATGAGCAATTTGCCGATGCTACTAGGCTTTGCTCGTGGCTTCGTGGGAGTGGAATTAGGTTATAGCGTTCCAGGTGAACTATGCGTTTTTCCGGGATAAAAAGTAGCCTATGGCCTTCCACGGGTCTACTGGAACACCCCCCTCCCCCCCCTCCCTTGTCCACTACTGACTACTCCATCGGGAAACAGGCGTCATTTTATGTATGTACTGACATTTGTATGTATGCATGTTTTATTACACCTTAACTACCCAAATGATAATTTTGCTACCAGCAACCAACCATCAACAGAAAAGCCTATTTATTTACGTCCCACTGCTGGGCTTCTCATCACGAGAGGGTTTGGGCTATGGTCCCCACGCGGGCCCAGTGCGGATTGGGGACTTTTCACACACATCCGTGAATTAGGTACTTCGCAGATGCGTGCAGGTTTGTTATCTAATGTGATTAATGCATATTAATTCGACAAAAATCAATTAGTAAAACATCTAATTAGAAATTAAACTACCTCATTTTCAAATTAGATTTTCTATCAAGTCTAGTATTAGGTTTATTTATAACCAATCTGGTAATTATTAAAATTAATGTGATGACCGAACTGTGTTCGGGTCAAGAAAGCCCAATTGAGTTTTTCCAGGTGTGAGAAGAATTTGCGTATCTGATGATACTAGACATAAGTAATAGATGGTTATTATAGTTTTAGAAACATTGAAATAACCGGTTTGACCCGTAGAAAACCCGTTCCCGTGAAAATATTGGAAAAAAATGTCCTAAGTTATTCATAGGGTCTCAAACTATCTTCACCAAATTTCATCCAAATCGGTCTAGCTGTTTTGACGCGAAGTAATGACAAACAAGCTTTCACATTGATAATACAGGAATGGATTATGTATATAGAACTGTTTAGGTCCGATTAAATTCAACCTACATAATCGAGAACTTATTACTGTTATCAAATGGTTATCAATAATGAATTTCATTAAACGAAATAAGGAACATTAATAAAATATAAAACAAACCTTGTCCGAAAAAAAACCACAAATTTAACTAAAAAAATTACCACATCACTTCAGCCATTATAATGTAGTACCCTATCTAAATATATAAAACTCAAAGGTGACTGACTGACATAGTGATCTATCAACGCACAGCCCAAACCACTGGACGGATCGGGCTGAAATTTGGCATGCAGGTAGATGTTATGACGCAGGCATCCGCTAAGAAAGGATTTTGCGAAATTCCCACGGGAACGGGAAAAAACGGGATTTTTCATTTTAATATTTCTGCGCATACGAAGTTGCGGGAAAAGCTAGTACTATATATAACTTTATTGAACACCTCACATTCAAGGAACAGAACAGACATAACATAATGTAATTACACAAAAGGCATGGCATACAGCAGGCGGTCTTATCGCTTAATAGCAATCTCTGCCAGACATCCTTGGGATAGTGGAGATGAAGAAAAACAAACTAGGATACTATTTGCAATACACTGTCTCAAACTTTCGCGATACACACTCATATTAACATACTATTTGCAATACCTACAATTTACATACCTTAACTCCCGCTTATTTTACACTTATTTATTGTACACGACCGAACACATAAGCCGCCTTTCTACAACTGAATGTAATATCATTCATTCGGTCTTCGACGTTCGGTTGTTATTTTGTGTCATTACATGTTAGACTTTAACTATGTTATTGGCGTAAGGGCGCGATTCAAGTAACACAATACAAGCAAATGGGACCTTTTCATTCTTACGCCAAATAGCTGGCGATTCGTCAAAACAGTGGAGTAGGAATAGAAACTGTATACTATTTTGAATTGGATTCAAATTACAATATCTGGAAATGGTGTGAGACTATTATTAAGTTTAAATGGAATTTGATGATATGACATTTTAAGTTAAATACAGTTACATAGTAAATGTAGGGTTATTTTTCCCTGTAAACTGTTAGAATTTTAGTAACTATAGGCACGTTTGTTACCTTTTCAGGCTTGAACTTCTGTAGAGATTTCGATGAAATTTGGTATTTCCCTGAAAATCGCAGTCTCTTTGAATGCTAAGTTCATTTTGATATAACTTCAAGACAACTGCCAAGACTTTTCATTTTTACTGTTCGTTTAAACTGTTTGGTAAGAATGCTCACCAACATTTTGACATATTTTTTGTATGTTTTTATAAGTAGCCACTGAATTCATTTTTTTATTTTCACATTAGTACAAAGGTTGTCTGGTAGAGATCGCTATTAAGCGATAAGACTGCCTGCTGTATGCCATACCTTTTTGTGTAATTACATAATGTCTACTGTTCCTTGATTGTGTGGTGTTCAATAAAGTATATTGTATTGTATTGTATTGTACTAAAAGTTAAACTCCAAAGCAAAAGGGAGGTGTTTTCTTTGGTTTGATATATGAGTGTGTTCGTTGTTGATGTCACGCTTTACCTATCCATTATAAATGAGTGTGTATATGACGGCCGGATTGGTCCAGTTGGTAGTGACCCTGCCTTCTGTTCCGATGGTCGCGGGTTCGAGTCCCGCTCGGGGCAAACTTTGTGTGATGAACACGAATGTTTGTACTCGAGTCATGGATGTTAGTATTTATATATGTATGTATTTCTCTATATAAGTATTTATATCGTTGTCTAGCACGCATAGTACAAGCTTTGCTTAGTTTGGGGCTAGGTCAATATGTGTGAAATGTCCCAAGATATTTATTTATTTATTTTTATTTTATGCAATAGGTATATTTTTATTTATTTGGCTGTTATCTATTTATATGTAAGTTTATGTATGTTTATATATAAAAGTATTTAAGTATGTTTATTACTTTTTGTGTTTGTTTCTTCTGCACATCTTAGTACAGAGCACCGCCTACCAACCTAGTTTGTTTTTCTTCATCTCCACTATCCAAAGGTTGTCTGGTAGAGATCGCTATTGAGCGATAAGACCGCCTGCTGTATGCCATACCTTTTTGTGTAATTACATAATGACTACTGTTCCTTGATTGTGTGGTGTTCAATAAAGTATATTGTATTGTATTGTATTGTATTGTAAATATTTTACGTTTCTATTTTTTATTGTTTATGGTCGAGGCCTCGTGGTTCGACCTACCGCCTCTCATGCAGAGGGTCGGGGGTTCGATTCCGGCTCGCACCTCTAAGTTTACTTATGTGCGAAATTCAATTTGAATTTACCATTAAGCTTTTCGGTGAACGAAAACATCGTGAGGAAACCTGCACGCCTCTGCGAAGTAATTCAAAGATGTGTCGAAAGTCCCAATCCGCACTTGGCCCGCGTGGGGACTATAGCCCAAACCCTCTCGTGATGAGAGGCCTGTGCCCAGCAGTGGGACGCAAATAGGCTGTAGTAGTAGCAGTAGTAGTTATGGTCGGGGATGCCCCACATTGACTGGAATATAAAAGGAAACCTCGTTCGATTGATTCCCAGAATGACAACGTTGATACAAGCACATGCCTAAAGTGTTTTCAGGAAACAATACAATACAGATAACAGTTCGTGGTCAAGATATGTAGCATACATACACCGCAAACTATCCGGGATCTGATGAACCAAATAAGTAGTAGTAATCCATAGCGGTGGGAGCGTGAAGAGGTAACAGACAGACAGAGTTACTTTCGCATTTATAATATTAGTATGGATTCGAGATCCTTATTTATCCATACTAATATTATAAATGCGAAAGTAACTCTGTCTGTCTGTCTGTCTGTCTGTCTGTTACCTCTTCACGCTTCAACCGCTGGACCGATTGAGATGAAATTTGGCATGGAAATAGTTGGGGTCCCGGGAAAGGACATACTTCTACTTTTCATCCCGGAAAAACGCATAGTTCCCGCGGGAGCGCGATAACCGAATTCCACGCGGGCGAAGTCGCGGGCAGAAGCTAGTTTAATATTATAAATTCGAAAGTAACTCTGTCTGTCTGTCTGTCTGTTCCCTCTTCACGATTTAACCGCTGAACCGATTGAGATGAAATTTGGCACGAAGATAGTTAGGGTCCCGGGAAAGGACATAGGCTTCTTTTTATCCCGGAAAGACGCACAGTTCTCGCGGGAACGCGATAACCGAATTCCACGCGGGCGAAGTCGCGGGCAGAAGCTAGTTTAATATTATAAATTCGAAAGTAACTCTGTCTGTCTGTCTGTTACCTCTTCACGCTTCAACCGCTTAACCGATTTGGATGATGTTTTGTATGGGGATAGTTGGCGTCCCGGGAAAGGACATAGGCTACTTTTTATCCCGGAAAAACGCATAGTTCCCGCGGGAACGCGATAACCGAATTCCACGCGGGCGAAGTCGCGGGCAGAAGCTAGTTTAATATTATAAATTCGAAAGTAACTCTGTCTGTCTGTCTGTTACCTCTTCACGCTTCAGCCGCTGGACCGATTGAGATGAAATTTGGCATGGAGATAGTTGGGGTCCCGGGAAAGGACATAGGCTACTTTTTATCCCGGAAAAACGCATAGTTCCCGCGGGAACGCGATAACCGAATTCGAAGACGAAGTCGAGCTAGTATTCTATAACTTACGGTGTACAAAATTTAGCACTGTGTTAAGCCTGCATAACTAGAAATTTCATGAAGAACAATATGTAACTATAACCTACAAATACAAACACAAATTCGTTTATTCTCCATAATAACATGACATGAAACATGTCGCACCCCCAGTACAACACTGTATTATGTCGAAAAATCTCGAAATTTACTTGAATATATCGCACCCCCAGTACAACACTGTACTAAGTCAAAATAAATATAAATACGCCGGTTTTCGTGGTATGGGTGCGATATATCGCACCCCCAGTACAACACTGTATTATGTCAAAAAATCTCAAAATTTACTTGAAAGTATAATATAGTTGAATCGACAAAAATTTGCCGAGCATACCACGAAGACCGGCGTATTTATATTTATTTTGACTTAGTACAGTGTTGTACTGGGGGTGCGATATAGTTGAATAGACAAAAATTTAGCGAGCATTCCACGAATACCGGCCGGCGTATTTATATTTATTTTGACTTAGTACAGTGTTGTACTGGGGATGCGATGTATTTATTAGTTTAACAAATCACACAGGCACTCTGTCCTCAAAACCTGTAATAGACTGTGTCAAAAATATCTTCTTCTTCTCTTTGTTTATGCCAACTGCACTATTAGTGCGATTGGGATGACGACAACTTGTTTTTCCTTAGTCTATCAGGAAGATTATTGAAAAGTATTGGACACGTATTTTTTCTTTTTTCACGTAATCAAACTTATACGGAGATATATTGAGTTGAAATGTCGCGTGACGTCACGGTTTGGTGCGATTTATACCTAACGGTGACATAGTTAGCCCCCAGTCTCCAACTTTAATGCATTTTAACTTAGTCATTCTTTGTTAATGTTTAAAAAAAAAATACGTGTCAATTTTTTTTTATTACCTGACTGACGGACTAATTAGAATTTCGATTTCTTCACCCTGTCGTCATCCCTATTCTGCCAGTTTCGAGTTTCGAGCTTAACACGTTTTTTTTTAAAACAGGCCAGAATGGGGATAAACAAAAATATCCAGTAATCACAATAAATATTATGTTCAGCTTACATGTTTTTATCAATTGTTCACCGCACTCATACCACACTATTATACTAGCAGAATTAATATGTTGAGGGTAACCTTTTCATTCTATGACAAAACTAGATCGGGTTGGTGTCTATCTATAACTACCCACATTATAAAAATGTAACGCTGAATATGGATGTAGTACATAAATACGCAAAATTATGTTTTCATTGGCTCCAGATGTTTTAGTTACGTTAAATCCATATTAATATTATAAATGCGAAAGTAACTGTCTGTCTGTTACCTATTCACGCCTCAACTGCTGGTCCGATTTGGATAAAAATTGGTATGGAGATAGTTGGAGTCCCGGGAAAGGACATAGGCTACTTTTTATCCCGGAAAAGCGCATAGTTCCCGCGGGAACGCGATAACCGAATTCCACGCGGGCGAAGTCGCGGGCAGAAGCTAGTAAATATTATAAATGCGAAAGTGACTCGGTCTGTCTGTTGACTATTCACGCTTCAACCGCTGGTCCGATTTGTATAAAAATTGGTATGAAGATAATTGGATTCCCGGGAAAGGACATTGGCTACTTTTTATATTATAATAACAGACTACCTTCTGCCCGCGAATTCGCCCGCGTGGATTTCGGTTATCGCGTTCCCGCGGGAACTGTGCATTTTTCCGGGATAAAAAGAAGCCTATGTCCTTTCCCGGGACCCCAACTATCTCCATGCCAAATTTCATCTCAATCGGTCCAGCGGTAGAAGCGTGAAGAGGTAACAGACAGACAGACAGACAGAGTTACTTCGCATTTATAATATTAGTATGGATAACAGAATTCCACGCGGGCAAAGTCGCGGGCAGAAGCTAGTAATTTATAATTAATTAATTATGTTTTGTCGTGTGTTGAATCTTCAGTCTAAATTATACGCTACCTTTCTTGTAATCCTATACTATTGAACGAGCAAAATTTGTATGCATATACAGGTAGCACTACCATGAGTGACCGTACTCGCTAAACCCGTGGTGCCGTGAAGCCGTGGTGGCCTAGTGGTTCGACCTACCGCCTCTCATGCAGAGGGTCGGGGGTTCGATTCCGGCTCGCACCTCTAAGTTTACTTATGTGCGAAATTCATTGAATTCACCACTGGCTTTTCGGTGAAGGAAAACATCGTGAGGAAACCTGCACTGCACGCATCTGCGAAGTAATAAAAAGTGCCCAGCAGTGGGACGCAAATAGGCTGTAGTAGTAGTAGTAGTAGTAGTCGTTAAGGGTGTAATATGAAATTGCATGTAACAAGACGCTTATTAAGACCAGGAATGTGTTATGAGAATAATTTCAGTGCTATTACTTATTTTTAATAAAATATTAACGCTTTTATTAGGTCGACCTGTATGTAACTATGTAATGGAATCTTGCAAGTTAAATTTGACCCACTTTCCGATTTCCGATTGAGCTGAAATTTTGCACGAATATGTAAATCGCGTGACAAAGCAATATTATGATGACGTGGAGCTGATCTGATAAATAAATAAATAAATATCTTGGGACATTTCACACAAATTGACCTAGCCCCAAACTAAGCAAAGCTTGTACTATGGGTGCTAGACAACGATATAAATATACTTATATAGAGAAATACATACATATACATGGTGGGTTAGAAAATATGGCAAATAATTAATCCACAGTATAGGATTCAGGCGTCGCTCACACAACCAATCCCATATACAGTTATTTTTTTTACCAACTCAAAAAAAATTAAAGACCTATACAATATATTTAGAATCAATAGCCGATACCGTGGGTTAATTATTTGCCATATTTTCTGACCCACCGTGTATAAATACTAAACATTCACGACTCGAGTACAAACATTTCTGCTCATCACACAAAGTTTGCCCCGAGCGGGATTCGAACCCGCGACAGTAGACACAGTGGGCAGAGTCACTACCAACTGAGCCAAACCTGTCGTCTGTGTGTGTGATGATGGAGCTGGAAGGTGGCCATAGGAACTCCGTAATGAAACTATGTACATGAACCCATCGGATTTGGGCTCGTTTGATTCTTCTTGAAGGGTAGATGAAGGATTTACAAAGAAAAGTACAGTCAGCACTAAAAGAGTCCCAAAAATTTAATTTTTGGACAAACTTATTTTCGTTTTCTGTTTTTTATTTCTGTAAGTATACATCTAAATCTATAAAACTCAAAGGTGACTGACTGACTGACATCGTGATCTATCAACGCACAGCCCAAACCACTGGACGGATCGGGCTGAAATTTGGCATGCAGGTAGATGTTATGACGTAGGCATACGCTAAGAAAGGATTTTGCGAAATTCCCACGGGAACGGGAAGAAACGGGATTTTACATTTAATATTTCTGCGCATACGAAGTTGCGGGGAAAAGCTAATATAATATAAGTTTTCTCAAACATGCTCGGAAATGTTCGTGTTACTTTCAAAAAAAGAAGACGCGAGGCTGTCCATTGCCGGCCTTGGCCAGCAAAAACATTATTGTCGTGTGTGTTTTTTTTTAATTCGCTTTTTATTGAGACACCTCTGTAGAGAAACTGACAAATCCATGGAGGTAATAAGCACAACTTCCATGGCCAAATCATCCACGATCATGGAAGTAGTAAATACTGATGTGGGGTAAGTGCGCCTAAATTTATTTCGCCCCTATGCCTTGTAAACAGCCAACTACTAGTTGAGTAATATTTATAGGTTTCGATATATTTATGTTAGGCGCACTTACCCCATCCTGGCGCACTTGCCCCGAAACTGACAAATCCATGGAGGTAATAAGTACAACTTCCATGGCCAAATCATCCTCGATCATGGAAGTAGTAAATACTGATGTGGGGTAAGTGCGCCTAAATTTATTTCGCCCCTATGCCTTGTAAACAGCCAACTAGGTATACTAGTTGAGTAATATTTATAGGTTTCGATATATTTATGTTAGGCGCACTTACCTCATCCTGGCGCACTTGCCCCGACTGACATTACGTATTTCCTCGCTGTTTGAGAAAAGCATTATATATACCTCGGCCGCAATTGCGATTGCCGGACTCGTACTAATAGAAGGCTTCGCTTCGCTCAGCCTTCTAACTGACTCGTCCGGCAATGCGCTACTTGGCGGCCTCTGCAATAATGTACTATTACTATTGTTAGTTGTGTTAGAAATTAAACGCAATGTCAACTGCTCGTAATTTTATTACAAAAAGAATCGCTTATAAACATATTCTATTTAAACACGTATTTAATACGACATGATGAGATAGAACTTAAAAGTAAAATTAAAATGTTGGTAAACCTTAATTCTTATTCCTTAGCACTATCCAATTTTTCAAATCCACTCAAAGGTGGGAAATGTTTTTTTACATTATTCGCATGTCTTAGACCATTCATATGGTCTGCCCTATTTTGAACGCTTCTAGGTACATCACAGTTACATATAATACAACGTACGCTGCCTTGATCCTTAGGCTTAAAAGGATACTCGATACGTTCATCTAGAGGAAACACGGAGTGTATTTCAGTTATTATCTTCACAGGCTCCAAAACCTTTTCAGGTCCACTTTTTACATTTCCACCTTTAATCATTGCTGCTTGTGTCGCGGGCAAAGTCTGGTTCGGCGCTAAAACCACTTTGTCGATTTTTGGTATCTCAATCGTGTTGGGTTTTAAATTTTGTGCTTTGACGTTCTCTTTTAAAGTTGGAGCTGTCACGATGTTGTCTTGTTGCAAAGGTTCGTAGAATGTAAATTGTGATTTATCGTCTTCTAAGATGGACGATGCGATGGCATCCCCTATTTTTCCGAGATGTGATTTCGTTGCTATGTGCTCCTCTACTCGTATGTTGTTCGATAAATGGTTACATATGATACAGTGGCTCCAGTTTTGATTTATCTGTAAGAATAAAACAATTGTAATATGAATCAGTATCATGTTCTTCAACCCCAAGGAACATGATTGAATGCCTCCATACTGGTGATTTCACCGGCTCTCTTACCCCCTTACCGAAAAAGAACAGCAATAAAAGAAATACCTGTCTAATACAGTTAGCATCCTCCACTGGCCGCAGTATCGCCGTCATATGCACCACAGAAAGCTTATGAATCTCCTCTTCACCTGGTTTCAACGATACATTGCATACAAGGCACACCAACTGTGTGCCATTTTTATAAAAACTGTGAAATTGATCACTGGAAACTACATTTTTAAAATTCTCCACCGTTATCTGTACCTCACTACCGAGTGCTTTTACAGCAATTTTCGGTGTAACCGGAATCGTCTTGAGTATTTTTATATACATGTTCAATGGTATTTTCACGTATTCTGTAGCTCTCTTGGCATCCACTTCACTGTTCACTTTAGCATTAGTTACCTCTTTAAGTGTCTGAGTGAATTTATTTGCAAGCAGTACAGATTTAGGTTTAACTTTTGCTGTATCATTTCCATTAATACTTTCAATGTTATTTTCACACACATTCATTCTAGCATTGGTTAAGTCTTTAACCGTCTGAGTGAATTTATTTGCCACCACAGCCTTAGGTTTCACATCTTTCGCTGTATCTATTCCATTAATATCTTCATTACAAACAATAATTTTAGCATTAGCGTTGACTTTATTCTTTCTTTTATTTACAACTGCTTTAGGTTCAGTTTCTGCATAACTATTACTATCACCATCTTCACTGACATACAAATTGCCAAGTTCTTTTAACATTCTATCATGAACAACAGCCAGTTTATGTTCTTTGGTCTTTTCATGATCTTCATTTGCTATAATGGCACAAGGGTCGCAGAATCTTTCCCCCCTCTGTGTGGCAGTAGGGGGGTTAGAAGTGAGAAGTTCGCGCATGCGTTTCGTGGCTTCTGTTGCTATTTTCACGTTGCATTGGTGTTTCGCTCCGTTGTTGTGTGCAGTGGAAAATGCCGAGGGTACTTCGATAGCGCATGTGTGACAAGTGTATAGTTCGTTGACAGACGGATCTGAAATGAGGTTTTTCTTATAATTTTGATAAAATTCTGAACATTCGAAGGAAAATATTGAGAGGAAAACAATAGACAGCTACTGTCTACTCGTGTACGTGTTTTAGGAGCCATGGTGGTCTAGTGGTTCGGCCTCCGCCTCGCATGCAGAGGGTCGGGGGTTCGAATCCGGCTAGCATCTCTGAGTTTACTAATGTGCGAAATTCAATTTGAATTTACAACTGAGGTTTTCGGTGAAGGAAAACATCGTGAGGATACCTGCACACATCTGCGAAGTAAGGGACGTAAAAAGACTCTCGTGGTGGGATGTTGGACTTAAAGATTTAGGCGGTCTTTGTATTGTAAACTGTATTTTTTTTTCGTATAAATTGTTTTCATAGATATCCAAAAAAAAAACCAGTTAAGATCCGATCTTTTTTCTTAATTTAGTCTTTAAATTTGTAGGACATATCCTACAAATTTAAAGACTAAATTAAAATAGAAAAGACATCAGATCGGATCTTTCATTTAAAGTATCCTGAAAAGTATGTAAACCAGCTTAATATTATTCAAAATGGATGTGGAAGTCATTTAAATGGTATTTGTTCCACGCGAATAAAGACGGGGGCAACGGCTAGTTTCAAATAAAAGTCTTACCATCACCATCATCATCATCTTCAGTCTTCATGACTCTAAACTCATAGTGCTCCTTTTTCAAAAAGTTGTTGCTTCGCGTGCGCACGGGCAGCAACGCTAGATCCACGTCGTCGAGAGAGATGGAGTATGTCGTCATTCTGAAACCGCAGGAGTGAGGGAGATGTGTATAGTTTTATCGAGACTAGTTTTTTGTTTTATATCTTGGGAGTTGGGAGGTTGGGACATTTCACACGAATTGACCTAGCCCCACACTAAGCAAAGCTTGTACTATGGGAGCTAGACAACGATATATAATAAATACATGTATAGAGAAATAAATACATATGTAAATATTTAACAAAAACATCCATGACTCGGGTACAAACATTTGTGCTCATCACACAAAATTTGCCCCTAGCGGGATTCGAACCCACGACCATCGGAACCACAGGCAGGTTCACTACCAACTGAGCCAAACCTGCCCTCAAAAGTTGTTGAAAGATCATGTGGGCTACTATTTGGGTACTATTTATTTGCATAATCAGATCCTGGATAATGTTACGGTGTACGTTGTCTTGACGGTCACTAGTGCAAATAATTCTTGATGATTTTATGTCTGACTGTTTGTATATAAATGTCAGCCAGAAAGTCCTGGAGTGGCGTCCGCGAACCGGTAGACGAGCTGTCGGTAGGCCTCCAACAAGATAGATTGAAGACCTTGTAAAGGTCGCGGGAACGCGGTGGATGCGAGTGGCACAGGACCGGTCTGAGTGGCGCGCCTTGGGGAAGGCCTATGTCCAGCAGTGGACGTCTATCGGCTGAAATGATGATGATGATATAAATGTCCATCAAGACTTTCTTTCATCTAGTGCATTATATTAAATGCTAATCAATTTATTAACAATTAAGTAATTGATCAAATCTCATTAATACAAATTCTTGAATAGATAGTAATGATCACAAGATTGTTTACATGATAATGAAATTCTTCTTCATTAAGTCACAATTGGGAGTTAACACAGAATTAAAATATTACTTTTTTGTTGTAAATGTCTATGTCTATAACATGCGGTGATTAGTTTTCGGACAGTCTCCATTGCTGCCCGTCTAAATTTAAACTGTCCAGGTTTCAAACATCATAACCAATTCAGAAACTTCTCAATGTATGTAGAATCGTTCCAATTTCAATAAAGAATATGATGTGAGATAGACTTATAAGTATAGTTTCTTTTCTTTTCTTTCTAATTTATAAACCTACTAGCTTTTGCCCACGATTTTGTATATGCATAAATATTAACATGTAACATCCCGTTTTTTCTCATTCCCGTTGGAATTTCTGGAAATCCTCTCTTAGTACCCAGTCTCCTCTGGGATTACGGGTTATCCACTCCCAGCGCCGTTGCCCCGTTGAACCTTCCCTTAGTACTTACTCCCTACCCTCCCCATTCCCCAAGGAATCTATATGCCCAAGTCAGTGTGTAGGATTACAACCAGTAGTTTTGGCTGTATATTGTCATCCATCAGTCAGTAACCAAAGAGTTTAATATGATTAAAAATTATATATGTGCATTGCCCTTTTTCATTTGTTACTTATATCATCCGGTGACAAATAAACCAAGCATGTGACAGCAATTTTACAGTCCTTATGTATGCCATGGTTTATGCAAAATGAAATTGTACCTATAAATTATTTTCAACAAAAATATAAAGTGTCATATGATTTAGGTCGAGGGTTGTTTATTTCCCCATAAGAAAATACTGAGAATTTCATCGTTCATGCATGGCACTTCAATGTTCTGGATAACTTTTTTATTCTACAAATCTGCCTTACACTCAAATCTACACAAATTATAGCGGTAGCTAGTATACTCGTACATAGTCCTAATCTCAAAAAAAAAATATGATGTAAAATAATTCATTTCTATTTGAAAGTTCATCTACATACTGGCAAAGCATCAACAGTAACAATAACAATCATTGCAAACAATTGCCGATTTTCGGTACACACTCTGTAAGTATATGAAGACCTCATTCAATTTATATTACTACAAAGTAACCCCTACTTTCTTGTTTTAATTAAACATAAATACCCAAATTATTAAATACCTGTAACTCCGTTCTAAGAACTCCTTAGAGCTTCTTATTAATACGTTACACGTTTACCTCTGTGTCTGTCTACTGTTTATACTTAGAAATTCGCACAACCAATGGCTATAACATTTTTTCACCGTAACAACAATGATCAAATTACGCCAAATCACACGACGCACGATAACATAACAAAGATAAGGTTATTTATCATGAACGTCAAGTGATTGACAGTTAGGGTTGGGTACTTAACCGGTGCAGTGTTACCAGACGAAAAATAAATCGCTAGTGATGGGACCAAACGATTATTGTCGTTGTTTAAGCGGGATTGAAAGTTAAATATTGATATTGTTTGTTTCACGTTTAAAATTAGAGTTAATTTATTTCAAAATACACTTATCGCGATTTTTCCTTATGAATTTTAATAAAATGTCAACCTACTTCAGAAATGAAAGTGAGATACGATGTTCATTAATAACGTAGTTTAAGAGATAACCCGATTTTGACGAATCTTTTTTAGAGTTCCGAACCTCAAGAGGTAAAAACGGAACACTTATAGGATCACTCGTGTGTCTGTCCGTCCGTCTGTCACAGTCGATTTTCTCCGAAACCACTGGACCGATTAAGTTGAAATTTGGTACGTATATGTAAGTTTGTGACCCAAAGACGGACGTGTAACGAAAATAAATGAATTTTAAACATAGACCCTATTTTTGGGGGCTTAATTTGAAAAAATATTAATGAAGTTTTTCAAACTACATATATCGTGTGACGTATCAAATTAAAGTACTTCTTATGAGGATCGCAAATATATTTTTTTCATTTCTTTTTTGGTCAAAACTTTTCGAGTTATTTAAGAAAATAGGCGAAAAATTACCCCCCCCCCCCCCCCCCCTATCTCCGAAACCACTGGACCTAAATTTTGGAAAAAATACGGAGGATAGATATTGACCTACAGATTACAGGAAAATTATCAAGAAGTCCATGGTATTTGAAATCTATCATATAAAAGAGCTTATCCTGTGAAACGGGTTGAAAATGACGTCATTGAAAATAATCAAGAGTCGGAACCCTCTCCACGCGAGTTAAACTCGCTTCTTGGCAGTTTTTTTTTATGTAATACAGTTGTCATTTTTCTATCAGCTAACATTTTTAATGCTGGATCGGTGGACTCGCGATCGTTAATCGAAGTTAACTCGCTCGCATCGCGTACGAAAAATGAGAATTGCGGTTGAGATTTTTACCACTTTGCTATAGATTATATTATTGATCGATGACGTGTTTGTTTTAAATTCTCTTTTTGTCTTTTGTGTGTGCGTTGTGTAATGTCATGAATAAATGTTTTCTTTCTTCTTCTTCTTCTTTCTTTCTAAATAGTTAAGTTGTAAATGACGTCATAGTTGTTGTACTTATGTACAAGAACTATGACGTATGAGTATTATTTATTAGGTACTGCAGTTAATATGTACTGTAGTGGACTATTGGTTCTCGATTTCTTAAGTTAACTATTCAATGAGGGCAACTTCGCCATCTCGACAAAAAAGGGGAAGCCCTGACATAAAACTAGTGACTAATGGATGGGTTGCATCGAAAAAGTTAACGGACTCACCGTTAAATATGGCCGCCGGGATTCCGAACAATTCCGATGAAATCAATCAGAATACAAAACTCTTCCATTACTGAGCGACTGACAGACAACGCACAGCCGAAACTATTAATAATATTAATAAAAGCTCGTAGAACGCTGAAATTTGGCATGCAGGTTCCTTGAGGTGTGTAGGGGAGCACTAAGAGAGGATTACCCGAATTTCCCTCGGTAACTGGAAAAAAATGGGGAACACGTGGATTGTTTCGCGGGGGCGGCTTGTTTTTAATGTAGAGGTTTGCGGGGGCAAAAGTCGATCAAGCAGGCTCTCATATCTGGGGAAAATCGTTTCGTCAATGTTTCAGCAATTGTTTCATGCAATGATCTTTGCCGAACAACCGATAGGAAACCGACAGCCGACCGATCGACGGCGTTCGGGAAAAAATCTAATCACGTCACTCATTCGATTCGGAAAGTATGCCGCACGTTCGATTCGGACGGACGGAAAAAACCTAATGACGTCACCCCTAACGTACCGTTCCCATACATTTTGTTTGAACCACACGTACGGAAATTTTCAGATCTAAAGGGTCTGAATCACGCCAACGCTGTTACGTGTAGACGTGTATTTTTTGTTAACGGTCTGTTTGTTCTACATGTTTGCAAAATGTGTGAACCCGTAAATATTATTATGTGTTCCATATATTAGATTAGAACCATTAAAAAAGAAACAGCTACGAGGGGCGTTCAAAATATTCTCGGTATTGATATCTTATAACCTCTTTTTGAATTTGTTTTGTTACTGGCTGGTAAGGTTCATTCTTTGACATTAAAAAAAAGTATAATTCAAACCGAGATGTTCTTTTGTTTTTCTGCAATTTCTGAACAAACACGAACACAATGAGTGAATTAACAATGTTAACGAAATTAGAACATCGTTCCGTAATAAAATTCTTGACGAAACAGGGTAAAAACCAAAAAACCATAAAAGAAGAAATGGATTGTGTTTACCGTGAGTCTGCTCCTTCTTTATCTACAATTCAAAAGTGGTCAAGCGAATTCAAACGTGGCAGGGAGAGTATTGAAGATGACCCTAGACCTGGCCGGCCTGTAGTAGCTACTTCACAAGAAAATATTGATCAGGTGGAAAACCTTATATTGGAAGATGGTCGAGTGAAGATAAAATCAATAGCTCAAGTAACCAATCTTTCTATTGGTACCGTACATGACATTATCCATGACCATCTTAATATGTCAAAGGTCAGTGCAAGATGGGTTCCGCGAATGCTGACTCGACTTCAAAAAGATGTGCGTGCAGCTTGCTGTTCCGATTTTATTGACCTATGTGGTGAAAATCCTGATGAGGTGCTGCAAAAGATAGTTACTGGAGATGAAACCTGGGTTCATCATTATGACTCAGAGAGTAAACAGGAGTCCATGCAGTGGCACATTAAGGGTTCAGCTCATCCCAAGAAGTTCAAGGTCGTCCCTTCCGCTGGCAAGGTCATGGCAACAATATTTTGGGATTGTGAAGGAGTATTGTTGATCGATTATAAAGAAAAAGGTGTAAATATCACGGGACAGTACTACGCGAATATTCTACATCAATTAAGGGACGCAATAAAAGAAAAAAGGCGAGGAAAGTTGTCTAAAGGTATTCTGCTTCTGCATGACAACGCCCCTGTCCATACTGCTCATATTGCCAAGGCAGCTATTGCTGAATGTGGGTTCGGAACTATAACTCATCCACCGTATAGTCCGGACTTAGCCCCCAGCGACTTCTTTTTGTTCCCCAATCTCAAAAAGGATCTGCGTGGAAATCGATTTTTTGACGATGAGGCGTTGAAGGCGGCAGTAGAGGAGCACTTTTATACCAAGGATAAAAAATATTTTTATGAGGGATTAAAAAAAATAATTGATCGATCTTTTAAGTGTATTAACATACTCCCCGTATATTGAAAAATAAAAAATATCAAACTGTTCATACTTGTTTGTTTTCATTCCAATACCGAGAATATTTTGAACGCCCCTCGTATCAAGTCGGCGTCGTTGTCCAAAACGCGTTTCCACGAAAGCGGACCTCTCACATAATTTCGGAAAGAACCTAATGAAAAAACCGAAGGTCTGCGCTAGGCGTTCGGGATTCCGACTCGAAATTCCTGATCTGAAAACCGCATTCGGAAACCTAACGTTTGCGCCGAGCCTAAAAACATCGTCGCTGCCGCTGTGGCGCGAAGTCGGGGCCTACCGGTTATTGGTAGAGATCTTCTACTATCTAAAGTCCCGCGCCTTCACATTTCAAAACGCTTCATTTTGTTTATTGTTATTTAAAAAGCACCACCAACACTCTCAACGCATAGTTGACGGCTGTCTCAGCACGCACACATGTGTTGAGAGTGTTGGTGGTGCTTTTTAAATACATTGAAGCGTTTTGAAATGTGAAGGCGCGGGACTTTAGATAGTAGAAGATCTCTAAAGGCGTTGGGCTACCAAGTTGGTTGGTTGGGCTGAGATGTTTTTCTTGAATATTTTATTGTTTTCCGTATGGTATGGTATTTTATTCATAATCAATCTAGATTCATAGATAGGTCTTCTTTTTGTCTATTTTCACCCGAGCAGAGGTACAAGTTTACACAACTTGAAGGCGCGTGGATTAAGCAAAAATAGACTCTGCGTCAACGGATTAAGTGCTTCACCGCGCGCCTTCTAAGTTGCGTACTGTAGATAGGTAGTCGGTTGTCCAGGTACCTACTTACTGTAGGTAGTATAACACAAGTTAAAATCAACTGCCTTAAATGTTAGTATTAGTACGCGAATGTCTTCCAAAACACAGGATACCACCCTATGTTATTGCCCGGGTCTCAAACTATCTCCATACCAAATTTCATCCAAATCGGTCCACTCGTTGCGACGTGAAGGAAAGATGAACAAACAAACACACTTTCACATTTATAATATTAGTATGGATTTCTATTTCTAAAGCTCGTTTTTCTTATTTCCACAGGTGATGGGGTTCGGTCTATTCCTCATGGATTCCGATGGTTGCAACATCAACCGTCTGGACCAGAAGAAAAAGATTCGGCTGGACAGGATAGACCGGATTTTTAAGGTAGGTACCATAGAGAAATGATACATGAAGAGTGGCAGAGCCCATACTGTAGTGCGTGCTCCGAAACCCGGGTTAACACTAGACCGACATCTAGCGTCCAGTGGCTGAACCCCGTTTACCAGTTGCTACCGCTACTTGAGGCTAGATGGCGAGCCGAACGCAAAGTGTAATTCTAAACAATTTACAACTAATTTTGTTCTCAGAATTTGGAGGTGGTGCCGCTATTTGGTGACATGCAGATTGCCCCATTCAATTACATCAAGAGGTCCAAACACTACGATCCTAGCAAGTAAGTCCACCGTATGATGCAAATTCGACGACCGGATTGGTCCAGTTGGTAGTGACCCTGCCTTCTTTTCCGATGGTCGCGGGTTCGAATCCTGCTAGAGGCAAAGCTTTTTGTGATGAGCACGAATGGTTGTACCACACGGCGGACACGGCCTATAAAAGCACGATTTCGAACACAATTCGAACGAAGTGTCAATGTTTGCGTGCGAGGACGTCTGTACACTTGTAAATGTGTGTGTACCACTATGCGGGCAAATGATTCTCCATCTCCGGATGGAACAAATGACGGTAAGGGCGAGTTGCGCGCCGGCTAGATTGAGGCGGGTGTTTCGGTGGCCATTCTGTATGTAGTACTATTACTTAAATATTCTGTGGTTTGTAGTACAAACTGACTCCATGACTCATGTCATGAATGTTTAGTATTTATATATTTATGTATTTGTTTATGTAATTATTTATATCGTTGTCTAGCAC
This sequence comes from Aethes cnicana, assembly GCA_963971205.1. Lineage (NCBI taxonomy): Eukaryota > Metazoa > Arthropoda > Insecta > Lepidoptera > Tortricidae > Aethes > Aethes cnicana. The sequence goes on from OZ020299.1 coordinate 3,588,079, forward strand.
CCATAATACAAGCATTGCTTAATTTAGGTCAATAAGTGTGAAATGCCCCAAGATTTTTTTATTTAAATGCAGTCTCTCGGGAGGATAAGAGCTAAGCTGTGTCACAGAATATTTAATAGTACTACATACAGGATGGCCACGGAATCACCCGCCTGAATCTAGCCGGCGCGCAACTCGCCCTTACCGTCATTTGTTTCATCCGGAGATGGAGAGTGAATCGTTGGCCCGCGTAGTGGTACACACACATTTACAAGTGTACAGACGTCCTCGCACGCAAACATTGAAATTTCATTCGAATTTTGTTCGAAATCGTGCTTTTATAAACTGAAAAACTTAATATTTACAGACACTATAAAAACAATGTTCGTTCCCAGATGGCCGCTGTCTTCGAACGTCAATCCCATCTCCCCGCAGGCCGACCTGATGGTCCATCTACCCCAGATCAGAGAGGAACACCAGATCTACATCTCCGAACTGGCCAGATACAGCAATGAGGTTAGCGATATCTGTACTTACTACAGTAACTCCATTTAAAAAAAACGCCGACTGCATAGAAACTCTTGATATACCAGTGTCACTACTACTACTACAGCTTATTTGCGTCCCACTGCTGTGCACAGGCCTCCTCTCATCACGAGAGGGTGTGGGCTATGGTCCCCACGGCTCAGTGCGGATTGGAGACTTCACACACATCTTTGAATTACTTCGCAGATGCGTGCAGGTTTCCTCACGATGTTTTCCTTCAACGAAAAACTCAGTGGTAAATTCAAATTGAATTTCGCATATAACAAAACTCGAGGTGCGAGCCGAAATCGAACCTCCGACCCTCTGCATGAGAGGCGGTAGGTCGAACCACTAGGCCACCATGTCACCGTCACTCTCACAATCAAGACGAATCGAATTTCATCATCATCATCATCATTATTTCAGTCGAATGTCCACTGCTGGATTTAGGCCTCCCCAAGGCTCGCCACTCAGACCGGTCCTGTGCTACTTGCTTCCACCGGTTTCCCGCGACCTTCACGAGGTCGTCGCTCCATCTAGTCGGAGGCACCGACAGCTCGTCTCCCGGTTCGCGGACGCCACTCGAGAACTTTCCGGCCCCATCGGCTATCAGTCCCGCCCTTCTGATACTTGAGGCTGGCAATTCTTCGAATCGAATTTAATCTATTTCAAATTCGTCTTTTAAATACCATTATCACAGAATGTTTAATAGTACTACGTACAGAATGGCCACGGAATCACCCGTCTGAATCTAGCCGGCGCGCAACTCGCCCTTACCGTCATTTGTTTCATCCGGAGGTGGAGAGTGGATCGTTGGCCCGCGTACTGGTACACACACATTCACAAGTGTACAGACGTCCTCGCATACAAACATTGACACTTCATTCGAATTGTGTTCGAAATCGTGCTTTTATAGTCCTTGTCCACCGTGTGCCATTATTATTATTTTTAATTACATTATTTTTGTATACTTTAAACGCGCTAACATATCTTTATTTTTCTCATTTATTTATACATGCGATCTCAGAACCGGCTCCAACGATTTATACGTAATTTGGAGTATAGGGGTTTACGGGGGCGAAAAAGATTTATCTAGGTCGTATATCTGAGAAAACTCGGGTTTGGCTATTTTCACCCGAGCAAAGCTCCGTCGTTCAGGTACTTTTAATAGGTACTAGCTGACCCCGCGGACTTCGTACCGCCTTAGTTTTTTTTTATAAACCTCACGGAGCCCGAGACCTTTCCAACGAATGCAAAACCGTAGAAATCGGTTCGTGCGTTCTGGAGTTATAGCGTCAGGGAGGAAAACCCGACTTATTTTTATATAGTAGATAAAGTGACATAGGGATCCGGTCTGTTCATGCTTGCAAGGACGTTTAAAAATAATCATTAGCTTTAAATATATTACTAAGTCAAACATCATGTTCTTATACATGTATTAATGAACTCTTTTATACATGATGTATCTGTCGACATCCATGGAATTTATATTTATTTTAGGCCATCTCCATATTTTTTTTCTGGACCCTTGGAGACTATACATCTCTAAGATCTTAGATTTAAGTTTAAGTTAGGGACTATACATCCATTCAATGTAATTTTAGTACGTACGTATATGTATATTTTATAATGTAAATATTTATATATTTTAAATATTGTATTATAATATTTTAAATTATATGTAATGTAAATTTTGAAAAAAGGCCTTCTGCTTGAGTTTGTTGCGGCGCTTCTTCTCAAGCAATGGGTCTATGAAGCGCTGGTAAATTCTTTTTCTGACGTGTAAAAGTGCCCCTATGTGGCCACTTTGCTGGATGAATGATTGAATTTGAATTTGAAAAAAGGGTTTTTGTAAATAAATTATCTATCCAATTCCATCAGGTCACGACAACGTTCAAAGAAGCTGGTTCCGACACTGAAAACAAAGCTGTCACGGAACTCTGTCTCCGCGGCCTCCAACTCCTGTCCTCCTGGTGCTCGGTGCTGACTGAGCTGTGCTCCTGGAAGCTGCTGCACCCCACCGACCACGCCAGCAACCCGCGCTGCCCGCCTGACGCCGAGGAGTATGAGAGGGTAAGAGATGTAATGAGAAAAGTCTGTTATAGGACTTTTTTTCGTTCGATGGCACTGGAACTGTGTCCCATGCTCACGGAACTGTGTTCGATCCTAACGGAACTGTGTCCCATTTTCACGGAACTGTGTTCTGTGTCGTGGGTATAAACCCACGACACTGTGTTCTATCCTCATGGAACCGTGTGACTTCCTTTAGATCTGTGTAACCTTTCTCTCGAACTAAGTTCCACCCCTCAAGTCCTTTGGTCACGGAGCTTTGTCTCCGCGGCCTCCGACTCCTGTCATCCTGGTGCTCGGTGCTGACTGAGCTGCGTTCTTGGAAGCTGCTGCACCCCACCGACCACGCCAGCAACCCTCGCCTGACGCCGAGGAGTATGAGAGGGTAAGAGATGTAATGAGAAAAGTGTGTTACAGGACCTTTTTTCCATCCTCATAGAGCTGTGTTCGATGGCACTGGAACAGTGTTCCATGCTCACGGAACTGTGTTCGATCCTAACGCAACTGTCTTAAACTCACGAAAAAAATTGTGTTTTGTCCTAACGGAACTGTGTCCGGAATAAATAAAAAGCGGCCAGGTGCGAGTCGGACTCGCGCACGAAGGGTTCCGTACAATCTATAAAAACCGCAAAAAATCATGTCTGTTGTATGGGAGCCCCCTTAAATATTCCTTTTATTCTGTTTTTTCATTATTTGTTGTTATATAGCGGCAACAGAAATACATCATCTGTGAAAATTTCAACTGTCTACCTATCACGGTTAATTAGATACAGCCTGGTGACAGACGGACAGACAGACAGACAGCCAATTCTTAGTAATAGGGTCCCACCCGTTTTAGCCTTTGGGTAGGTACGGAACCCTAAAAATGAGAAAGCCCAATCCAACCAAATCTATTTTCTTCTTTATTCTTGACTATTATTCTTCTTTCACAGGCGACCCGGTACAACTATACGTCCGAGGAAAAATTTGCTATGATAGAAGTGATCGCCATGATAAAAGGCCTTCAAGTGCTCATGGCCAGAATGGAGACAGTTTTCGCTGATGCTGCCAGAAGGTCAATAATGACTATCCATTTTATTTGATACCATTTTTGAAGACCGCGCATGATCCATACTAATATTATACATGAGAAAGTAACTCTGTCTGTTCCATCTTCACGCTTAAACCGCTGGAGCGATTTAGATGAAGTTTGGTGTGGAGATAGTGAAAGTCCCGGGAAAGGCTACTTTTTCTCTCGGAAAAACGCATAGTTCCCGCGGGAACGCGAAAATCGATTTACACGCGGGTGAAGTCGCGGGCAGAAGCTAGTGTATTATCTTTTATTTTGTCCCCCTTAAGACCTATTTTTTTTTCAAATGTACTTAGTAGTAAATAGCGCATTTATTATAGTACATATATTAAGTACATATTGAGTATAGTGCTGCTTGACAGACCATGATTTATAGAAATCACCTTATTTGCCAATTCAATTCAAAATTCAATTCAAAATTCAATCATTTATTCAGCAAATTGGCCACATAGGGGCACCTTTACACGTCAGAAAAAGAATTTACCAAATCAAATCTAATGATTTAATTCGCCGCTAGAAATTCAAAAATTCAAAATTCAATGATTTATTCAGCAAATTGGCCACATAGGCGCACTTTTACACGTCAGAAAAGAATTTACTAGCGCTTCCTAGACCCATTGCTTGAGAAGAAGCGCCGCAACAAACAATAAAAAATGGGAGATGAGAATTAGTACATTCTGCAATTATTCTTTCCATGTAGTAAAATAATATATGTGTACTAGCTGACCCCGCGGACTTCGTACTGCCTTAGTTTTTTTTTTCGCGTATGAAAAATAGATTACGTCCTATTCTCATACCTACTGACCATACACTCCAAATTTCATAAAAATCGGTCGAGCCGATTCGGAGGAGTTTGGTTACAAACAATTTGACACGAGAATTTCATTATTAGATTACATGAAATAATTGTATCTACAATTTTGTTTAGTTTAAGGCTAGATCAATTAAATTAGTGTGAAATGATGTCAAGAGATGTATATTTTTTGTATATTTTGTATGTTTAGTAGGTTTTCTATCTCCATCGTTTTTCCAGGTCCATATACGCTGAACTTCAAGACTTCGTACAGCTGGTAATGAGAGAGCCTCTCCGAAAGGCGATAAAAAATAAGAAAGACCTCATTCGAAGGTGAGTTACCAATTTTATTAAGTAAAATACCTTAACCACCACGCCAGCATGTTTAAATCCCACTGCTGGGCACAGGCCTCCTCTCATCACGAGAGGGTTTGGGCTCCCCACGCGGGCCCATTGCGGATTGGGGACGTCACACACATCCTTGAATTACTTCTTTAGAATGAATTACAGATAGACTAAGGGTCCGTTGATTTAAACCATCCTTTAAAGTTAACGTTAACGTCAAATTCTGGCACAGAGGCATTCCATCTTAGGGCTCAGGGTAGGCAATGCATTCGAGATCTTATGGTTTCTTAATGGGGATCAAAGAACTTCGGTGGCCATGGGCCGCAGTGACCACTTACCATCAGGCGGGGCTGTGCGCTCGTTTGCCTATACCAGAGACATGAAAAATATATTTTTCTATGGGAAAAAATGACGTTTCTATATGGAATGACAGCTCGGCGGCCATATTTAAAAACGACCAGGAGTCCGTCAACTGTGCTTGAATCAATCCAGGCTTTGGTACTTACTTGAGTGATCCCTCGGTACATAGCTATAGTAACAGCTCTTCAATCAATAGCCAACCCTGGCAACAACAACAATGCATACAAATATCATCGTCATCATCATCATCAACAGCCCATAGTAGTCCACTGCTGGACGTAGGCTTCACCCATTGCACGCCAATGAGCTCTGTCCAAGGCGTGCCGCATCCAATGTGCCGCATACAAATATATTTATACCATATATTCTTGGGATACCTACGCATTATAGATAGATAGATCGGGCTGAAATTTGGCATGCAGGTAGATGTTATGACGTAGGCATCCGCTAAGAAAGGATTTTGCGAAATTCCCACGGGAACGGGAAAAAAACGGGATTTTACATTTTAATATTTCTGCGCATACGAAGTTGCGGGGAAAAGCTAGTCAATTTATAAGACGTTATCACGTAAAAAGTTCAAATATTAAATACTGCGCAAGCACTAGTTACGCACGTCAAGTAGATGTCATACATAAGACAAGAAGCTCTCGTTCGGAAATGAAAAAAAGTTTCCCGCCAAAAACATACCAAAAATTCCGACTAACTGTAGGCATATTCAAAAATAAATACTTTTAATCTTTAATAGCATGCCATGAGCCATGGAGCGTAGCATATTAGGTGTTAAACGTAGGGATCGTATCCGGAACACTACCCTACGCTCCAAGACGCAAATAGTTGACGTGGCTCAGAAGGCGGCCAAACTGAAATGGGACTGGGCTGGTCATATCTGTCGCATGCCGAACGAATTGTGGGCCAAAGTAACCACCCAGTGGAAGCCCAACAATTCCAATCGGAGACGAGGCAGACCTCGCCGGCGATGGCGGGATGAAATTGATTCCTTTTTAATGAATTGGCCAGAGACTGCGCACGACCGAGAGCAGTGGAAAAGTGGGGGGAGGCCTTTGCCCAGCAGTGGGACAGAACGGGCTCATAATAATAATAATAATAATCTTTCATAAGTATAATTGACCCATCTTCCCTACTTTTTTACCTGACAACACCCGTCAGATCGTCTTACCTGTAAAGACGTACTTACGCATGCGCGTTCGAATCGATAGTGTTGTCTAGACAGTAAACGTTGTCTAGCAACGCCGGGGAGAAAAACAAGCTACATCTGCTAGATGTGGCAAGGAAAATGAATTAAATCTTTATGTACGGTTTTAAATATACATAAGTAAGAATATTACAAAAATTCAACTACGAAAACTTCAATAGTTAAAGTTATTACCACGAGCTAAAAAAAAACGGAAAAAAAAACACATGTACTTTCAGTTTTCTCCTTTTCTACCTCACCGTTTTCGCTCGCGTTACATATGTTTTACATTTAGTAAAATATCGGAGAGATGTCAATAAAAAAATCGCCGTTTTTCATTTATCATCAAGTTCCATTTTGGAATTGCAAGTTTGGATTCACTGTTATGTTTGAGGCTCACAAAAATGAACCGTCACATACAATAACTTGTACGCCCCACCACCTGGTGCGTAAAGAACATGAAAATTAGAACTATGTAACATCGTGCTTTGTGATTTTAGGCTTTTAGTGTCGATAATTACAGGGTCAGTTAGGCATTGATTTACATTCATAATTTTTTTCTCAGCTTAAATTCTAATAATAGGGATGACGACTACTTTTTTCCCCTTAGTCTATCAGGAAGATTATTGAAAAGTATTGGACACGTATTTTTTTCTTTTTTCACGTAATCAAACCTATACGGAGATATGTTGAGTTGAAATGTCGCGTGACTTCACGGTTAGGTACGATTTATACCTAACGGTGACGTAGTTAGCCTCCACTCTCCAACTTTAATGCGTTTTAACTTGGTCATTCTTTGTTAATTTGATAAAACAAAAAAATACGTGTCTCATATTTTTTTATTACCTGACTGACGGACTAATTAGAATTTCGGTTTCTTCACCCTGTCGTCATCCCTATTGTCTTCCTGGAAATGTCACATCTATTTCTTTTACATCTTTGTTCAGCAAACGGATGCGCAACCAGTATAACCCTGCAAAATCAAATAGTCCAGTTCCCAATACCTTAACTAAGCTCCAAAGCTTTCCAATTTGTCACCCTTATTTTCTCCACGGTATATATCACCTGCCTTTTTGGAAATAAATCATCTTGTCATCACCCCTTTGGAGTAGACTTTAGTAAAGTAATAATTTCTACCTTTGTTCCAATTAAAATGTATTGTGAAGAAGAGTCTAGTATATATTCTCATTTAAAATTAAAGGCTGCCAATTCTTCCAATCCTAAATACAGACTCACTATTGGCAATATAAAATTCGAAGGCGACAAGGTGCTTTTGGTAAGATTTTTTCAACGATTTTCATGTATTCAACGTTTTTCTTTCTACACGGCATTTGATATCTTTTTTTGTAACGGGTAATTTTTAAAAATGTTTATCGATTTATATATTAGGTACTCCCCATTTTTTTCTGCATAGCATTTAATTTCATTTGTTCCAAGAAATGTTGGGTCGGTTTTGTCTTTTACTTTCGATGTTTATAATTTTCTTTTCTAAAATTTATGTTCACATTTATTCCCAAGATCGATTCATAGGTAGTTTTATATACCTACTTGTATATTTTATTTGAAAAGGGAAGCTTTGCGAAATATCTTTTCGAAATCCGATAACAGAAACAAAAAATATTCATTGACTAGCTCCTGCTTGCGACTTCGTCCGCGTGGATTTCGGTAACAGTGTTCCCGCGGCAACTATGCGTTTTTTTTTTTCGGGATAAAAAGTAGCCTATATCTTGACCCGTGTTATAATTTACCCCTATACAAAAAATTGTGGCAATCCGTCCAGTAGTTTTCAAGTCAAGAGGGTTTACCCCAAAAGTAGGCAACGTAGCATATAGCTGTCAAATGTTTCGCTGTTTTTATTAATTTCTCAATATTACTGAATTAAAAAAGAAGTTATCATTCTATGGTTGAATGACGCGTCTCGTTTTATAGATAGATAGATAGATAAATCGTTTATTTGCCTGTTACAAATGCACATGTATCTAGTTTTACATAAATGTTACATGCACAACTAAGATTTAAAACAATAACAGAAACATAGAAACAACATCTACAAATACAAGCACATAGGGCGTTGCAACAGCGCAAATGGGCCATGGCTCAGTGTGTAGCTCCGCCCGGGCGAGCGGATCACTGATATTCTGCCACAAACCCCGAGGACCGACGATTTATTCGCTTATAAAATAAAGAAAAAACTTATGTTAAACTTAAGCAAGTAAGTAATAACTTTAAAAAACTCATACCTATACTTAAAATTGCGAGTGGCTTTATAATGTGTGACAGTGTAATGGATGTGAGTGAATATACATGTATGTGATGTGATGTGCGTACCTGTGAATGAAGTATATTTGGACTTATATTTGTTGGTTAGGCATTCAAATGATAAGATTACATTAAAACGCATGAGAAATGCGATGGAAAGTTTTCAAAAGATAGTACTTCCATAATACTAAAAAAATCACGTTACTTTGATAATTGTTGCAATCCATACTTAATGTTTTATTCAACCATAGAGCGATAATTCATATTTTTATTCAGAAATAAATGAAAACAACGACATATTCGACAGCAATGTGCGACGTTGCCAACTTTCGGAGTAAACCCTCTTAAACAAATATAATACATACGGTCACGTGACTTCTACAGACTATATTATTATGTACCTATGCACTAGCCGTTGCCCGGGACTTCATCCCGCGTATACTTAAAATTTGCGTGTCACGATGATATTATAGTTATAGAAGTATTGATATTATAGTTATAGAAGTAGCTAGTAAATTCTAGTAAAATCTAGTAAATTCTTTTCTGACGTGTAAAAGTGCCCCTATGTGGCCAATTTGCTGAATAAATGATTGAATTTTGAATTTTGAATTGAAAAACTGGTTTGACCCGTGGAAATGTCGCGATAAAAGTACCCATTCTATTTTATTCCCTGAGTCTCAAACTATCTCCTTATCAAATTTCATTAAAATCGGTCCAGTAATTTCATGAAGGCAGGACAAACAAACAAACACACTTTAAAAATTATAATATCCCTTTTTTCGTTAATGTATTAAAAATGTCGTTTGATACACGTGCGAAATTGTCATTTTCACTCATCCCTCCTGATAAAATGTCAAACTTTTCGCACTTGCATCAAAATATACTATTGTAATTTACCGACGCCGTGATAACGCCTATTCTGACTGAGCGTAATCTTGACAGCATTATAGTATCAGTCCGCGAAACCTGCGGCGATTGGGCAAGGGGTTGCGAGCCCCAGCAGGACCCAGCTCTCCGGGGGAAGAAGGACGCGGAAGCCAGTTTCACCATCAAAGTGCCCCGCAGGAACGTGGGTAAGTCTAGACCCCTGCAAGTCTTTAATAGTAGTTTATCACACTCGTATCATAAACCCCCTATGATGCATTCAAAAACCGCAAATTATGACCAGCATTAAGAAAACTGTTTAGTTAGAATAGATTTCTTATCTGTGAACATGTTCTAATAGACTATCGGATTCGATTGTCTAATAGCATTCAAATTTCGAACATCTCCGAACAGCAATGCCCGCCTATATTCTTCAATCGAATGTGAGACACTGACGTATTCTAATTGCAGCCATTGTGGACAGATTTTGAACATCTTAGAGGATTTATAAAAAGAGTGTAGATAAAGTAGTGTACATAATTAGGCCTTAAAACACTCGTGCGATATTATTATGAAACTTGCCTGGCGGCTCGTTTCATAAAACCTCACTCGTGTTTTAAGGACCTTTATTATGTAGCAGTTACAAAAACTACTATTATGTACCTAACTGCTACATAATAAAGGTCCTTAAAACACGAGTGGGGTTTTAAGGACCTTTATTATGTAGCAGTTACAAAAACTACTATTATGTACCTAACTGCTACATAATAAAGGTCCTTAAAACACGAGTGGGGTTTTAAGGACCTTTATTATGTAGCAGTTACTGAGTTTAGTATTATTATAAAGCTTCTGCCTGCGAATTCGGAATTCGATTATCGCGTTCCCGCGGAACTATATGTTTTTCCGGGATGAAAAGAAACCTATGTCCTTTCCCGGGACCCCAACTATCTCCATGCCAAATTTCATCAAAATCCGTCCAGCGGTTGAAGCGTGAAGAGGTAACAGACAGAGTTACTTTCGCATTTATAATTTTTTGGGTATGAAAAATAACTTACGTCCAATTCTCAGACCTACTGAACATACACTCCAAATTTCATAAGAATCGATCGAGCCGTTTCGGAGGAGTTTGGCTACCTACAAACACTGTGATACGAGAATTTTATATATAAGATATGGATATGGATGGATATTCTAATAAAAGCGTAAAAAGGTCTTTTCAAATTGAATCTGTACAAAGATTGTTTTGTTCAAATTTTTTGACGAAATATTTTATGGATTCTTGTGTTGTTGGGGATATTTATTTGACGACACGTGTTATAGCCTTATATAGGTGTTTCTTTTTGAGCAAACGTTTTAAGGATTCTTTTTTCTTTTATTAAAGTTTGCAGTAAGGAAATTCCTGTATTGTTTACTGTTATTTATTATTTTAGGATCAATGTCTGCAAAACTATTTTTTGAACCGTCCTCCGTGTATTTAACTCATGGCACAGAGTGGACACCGCCTATAAAAGCACGATTTCAAATTACAATTCGAATGAAGTGTCAATGGTTGCGTGCGAGGACGTCTGTACACTTATAAATGTGTGTGTACCACTACGCGGGCCAATGAACCACTCTCCATCTCCGGATGAAACAAATGACGGTAAGGGCGAGTTGGGCGCGAGTTGCGCGCCGGCTAGATTCAGGCGGGTGATTCCGTGGCCGTTCTGTATGACCCGCCTGAATCTAGCCGACGCGCCGTCTTACAGGCCGTGTCCACCCTTTGGTTTGGGGCTAGATCAATTGGTGTCAAATGTCCCAAGATATTATTATTGGTACATTTTCATGTCACGGGCCCATGGGGACCCGGTCATTCGCATTCATGGGGCCGAAGCCAACACGAAGAGGCTTCTGGTACCTTTTACTATAAATGTGAGATGGCCGCAACTGTGGAGATCTGTCCTCTCAATACAACATGAGGCCGTACTGGCGGACAGCCCTCCAAAGTTGCCAAACTATTGCCGAGGAAGGAAGAGACTTGGAGTGGGCTATGTGGATGGGAGGTGTGGACTGGAAAATCGGGCTATCGAGTGAGATAACGGACATCTGCCTGATAAATATCTCACAAATTGAAAGCAAGGCAGACGGTGACTCGCCGCTTTCGCACTAGCCAAGAGGCTAGCCTACGTGGGCCCCCTATACAGGCCCCCGCACAGGTGGCGAGGGAGCAACACTGATGTAAGCAGCTAAGGGTGTGGAGAGGTGTGCACCGGTCTCGCCATCGCGGGTCGCGCCTCGTGCGCACCCGGAGCGAGTTTCCCCGTTATTACGCAGATTGAGCACTTCCACCCTTTCAAGCATATAGCTCCTGCGCTCCACTCTGGGCGGCCAACTAAGGCAATCCAGAGGCGGGGGAGGTGTGTAGCTGTGTGTATGTGTGTGTATGGCGCATGTGTGTGTGTGCCCCCAGGAGTCTCGGGTGCGAGGTGTCGCCGCTCACCATCGGCCCGCCACAGGCCGCCCTGCGCTGACTGACTGCACCGGTGGTACAACACCAGGCGGGCGATGGGGATTTATTAATGTTCCTTGTAATTTTTCCCCAGGCCCGTCGTCGACCCAACTGTACATGGTGCGTACCCAGCTAGAGGCGTTGATATCGGACAAGTCAGGAGGGCGGCGCACTCTGCGTAAGGACCTCGACGCCTCCACTCTCGCGCAGATCGAGGCCTTCCACCGGCAGAGCTACTTCTGGCCCTGCCTCCTCAACCTGTCAGGTGAGACGCGGCCCTAACTCGTGTAACTAGGTACTACATGATCCAACATGGTTTTTTACTTACGGTGACACATGGTTCAACATGGTCCGAGATAGTTCAAAATGATCGAACACGTTCGTTACTTAGGTGAAACGTGGTCCAACATAGTACAAAATGGACCAATATAGTCCTTACTTAGGTGGCAGGTTGTCCGTTATAGATACGGACAATAGGGATGACGACAGGGTGAAGAAATGGAAATTCTAATTAAGCCGTCAGTCAGGTAATAAAAAAATATTAGACACGTATTTTTTGTTTTATCAAATTAACAAAGAATGACTAAGTTAAAACGCATTAAAGTTGGAGAGTGGGGGCTAACTACATCACCGTTAGGTATAAATCGTACCTAACCGTGACGTCACGCGACATTTCAACCCAATATATCTCCGTATAAGTTTACTTAGGTGAAAATAGAAAAAAATACGTGTCCAATACTTTTCAATAATCTTCCTGATAGTCTAAGGAAAAAAAGTTGTCATCCCTATTCAACGTGATCCTTACTTAGGTGGCACGTGGTCCAATATAGATCAACATAATTTAACACGGTCCTTACATAGGTGAGACAAGGTCCAACATAGTTCAACATGATCCGACATTATTCAAAGCGGTCCATCATAGTTTAACATGGTCCAACATAGTTCAATGTGCTCCTTAATTAAGTGACACGTGGTCCATCCTATATGATGGATGTCCTTGCGTTCGTAGGTTCATATTATTATTATTTCGTTCATCACCATCGTTTCGGCCTAAAGTCGTCCACTGCCGGTCATGTGCCGTCCACATCCACGGGTTTTCCGCGACCTCACACTTGAAGTCAGACTCAAAGAGTGCCACCGTAACGTATGTTTGGTCATCAGGGTAGTTACTATTTATTAATCTGGTCACCACTGGCGTTGGAGACTGTGCTCGAGGCGGTGATTCGAGACATGATACAATAATATACTTCGCCAGGTATGACAGTCCGGTATTCTGTAGTAGTGTGGGTGTCACCCTAACGTCATTCGCACTGCTGTGTGTTGCAAGTGGTCTATTAAAATAATCCCCACCACCATGTATGCTGTGAGTGTTTCGTTAAATTATTACGTTCATTTGTTTTTAACTTGTCCTATTTTGTGTGCTTAAACAAGTAAATGACAATTGTAATGCGCAAATAATTTATTTTGCATTATAACGGCAGTGAATATTTCCATCGTTTTTGTTTTATTGCAATAAAGTGGCAACTCGACTTTGACGTACGCGTGACACGTCACTCGGATCGGCAGAGCTTGTTTTCTTAGACCGTGATTGGAGAAATGTACGAGACTATAGACTCGACGAGACTGTACGAGACTATATATATGCTCGTATAGTTGTCAATATCAAACAGCGCGAACCGGCCAATGGCTGCCTCGGCCGACACCAACGCTACTAGCGCCCCAAGCGGATTTTTCATTAATGTATCTTGTTGACAGATTCCCTACAGAAGTGCTGTGATCTCTCGCAGCTATGGTACCGCGAATTCTACCTAGAAATGACCATGGGTAGAAAAGTGAACGTATGTTTTTTTTAATTTACATACTACTACTACTACTACAGCCTATTTGCGTCCCACTGCTGGGCACAGGCCTCCTCTCATCACGAGAGGGCTTGGGCTATAGCCTCCACGCGGGCCCAGTGCGGATTGGGGACTTCACACACATCTTTGAATTACTTCGCAGATGCGTGCAGGTTTCCTCACGATGTTTTCCTTCACCGAAAAGCTCAGTGGTAAATTCAAATTGAATTTCGCACATAAGTAAACTTAGAGGTGCGAGTCGGAATCGAACCCCCGACCCTCTGAATGAGAGGCGGTAGTTCGAACCACTAGGCCACCACGGCTAATTTACATACTATCCTTACTAATATTATAAATGTGAAAGTGTGTTTGTTTATTTGTTTGTCCTTCCTTCACGTCGCAACAACTGGACCGACTTGGATGAAACTTGGCATGGAGATAATTTTGAGACCCTGGAAATAACATAGGATATTTTGTATCCCGATATTTCAACGGGAAAGGGTTTTCCACGGGTCAAGCCAATTTTCAACACTTCTATAACTATAACTGTCTATATGTATAGTATCATCGGGTACGCAAATTCTAAGTCTGCGCGGGACGAAGTCGCGGGCATCGGCTAGTAATTCTATATTTCTGTTTCTGTAAAACTCGTCGATTGATCGATCAATGCGCGTTTCTTGAGTTCCCGCAGGAACTATGCAATTTCCCGAGAGACAAAGCAGCCTATAATGTCCTTCCCCGGGACTCGAACTACCTCCATGCCAAAATTCATCTAAATCGATCCAGCGGTTTAAGCGTGAAAAGGTAACAGACAGACAGACAGACTTACTTTCGCATTTGTAATGGATAATACACACTTATAGCAGTCTGAATGCGTCCCACTGCTGGACACCGGCCTCCTCTCATCACGAGAGGATTAGAACTATAGTTCCCGCGCGGGCCCGATGCGGATTGGGGACTTCACACACATCCTTGAATTACTTCGCAGATGCGTGCAGGTTTCCTAGTGATGTTTTCCTTCACCGAAAATTTCAGTAGAAAATTAAAATTGATCTTCGCACAGAGTAAACTCAGAGGTTCGAGCCGGGCTCGAACTCCCGACACTCTGCATGAGAGGCGGTAGGTCAAACCACTAAGCTACCACGGTTTTAATGTTTTTTTTTTCCAGAAATGTATGGTGCGTCATCAGCACAACGAAGAGTGCAATGACCTTGTGACGATGGAGAAACGCATCCAGTTCCCCATAGAGATGTCCATGCCCTGGATACTGACAGACCACATCCTGCGCAGCAAGGAGCCTTCCATGATGGAGTAAGTGATAATCAGTTGGTCATTGTAGGTTAGTTGGCTAGGGTTGGCCAGTTGGCCAGGGTTGGTCAGTTGGCTACTGTTGTTTAGTTGGTCAGGGTTGTTCAGTTGCCCAGAGTTGGTCAGTTGGCTAGGGTTGTTCAGTTAGCCAGTGTTAGTAAGTTGGCCAGAGTTGGTCACTTGGCTAGGGCTTGGTCAGTTGGCCAGTGTTAATCAGTTGGCTAGGGCTGGTCAGTTGGCCAGTGTTAGTCAGTTGGCTAGGGCTGGGTCAGTTGGCCAGTGTTAGTCATTTGGCCAGAGTTGGTCAGTTGGCTAGGGCTGGTCAGTTGGCCAGTGTTAGTCAGTTGGCTAGGGCTGGGTCAGTTGGCCAGTGTTAGTCATTTGGCCAGAGTTGGTCAGTTGGCTAGGGCTGGTCAGTTGGCCAGTGTTAGTCAGTTGGCTAGGGCTGGGTCAGTTGGCCAGTGTTAGTCATTTGGCCAGAGTTGGTCAGTTGGCTAGGGCTTGGTCAGTTGGCCAGTGTTAGTCAGTTGGCTAGGGCTGGGTCAGTTGGCCAGTGTTAGTCATTTGGCCAGAGTTGGTCAGTTGGCTAGGGCTTGGTCAGTTGGCCAGTGTTAGTCAGTTGGCTAGGGCTGGGTCAGTTGGCCAGTGTTAGTCATTTGGCCAGAGTTGGTCAGTTGGCTGGGGCTTGGTCAGTTGGCCAGTGTTAATCAGTTATCTAGGGCTGGTCAGTTGGCCAGTGTTAGTCAGTTGGCTAGTGCTGGGTCAGTTGGCCAGTGTTAGTCATTTGGCCAGAGTTGGTCAGTTGGCTAGGGCTTGGTCAGTTGGTCAGTGTTAATCAGTTGGCTAGGGCTGGTCAGTTGGCCAGTGTTAGTCAGTTGGCTAGTGCTGGGTCAGTTGGCCAGTGTTAGTCAGTTGGCTAGTGCTGGGTCAGTTGGCCAGTGTTAGTCATTTGGCCAGAGTTGGTCAGTTGGCTAGGGCTTGGTCAGTTGGTCAGTGTTAATCAGTTGGCTAGGGCTGGTCAGTTGGCCAGTGTTAGTCAGTTGGCTAGTGCTGGGTCAGTTGGCCAGTGTTAGTCATTTGGCCAGAGTTGGTCAGTTGGCTAGGGCTTGGTCAGTTGGTCAGTGTTAATCAGTTGGCTAGGGCTGGTCAGTTGGCCAGTGTTAGTCAGTTGGCTAGTGCTGGGTCAGTTGGCCAGTGTTAGTCATTTGGCCAGAGTTGGTCAGTTGGCTAGGGCTTGGTCAGTTGGTCAGTGTTAATCAGTTGGCTAGGGCTGGTCAGTTGGCCAGTGTTAGTCAGTTGGCTAGTGCTGGGTCAGTTGGCCAGTGTTAGTCATTTGGCCAGAGTTGGTCAGTTGGCTAGGGCTTGGTCAGTTGGTCAGTGTTAATCAGTTGGCTAGGGCTGGTCAGTTGGCCAGTGTTAGTCAGTTGGCTAGTGCTGGGTCAGTTGGCCAGTGTTAGTCATTTGGCCAGAGTTGGTCAGTTGGCTAGGGCTTGGTCAGTTGGCCAGTGTTAATCAGTTGGCTAGGGCTGGTCAGTTGGCCAGACAGTTTTGACTAGAATATTTAATGAAGGAATACAAAGAGTGCAACAAACGTGGTGACGATGGAGAAACACATCCAATTACCCATAGACATGTCTGTGCCGTAGATCCTGACAGACAGTTAGCTGGTTGTCCGAAAAGTAGGTCAGCTGGCCATATAGTTCATCAGCTGGACAAACCTGGCCAGTTGGTCAGACTTTAGTTCAGTTGGTCAGACTTTAGTTCAGTTGGTCAGACTTTAGTTCAGTTGGTCAGACTTTAGTTCAGTTGGTCAGACTTTAGTTCAGTTGGTCAGACTTTAGTTCCGTTGGTCAGACTTTAGTTCTATTGGTCAGACTTTAGTTTAGTTGGCCAGACTTTAGTTCAGTTGGTCAGACTTTAGTTCCGTTGGTCAGACTTTAGTTCTATTGGTCAGACTTTAGTTTAGTTGGTCAGACTTTAGTTCAGTTGGCCAGACTTTAGTTCAGTTGGTTAGACGTTAGTTCAGTTGGCCAGACTTTAGTTCAGTTGGTCAGACTTTAGTTCAGTTGGTCAGACTTTAGTTCAGTTGGCCAGACTTTAGTTCAGTTGGCCAGACTTTAGTTCAGTTGGCCAGACTTTAGTTCAGTTGGCCATACTTTAGTTCAGTTGGCCAGACTTTAGTTCAGTTGGCCAGACTTTAGTTCAGTTGGTCAGACTTTAGTTCAGTTGGCCAGACAATGGGTGTAAATAATTTTTGTTTTGTTTACAATAAGGCGGTAATGATCTTATTTCGTTTGTTTATCTGATTATACCTAAGTAGGTAATAAATACACGATTTAAATTATACATGCAAATTCTTCGAGAGAACATTGTACACCTTAAAATATTTTTAGAAAAATGTGATTTCTTATCTTAATAATGTAACTTGTTTTTCTTCACAGGTACGTGCTGTACCCTCTCGATCTATACAACGATTCGGCCCAATACGCGCTGACCGTGTTCAAGAAACAGTTTCTCTACGACGAAGTGGAGGCCGAAGTTAATCTGTGCTTCGATCAGTTCGTCTACAAGCTTGCCGAGCAAGTTTACGCCCATTACAAGCAATTGGCCGCTAGGTAAGTGTATTAACTGCTGTAGCTTTGGACCATGATACAATAATATATTTTACATCACCCTTGGCCATAAAGTGGGATTTTCTGCCCGCTACGCGGAGAGAAAATCTCACTTCTTGGCCAAGGCAAGACGTAAAACTTTTGACAAACCACGGGCGGTAATTCGTAAAGCCCCAGATCGCATATTTATGGCCCTCACCTTCGGTTCGGGCCACAGAAACCTGCGATCTGGGACATTTACGAATTCACCACCCTAGGTCTGTAATGTACTATTTCACCTCACTGGCTCGAAAGTGGTCGTTTTGCAGCTTGATATCCGAGCGCAAAAGTTGTTTTTATCCGCTAGCGTGGAAAGTGTTTTTGAAATTCGAACGACGCATGACGCCACTGTCACAATAAAAAAACAACGATACGCTCTGAAACGCAATTCGTTGTGAGAGTTTTATTAAAATAAAGGTTCAATTTACTTAATATCATCATTAATAAAATTATATTAATAATACACCGTTTCAGATGTATTTCATTATTTCACTATGTTTTATCACAAAAATACTTAAATATGTGTATATTTTAACTGTATTCAATGAATAATTGAATCTTGAAGTACGAGTAGAAGTGATTTGGAACGCAACCTCCGGAAAAAAAAAACATTAAAAAACAAAGTTTTAGATTCCTGGTTTTGTAATTTAGAATACCTATACGAAGTAATAAAGAAAATATGAGCGATTCTAGCGATGAAGATACGAATTTAACTCCTCCAGAGTTAGCACAAACTGTACGTGACGCCGAACTAAGTCTTCTTCCCGAAAAATCGCGCGTGAGGTGAAAAATTTTGTGTTGCGCTCAGCAGCAAAGTCGTTTGCTGTCTCGTGCCTTGAAACCCTCGTTACACTCAGGATTCTATCCTAACCCTAGAATCCTTCGTTCACTCGGGTCTCAATCACGCACTCACAGCAAACAACAACTTTGCAGCCTTGCATAACAAATAACTATTTTAATACAGTTGCTCAAAAAGTGCTACTTTACGTAGCTGTTTAGCGTGCGCAAAGTTGGATTTTGCGAACTAGTGCTTTTCTCTTTTCCATAGTGACTCAATCTTCACAGACATGTGAGATTAATAGTTCAGTCAGCCAGACACTTAATTTACCAGCAAAAACTTTCAATATCACACTCAATAATTGTACAAATTGTGCCATTAAGTATTATGTAAATAAAAAATAAATAAAGATAGAAGAAATTTTTATTAGGAGATTTTTTTTAATTTTTGCAGAACTTTATTATTTTTCTCATCTATTGCAATTACAAAGTTAATAAAATAAACGTCTCTATATAATTCCTTACTTGTTGTTTTTCTTATTTTTTCGCAACTGTATTAAAAAACGTCGTTCGATACACGTGCGGAAGTGTCATTCTTCACTCGTCCCGAGTCTTGCCACTCGCCTGCGTGAAGTAATGACACACTTTCCGCACTAGTATCGAAATATACTATTTCACGCCTCCTATTCGAAAAGGAGTACTTTGTTCCCCGTTTAGAGGGAGCAAAATGCGATTTTACTCCCTCTCCATTTCTATCCCACAAACAGGGAACAAAGTAAGATTTTGCTCTCTAGGGAGCAAACTACGATTTTGTTGGAGTGAAAAGCAGAGTGTGCAACACGGTAACAAAATTATTTAAACCTTGGGTGACATAGCTTGAATCCCTCGCTAGCTCAAGATTCCACGTATTTATTCTGGAATCTTTCGCGTCGCTCTGGATTTAATCCGTCACCCGCGGTATAATATACCATTTTGCTCCCTAGTCACACAATCTACTATATCTTCTGCGCATCGAAGGCCCAAGTTCCGTGCAAATGCCTGAAGTTTTTTTTTAAATCGAGTTATTCTATTTTTTCTGAAAAAAGCCGTGGTGGCCTAGTGGTTCGACCTACCGCCTCTCATGCAGAGGGTCGGGGGTTCGATTCCGGCTCGCATCTCTAAGTTTACTTACGTGCGAAATTCCTGCGAAACCTGTACGCATTTGCGAAGTCATTCAAAGATGTGTGTAAAGTCCCCAATCCGCACTGGGCCCGCGTGGGGACTATAGCCCAAACCCTCTCGTGATGGGAGGAGGCCTGTGCCCAGCAGTGGGACGCTAATAGGCTGTAGTAGTATTCTATTTTTTACTTTTTGTCCCCAGTATGTTATTGGACAAGCGTTACCGCGCCGAGTGCATGGCTCGCGGGGCCCCCGCGGGGCCCAGCGCTGGGCGCTACGCCTCCTTGCTGCGGCAAAGACACGTCGCTCTGTTGGGGCGTCATGTGGCCCTCAGCGCTCTGGTAAGTCCCCTTTAATATCCCACTGTTGGCCTTGCTCTGTCATCGTGGAGTCTGAACATGTATGTTTTCCCACAATCTGTCACATTTAGTCGATTAAACAACCTCGTACGTCCCTTTGGACACACTTTTTTTAGCACATTATGTGCCATATACACGCTAAATTGGCAATACTGAGGTCTCCGAAACTTCAAATGTCAGACTGAGATTTACTCTATTGTATGAAATGACACCTTTTGACATTGACAGCCAACACCATATAGACAGTGGCACCAACTAGTGAGCAAGAATACAATTGGTTTCATTGGAAATACTGTCAAAGATTTAATGTAAGGGATCTATTCGCAGGTGGCGCAGCGGATAAACGCCGATATGCACCGCGCCCTCGACGCGGCGGTAGCTAAGTTCGAGGCCGGCGACATCACGGGCGTTGTGGTGAGATACATAAAATATAAAATATATCATTTAAACTAAGTGTCAATTTATATATAAAAAAACCGGCCAAGAAGCGAGCTAAACACGCGTGGAGATCGGTCGCCGGGGTTCGGATCCTTGATTATTTTCAATGACGTTATTTTCAAACCGTTTCACAGGATAAGCTCTTATACACGGTGGGTCAGAAAATATGGCAAATAAATTAACCCACCGTATCGGCTATCGATTCTAAGTATATTGTATAGGTCTTTAATTTTTTTTGAGTTGGTAAAAAAAAATGTATATGGGATTGGTTGTGTGAGCGACGCCTGAATCCTATTCAAAATATTTTTTTTTACCAACTCAAAAAAATTAAAGACCTATACAATATACTTAGAATCGATAGCCGATACTGTGGGTTAATTATTTGCCATATTTTCTGACCCACCATGTATATGATAGATTTTAAATACCATGGACTTCTTAGTAATTTTCCTGTAATCTATAGGTCAGTAACTATCCTCCGTATTTTTCCAAAATTTTAGGTCCTGTGGTTTCGGAGATAAGTGGTGGGGGGGGGGGGGAATTTTTCGCCCATTTTCTTAAATAACTCGAAAAGTATTGACCCAAAAAGAAATAAAAAAATACATTTGAGATCCTCATAAGAAGTACTTTCATTTGATTTGTCACACGATATAGTTTGAAAACCTTCATTAATATTTTTTCAAATGTAGACCCCAAAGGTAGGGTCTATATTTGAAATTCATCTATTTTCGTTACACGTCCGTCTTTGGGTCATAAACTTACATATACGTACCAAATTTCAACTTAATCGGTCCACTGGTTTCGGAGAAAATCGACTGTGACAGACGGACGGACAGACACACGAGTGATCCTATAAGGGTTCCGTTTTTACCTCTTGAGGTTCGGAACCCTAAAAAGAATATAACCCAAATGCTATCTATTTTCAAAACATAATCATCAACAAAAATTAAGATTTTAGATACGTTTTTCTCCTTTTAAAAACAAGCATCTTAAAGATCTCATTGTGATGTGTGTTTTTAATAAAGGTTCCTAAGAAACATTTAAAAAAAACATAGTAACGTTTGCCGTTTCACTACATAGTATAAAACAAAGTCGCTTCGCTGTCTGTCTGTCCCTATATACATATGCTTAGATCTTTAAAACTACGCAACGGATTTTGATGCGGTTTTTTTAATAGACAGAGTGAATCAAGAGGAAGGTAATGATGGTTGGAGGTAATTTGTTATAGTTTAACGCTCAATTCCCGCGGGAACGCTATAACCGAATTCCACGCGGACGAAGTCACGGGCAGAAGCTAGTTTATTTATATTTTTTTACCTTAATTTATGTTACCCAAGCGATGCTGGCATGGTCAATTTGTTTTTTTTTTTTACATAAATATACACCTTTTTCTATTACCTATCATTGTCATCATCTCCTTTTCCAATATCCCACATTACGTGCTAGGTCCGTCCGGGGTGGTACCACCGTCTTTCCCCGCTAATCTGCTGCCAAATAGCAGTGCTCGCACTGTTGTGTTCCGGTAGGGGGTTAAGGCAGCCGGTGAAATATCTGGCACAGAGGCATTCCATCTTAGGCCCCAGGGTAGGCAACGCATTCGGGATCTTATAGTTTCTTAGTGGGGGATCAAAGGATTTCGGTGTCCATTGTCCGGAGTGACCACTTACCATCAGGTGGGCTGTGCGCTCGTTTGCCTATACCATCGACATGAAAAAACGCGGGGTTGGTACAACTAGTTCCTTTCTTCTATTTCTCTCTATCACCTTTCCATTAGCCATATACTTTGTAAAACATCCCCATAATCATTGATCTATTATAAGTAAGGATTCACAATCAGACGGAGAAAAATGGCCCATCGAAACGGGTGCCCGAACAACACGGGGCACCCGTTCGGCGCTCAGTAAATTTGACACTTAAGTCTTATAGTGTTAGTTTTACTTTTGTATAAGATATTTATCTTGATATATATTATAAAGTTCATGGTTTATGTATGTATTAGTTTATGTATGTTTATCTTTTATATAATTTTTATGTACGTTTATGTAAATTTATCCTCTTTTGGAATTATTTGTTATCTTCCTTGTATTTCTGTAGTTTCTTTCTGATATTGATGCACCTACTCATTTTTCTTTCTGTTTGGCCTTATAGTAGAGAATGCCTTTAGGCATTAAGTCCGCCAATTGTATACATTTTGTATGTGCAATGAAGTTTAAATAAATAAATAATTAAAGAGGCGTTATTAGCATATTGGAACGTATTTTCTAATGTCAGTTTGCTTCATATATTTTGACATATTCTGTTAGGCACTGTTCGTCCATATGTTATTATAGGTCAATGCCCATAATCTATTGATTTAACATCCCCTTCCCTACAGGAACTAGAAGGCCTCATAGCCGTCAACCGTCTCTGTCACAAACTTCTCAGCCGTTACCTGGCGCTAGACGACTTCGAGAGTATCCTGCGGGAGAGCGACCACGGCGTGCTGGCACCGTACGGCCGCGTGACTTTACACGTCTTCTGGGAGCTCAACTACGATCTACTGCCGAATTACTGCTACAACGCGGCCACTGACAGGTTAGTTTAATACTGTTTGGTAAAAAACTACATAATTACCTGATTCATCTTATTTAGTAATTATTACCTCAGTACTTACCTGTTTGTAAACAGAGTAGAGACTGATCGATCTCACAGTCAAACCGTGTAAAGTCTTTGTATTCTTTAATAAAATAAATAAATAATACTGCGCTCCGGCTACAACACTGCGGTGTAGTTATGATAGTGTGGCTACAACACTGTGTAGTGTGTAACATTGAAGTGTGGCTATAACACTGCGTAGTCTGGTTACAACACTTAGACCAGTGTGGCTATAACACTTCCAAATGTGCTTAGACAAGTAATAAAACTAAAACTTCAATTTTTGAAAAACTTTCAATTCAATTTTATAAGTACAAATGTATACAGAACGACACAACTTAGAAGGCGCGCGGTGAAGCACTTAATCCATTGATGCAGAGTCTATTTTTGCTTAATCCACGCGCCTTCTAAGATGTGTAAACCTGTACCCAACTGTTTTTCCATAGTATTATTTCTATTCCTGACATTTGAGTAATGTCATGTACTAAATTTTACATAGTGCAGCGTAGCTACAACTTTCCACAAAACCTGACTGTTCTTGTTAACTAATTTTAAATTTACAACACCCTGATTATTCTTGTTAACTAATATTAGGTGCGGCTACAACACTAAAATCGCTTATATATCACTGCTTACCTGTTCTTTTCTAGGGAAAATTCAATATTTTCATTTATTATGACAGCCTCCTTACCAGCATGCCTAAGAAGAAACGCCACCAAGGCTATACGCTGCCAGTCAGCTACTGCGTGGCAGTTCGTCTAGCCACCTAATAGCTAACCTGGCCGTGTGTAGTGCTATAAAACTTCGGTCCCGGCTACAACACTGCATGGTATACTACGGGATAAAGAGGCTAAAACACTTTGCTAGAACTCCTTAATTTCTGTGATAAAAGTGTAGTAAAGTCGCGTCTATAATACACTCATTTTATAAACCCTCTAAGATGCTTCAAAATCTGTCCACAATGGCGGCAATTCGAATACGTCAGTGTCTCACATTCGATTTTCAAAAAGCATAGACTAAATAGAGTCGACATTTGAATTTGGAACAAACTTTCGCTCTGTCTGGCTGAAGAATATAGGCGGGCATTGCTGATCGAAGATGTTCGAGATTTGAATGCCATTAGACAATCGAATTCGACGGTCTAATACAGCTATAAGAACATTTTCACGGATAAGAAATCCGTTCTATCAGTTTATCTTAATGCTAGTCATTAAGATAAACTTTTGAACGCATCATGGAGGGTTTATGATATGAGTGTAGATAAAGTTGTGTATGCAACTGTACATAATTAGGCCTTACAATGCCTCTGGTGTTACAAATGCCTATAGGCGCCGGTGACCACTTACCACCAGGTGGGCCGTCTGCTTGTTTATAAATCTTTTTACATTAAAGAAAAAAATGGCTTCAACGTCGCCGGGAAGTTACTGCGTGGCCGTCTCATTCGCCACACAGTAGCTATCCTGTACGACGTTCAGCGCAATATCCACTGAAAATGTGACTACAACACTGCTAATAACCTTCGACACTTCGACTAATCTCAACTGTGGCTACAACACTTCGACTAATACTTTAGTGTGGCTTCAACACTTCGAATAATCTTAAACTGTGGCTACAACACTGCAACTTGTTTCCCAGTACCGCTAAAACACTTTCGTAAACTAATCTATGGACTATAATACTGAAGCTTACACTTTCAAAATAACAAACATAATTACAAATAAATTGTCTTATCTGTTTTCATATAAATAACAAAGAAATAGCTTTTTTTTCAATTCAATGTATGTACATGTATAGAATTAAAAAGTGTAGTTATCCTTTACGAGCATAAAAGACAATTTTTCATCTCAATTAGTCATTTCTTCTCGTAGCTTATATTACAGGGCCCAACGCTTGCAAATGGTAATACAGTCACCTGCAAAAATATGTGATGGCACATCGTGCTCAAATAGTACATTACAGACCTAGGGTGGTGAATTCGTAAATGTCCCAGATCGCAGGTTTCTGTGGCCCGAACCGAAGGTGAGGGCCATAAATATGCGATCTGGGGCTTTACGAATTACCGCCCGTGGTTTGTCAAAAGTTTTACGTCTTGCCTTGGCCAAGAAGTGAGATTTTCTCTCCGCGTAGCGGGCAGAAAATCTCACTTTACGGCCAAGGGTGATGTAAAATAATTGACGCGTCTCGCTTTGTGAACGGCCACGCATTGATGCCGCTGGTATCGCAAACGTGTATAGGTGGCTGTGACAACTTTCCACCAGGTGGGCCTTCTGCCAGCGATCTTGTAGTAAATCTTTTCAAAGTAGAGATTGCGAAAGCAGCAACGTTTGGGTAATCGACCGTTTAGCAGTTGCTACCGCTACTTGAAGCTAGATGGCGAGCCGAACGCAAAGTGTATTTCCAAACAATTTACAACTAATATTATAATTAGAACACTTTTTTGAAATCCTCTTATTACACAGAGACTTCGGGGTGTAAGTTGTAAATGAAAAATAGAAAATGAGTTATTTATCCTTTTCAATTAAAAAAATATATATTTGGAGATCGCTGCTTAGCGATAAGTCCGCCTGTTGTTTACCTATTAACTGTGTTTCCTTTCTGTATTTCCTGTTTGGTGTTCAATAGAGAGTATTGTTGTTATTGTTATATTTTTTTCTGATTATTTAATTTTAAGTTAAAAATATAATAATTTATAATATAATATTAAATAAAATAAAAACACAAATAAAAAAAAAGAAAGAAAGTAATCAATTAAAAAATAATAATAAGAAACTGTACAACAGAACGGTGACGTAGGGGCGTCATGTCAATGTAAGCCCATAGAACAGGTTGATTGTGTCACTTACCTAGGTGTTAAAATAGATTCAAATTTCTCATGGTCCCAACATATAGACTACATTTGTAATAAGCTTAGAATTTTACTTAAACAATTTTATCATTTAAGTTTTAAGGTACCTATAAGCACACTTAAATGTCTGTATTTTGCATTAGTAAGTTCCATTCTCGACTATGCTCTTGATTGTTATGGTTTAACATTTAAAACTTATGTAAATAAAATCGAAGCGTTACAAATTAGATTTTTAAAACTACGAGTCAACCATAAAACCAAAGCAGACTGCAAAGGCAACTATTCATTACTATTTAAAAAGCTCAATATTCTTCCAATTAGTGTCAAACAAAATTATCTCTTAGCCGTCAATAACCATAGCAACCAAGAGCATCTTACACTTGTCGCTTTCAAGCACGGAACCAGGTCGGTGTCCTCAGGCAAATATGAACTCCCAAGGGTATGTAATTACTATGGGGACAGAACCTTAAAAAAGCGCCTACCATACTTTTTAAACACTTTGCCTGAAGATATCCGACAGGAACCGAATAAAATTAGATTTAAAAATAAACTTAAAAAGTATCTGTTATCTAAGTTATAAATAGCTAAAATAATATAATAATAATAATATATTATGTAATAACAATATATAACATATAATAATAGTACTAAATAGGTAATATTAAAATTAAGGAATGTCAAATTGAAGACTCTAATATGTATTGTAAAAAAAAGCGAAACATTTGACAGCTGTATGCGACGTTGCCAACTTTCGGGATAAACCCTCTTAATTCTATCGAGTCAATATGTCATATCCGCGAGTCGGTCACAAGTACCTTTTTGTGCTGATTTTTGGTGGCTGTCAAGATAGCGTACACCGTAACGTTATCCATGATCTGAACATGCAAATAAATGGTACCCAAATAGTACCTACGGAATACCTAGGTTAAAAAATTGTACCCTTAAACTTCCCGAAATATAAGGCTTGTTCACGGTGTACGCTACCGAGCGACAAGCTAGCGTACACCGCGTGGATCTCTGGAACGGCCAGGTTCTCATTAATGGTATTTAGCTCAGAAAATAGTACCTAAATAGTACCCTACGCCCGTCAAATTTCACCGCTCTATCTATAATAGAAGCCGAGATATTTGGGTACTATTTATTTGCATAATCAGATCATGGATATCGTTACTTAAACCGTACGCTTGACGGTCACGATTTCTCGACGGCCAGTATGACTCATGCTATGCGCGTGTTTAGTCTCCCTGCAACCCCTCCGTCCCGCTGTCGTCACGCCCCCCCCCCCCCCCCTCAACGTCTGTCGCCCCTCAAGTACGATCGTGAACGAAGTTGACGCCCTATGTAGAGCCACACCATCCATAAAAATTACTTATCCCTGTATGGACTAAGTGTACGAAATAGGGATGACGACAACTTTTTTTTCCTTAGTCTATCAGGAAGATTATTGAAAAGTATTGGACACGTGTTTTTTCTTTTTTCACGTAATCAAACTTATACGGAGATATATTGAGTTGAAATGTCGCGTGACGTCACGGTTAGGTACGATTTATACCCAACGGTGACGTAGTTAGCCCCCACTCTCCAACTTTAATGCGTTTTAACTAACCCGCTTGATGAGAATATTTAGTGCAAAAAGAAAGTGAAATATGTGCATATGACTCAAAGTGAATACAGTGGACATTTATTTAAAACTATATTTAAAAAAAAAAGGACTTTACTGAACATTGTGATATAGGCATACCAGCACCAGATTGCTGCTCGCCTATTATTCGAATAATAATAATAATAATAACTTAGTCATTCTTTGTTAATTTGATAAAACAAAAAATAGGTGTCTAATATTTTTTTATTACCTGACTGACGGACTAATTAGAATTTCGATTTCTTCACCCTGTCGTCATCCCTATTCCAGCCGCCCAAATTTTATAGTTCAGTTGGACTTTACCGTATAGTGGCGTATAGTATAGTGCATTTCGCGCAGGTTCGTCAAATGCCGCGGGATCCAGTTCGCCGCGAACGTGCAACGAGAAAAGCCGCAAACGTACGGCCACGCTCTTTTGTGGGGCTCCAAGCAACTCACTCTGGCGTACTCCGCGCAATACGCACAATATGCCGGTAAGTTTGTTTGTTCTTCTCAAGTAATGGGTCTAGGAAGCGCTGGTAAATTCTTTTTCTGACGTGTAAGTGCTCCTATGTGGCCAATGGGGGCTATCGCGTGTGAATTTGCCACTAGAGGCGCTAGTGTCGCGTGAGGTCCAATAACACTCAGTTTTCACTGGTTTTGGCGGGCTTCGTGATTTAAAACATAATTTCTTTAATTTACCTGTTGAAAAGTGATCTCCTTCGTGAAATTATAGCAAATATGGATTATTTGGCTGTGAATGTAAACGCTTTAAAAACAAAATATCTTTTTTCCAAACAAAACGTAACTGCACAACATTGCGGCATAGCTGTTCGATATGGTGATAGTTATTTATAATTAATAAACTTAATGAGATTCAAGATTGAAAACTTTGTCTCGGCGCCGATCTTATAAAGTAGCCTTTGACAGCTATACCTCTGGACCTTAGTCTACAGTGGCGCCAACTGGTGAGCAAAGAAACGATAGTCCCCATTTGCTGAATAAATGATTTAATATGAATTGAATTTGAAATTTGAGTAATATAATACGTACATTCAAACCAACAGGAATATAAAACGTGCACAAAATCAAAATTAGGGCGATTATCGGACAGGTGATCTCATCGCTGAAAAGCATTTTCTTTCAGACAGTTTTTGGATGTATACTAGATTCCGCTAATGTAGTATTTGGAAATTGCAGCCTCAAGGGTTACCCCCTTGAAGGGGGTTGAAAATTTGTATGCTCTAACAGAATTGCACGCGTCACAAGTATTTTTATACTCACTGGAAGTTCTCTGCCTTATTCACTGTTATGTATAAAAGTGTAAACAATCAATATTTTTAATACAGTTGCTCAAAAAGTAAACATATTGATACCTATTTAGCGTGCGAAAAGTTTGTGCTAAAGGAAAAGTGAGATTCATTCTGTTCGTTAATTTCTTTTTTTCTCGCAAATATATTAAAAAATGTCGTTCGATACACGTGCGAAATTGTTATTCTCGCTCGTCCCTAACGTTAACGCTCGCTTTCGCTCGCGCCAACATAAAAAAAAAATATCTTGGGACATTTCACACATATCGACCTAGCCCCAAACTAAGCAAAGCTTGTACTATGGGTGCTAGACAACGGTATATAGAGAAATACATACATATATAAATACTAACATCCATGACTCGAGTACAAACATTCGTGTTCATCACACAAAGTTTGCCCCGAGCGGGACTCGAACCCGCGACCATCGGAACAGAAGGCAGGGTCACTACCAACTGGACCAATCCGGCCGTCACTAACTATGGACAACTAGGGACTATGGTATAACTAGGGACTCGTGATAAAATGACAAACGCGCTTGCATCAAAATGTACTATTTTGTTTTGTGTTATTTTGTCAGGCTTCGTCGGCACCCAGCACCTGCACGCCCTGGTCCGCCTGCTGGGCTACCAGGGCGCGGCCGTGGTGGCGTCGGAACTGCTCGGCGTGGCTCGCGGGCTGCTGCATGGCACGCTGGCGCAGTTCACGCGGGCCCTGCGCGCCGCCATGCCGCGCCACTGCAAGCTGCCGCGCTACGACTACGGCTCCAACGGTCAGGCGGGACAACGCACAGCTGAAACTGCTACCGTTTACAACTACTACAGATCTTTTACTGTCTAAACTCCCGCGCCTTCACATTTCAAAACGCTTCATTTTTTAAAATTATTATTTAAAAAGCACCACCAACACTCTCAACGCGTAGTTGATGGCTGTCTCAGCACGCACACGTGTTGAGAGTGTTGGTGGTGATTTTTAAATACATTGAAGCGTTTTGAAATGTGAAGGCGCGGGACTTTAGATAGTAGAAGATCTCTACATGGGATTTATTTGCGTCTTACTGCTGGGCACAGGCCACGCGGGCCCAGTGCGGATTGGGGACTTCACACTACTACTACAGCCTATTTATTTGCGTCCCTAGGCTGGGCACACGCCTCCTCTCACCACGAGAGGGTTTGGGCTATAGTCCCCACGCGGGCCCAGTGCGGATTAGGGACTTCACACTACTACAACCTGTTTGCGTCCCACTGCTGGGCACAGGCCTCCTCTCACCACGAGAGGGTTTGGGCTATAGTCCCCACGCGGGCCTAGTGCGGATTAGGGACTTCACACACATGTTTGAATTACTTCGCAGATGCGTGCAGGTTTCCTCACGATGTTTTCCTTCACCGAAAACCTCATGCTAAATTCATATTGAATTTCGCACACAAGTAAACTTAGAGGTGCGAGTCGGAATCGAACACCCGACCCTCTGCATGAGAGGCGGTAGGTCGAACCACTAGACCACCAGCTTTTTATATGCATACGAGAGAGTTGTGTATTATATCTAACTAGCTGACCCCGCGAACTTCGTACCGCCTTAGAATTTGGGTATGAAAAATAGCTTACGTCCGATTCTCAGACCTACTGAACATACACTCCAAATTTCATAAGAATCGGTCGAGCCGTTTCAGAGGACTTTGGTTACAAACACTGACACGAGAATGTTATATATGAGATATAGTATTTATGCGTGAGTTTATATGTATGTATGTAATATATTGAATTTTGTTTCAGGCGTCCTGGGATATTATCACGCACAACTGACTGACATAGTTCAGTACCCTGACGCGCGCACGGAACTGTTTCACGCGTTCAGAGAACTCGGGAACATCATACTGTTCTGCATGCTCCTTGAACAGGTATTATACCTACCTTTAACAGCCTGTTTACGGCCCACTGTTGGGCACAGGCCTCTCAGCACGAGAGGGTGAGCTATAGTCCTCACGCGGGCCCAGCGCGGATTGGGACTTTCGACACATCTTTGAATTACTTCGTAGATGCTTGCAGGTTTCCTCACGATGTTTTCCCTCACCGAAAAGCTCAGTGGTAAATTCAAATTGAATTTCGCACATAAGAAAACTATGTGCGAGCCGGAATCGAACCTCCGACCCTCTGCATGGGAGGCGGTAGGATTCACAAACATCCTAGAATTACATCGCAGATGATCACGATGTTTTTCTTCACCGAAAAGCGCAGCGGTGAATTCAAATTGAATTTCGCACATAAGTAAACTCCCAGTGCAGTGTCTTTAGGTCGAAAGTCTTCGACCAGTGTGTGTTGCCAGTGATGACTTATGGTTCCGAGACGTGGGCGCTTACGATGGGCCTCATAAGAAGGCTCAAGGTCACATAAGGCAATGGAGAGGGCTATGCTCGGGGTTTCTCTGCGTGATAGAATCAGAAATGAGGATATCCGCAGTAGAACTAGGGTCACCGACATAGCCCGAAGAATTGCGAGCCTTAAGTGGCAGTGGGCGGGGCACATTGCTCGCAGGACTGATGGCCGATGGGGCCGGAAAGTTCTCGAGTGGCGTCCGCGAACCGGGAGACGAGCTGGCGGTAGGCCTGCAACAAGATGGAGCGACGACCTTGTAAAGTTCGCGGGAACGTGGTGGATGCGAGTGGCACAGGACCGGTCTGAGTGGCGAGCCTTGGTGGAGGCCTATGTCCAGCAGTGGACGTCTATAATGATGATGATCATGATGACATGTAAACTCAGGTGCAATCCGGATTTTCAATAAAAAAAGTTTCGATATTTTCTTGTTCATCACTTTTAGGAAAAAAACGTGGTTTAGTAACAGCTGGTGCGTAACGTCATAACCCGCTCTTGCTAAAGAGCGGCTTAATTATGGGCGCCACGCGCAGATTCTATGCGCAGAAAGAGTTACAACGTTTTTGTCTTACGTCCTTTTAGAAATTCCTACTTTCTAACTAGCTTAAAAACGTGTTAAAAAATTGGTTATCTGTAAAGTCGGTTTACGGACAATAATTATATACGTGATAACGTCACGTAACGCTACAACGCTACTTGCGTCATGTTTTTTCAACCAATTTATAAAACGTTATCACTTCAAAAAAGATTTTTTTTTCCAATTTCTAATACTCGTTTTAGGCTCTGAGCCAGGAGGAAGTGACGGACTTACTACACGCGGCGCCTTTCCAGAACATTCTGCCGCGCCCCTTCGCAGCTGGTAACTATATTATTTCTTTAGCTTCTGCCCGCGGCTACGTCCGCGGGGGATTCGGTTATAGCGTTCCCGCGGGAACTATGCGTTTTTCCGGGATAAAAAGTAGCCTATGTCCTTTCCCGGCACTCCAACTATCATCATATTAAATTTCATCTGAATCGGTCCAGCCGTTGAAGCGTGAAGAGGTAACAGACAGACAGGGTTACTTTCGCATTTATAATATTAGTATGGCTATACAATCGGGAACTATGCTTTATTATTGTTGCGGGAAATTTTTCCTGTGTCCTCCCTTAGAACTCGAGCTACCTGCGTACCAAATTTCATTTAGTCGATCTAGTGGACTAGTTGTAGAAGCGTGAATAGGTAAACACAGACAGACAGCAGTTACGTTTGCATTTTATTATATCAGTGTGGATGGTTGATACCGTCTAAGTACTTAATATAACGTTTTACATAACAATAAAACGGTTATTATGTGCCGGAGGAAGGCACGGCATAGCTTTTGAAGCTAGTGTGTTCTTACCTTACTCGTTCTACTTACAACTGTGTGTAGATACCCTTATCCTTTTGTATCTACGGTCTGGTCACCGATAAGGAGCGGAACGCTCTTGTCTATGTCATACTACATCCATGCTAGTTTTATAAATGTGCACGTTTGTTTTTGCTCTTTTACTTCAAACTAGTTGTGCCCCGCGACTTCGTCCGCGTGGAATATAAGATTGCCGATAACTTTATTCCGATATCCGATTTTAATGAAACAGCTTATATGTAGCTCCGACGTTCTATCTACCATTGAAAACCGCACTCAAATAGGGATGACGACAACTTTTTTTTCCTTAGGGCCGGTTGATTCAAGCACAGTTGACGGACTCCTGGTCGTTAAATATGGCCGCCGAGCTGTCATTCCATACAGAAACGTCATTTTGTCCCATAGTAAAATATTTAACATTAACGTTAACTTTAACGGACGGTTTCAATCAACCAACCCTTAATCTATCAGGAAGATTATTGAAAAGTATTGGACACGTATTTTTTCTTTTTTCACGTAATCAAACTTATACGGAGATATATTGAGTTGAAATGTCGCGTGACGTCACGGTTAGGTACGATTTATACCTAACGGTGACGTAGTTAGCCCCCACTCTCCAACTTTAATGCGTTTTAACTTAGTCATTCTTTGTTAATTGGATAAAACAAAAAATACGTGTCTAATATTTCTTTATTACCTGACTGACGGACTAATTAGAATTTCGATTTCTTCACCCTGTCGTCATCCCTATTGGTTCACTAGTTCCGGAGATCAACTCTAACAAACAGACAGACAGAAAAATACCCTTTTATTATAGTAAAATATAGTATAGATAGATAGAAGAGAGAGTGATTCGTGATTTTCACATCGCTTTGATAAGGTCATCGTGTAACTTACTAACCACACTATGTATGGAATCTTGCTAGCTGAATTAACCCACTTCTTATTATCGTATCATGATGAAACTTGGCAGGTATATGTAACTTGGATGACAATGCAATAATATGGTACCACCGAGCTGATCTGATGATGGAGCTGGAAGGTGGCCACGGAAATGTTAAAGCGTTGTTTGGGTTTTTAAACTACCTATTAATTTATTTCTTCTGGAGCAAGTTAGGCTTATTAAAATAGGCTATTTTCTATAGTTTATAGTGTTAAGAGGGTTTACTCCGAAAGTTGGCAACGTCGCAAATAGCTGTCAAATATTTTGCTGTTTTCATTAATTTCTGAATATTACTGAATGAAAACATGAATTATCGCTCTATGGTTGAATAAAACATTAAGTATGGATTGCAACAGTTATCATAGGAACACGAAATTTTTAGTATTATGGAAGTAATATCTTTTGAAAACTTTCCACCGCAATTTAATGTAATCTTATCATTTGAATGCCTAACCAACAAATATAAAACGAGACGCGTCATTCAACCATAGAACGATATCTTCCTTTTTAATTCAGCAATATTGAGAAATTAATTAAAAAAAGCGAAACATTTGACAGCTATTTGCGGCGTTGCCAACTTTCAGGATAAAACCTCTTAAATTAGTTTATCTATATAGCTAAAACTCAAAGGTGACTGACATAGTGATCTATCAACGCACAGCCCAAACCACTGGACAGATCGGGCTGAAATTTGGCATGCAGGTAGATATTATGACGTAGGCATCCGCTAATAAAGGATTTCCCGAAATTCCCACGGGAACGGGAAAAAACGGGATTTTTCATTTTGATATTTCTGCGCATACGAAGTTGCGGGGAAAAGCTAGTTTCATTATATTTCTAGAAGGAGAAAAGCCCGAGACAAAGCAGAAGCGCCTCGAAGCTAAATATGCCGCCCTGCAAATTGTGCAGAACGTCGACAAATACGGCACTGCCAAGGTAAGCTTAAATAATGATTTCTAACGTCATTAAACCTTGATTATTTACACCTGATGAGAAGGCTCAAGGTCACGCAAAGGGCAATGAATGAATGAATGTTTATTTGCTGAATATGGTGGTTCTTAGGATAGAGGTTCAGATATTTTACCGAAATTTCGGCGTGCAAATACGTATTACGTTTTAAAATTATACCTAAATAACAATACATCATGGAGAGGGCTATGCTTGGGGTTTTTCTGCGTGATAGAATCAGAAATGAGGATATCCGCAGTAGAACTAGGGTCACCGACATAGCCCGAAGAATTGCGAGCCTTAAGTGGCAGTGGGCGGGGCGCA
>OZ020299.1:3623131-3779047 GCA_963971205.1 Aethes cnicana
GACGTAGTTAGCCCCCACTCTCCAACTTTAATGCGTTTTAACTTAGTCATTCTTTGTTAATTGGATAAAACAAAAAACACATGTCTAATATTTCTTTACATCACCCTTGGCCGTAAAGTGGGATTTTCTGCCCGCTACGCGGAGAGAAAATCTCACTTCTTGGCCAATACAAGACGTAAAACTTTTGACAAACCACGGGCGGTAATTCGCAAAGCCCCCAGATCGCATATTTATGGCCCTCACCTTCGGTTCGGGCCACAGAAACCTGCATTCTGGGACATTTACGAATTCCCCACCCTAGGTCTGTAATGTACTATTATTACCTGACTGACGGACTAATTAGAATTTCGATTTCTTCACCCTGTCGTCATCCCTATTGGTTCACTAGTTCCGGAGATCAACTCTAACAAACAGACAGACAGAAAAATACCCTTTTATTATAGTAAAATATAGTATAGAATTATAGATAGATAGAAGAGAGAGTGATTCGTGATTTTCACATCGCTTTGATAAGGTCATCGTGTAACTTACTAACCACACTATGTAAGGAATCTTGCTAGCTGAATTAGTCCACTTCTTATTATCGTATCATAATGAAACTTGGCAGGTATATGTAACTTGGATGACAATGCAATAATATGGTACCACCGAGCTGATCTGATGATGGAGCTGGGAGTTGGCCACGGAAATGTTAAAGCGTTGTTTTGGTTTTTAAACTACCTATTAATTTATTTCTTCTGGAGCAAGTTAGGCTTATTAAAATAGGCTATTTTCTATAGTTTATAGTGTTAAGAGGGTTTACTCCGAAAGTTGGCAACGTCGCAAATAGCTGTCAAATATTTTGCTGTTTTCATTAATTTCTGAATATTACTGAATGAAAACATGAATTATCGCTCTATGGTTGAATAAAACATTAAGTATGGCTTGCGACAGTAACCATAGGAACACGAAATTTTTAGTATTATGGAAGTAATATCTTTTGAAAACTTTCCATCGCAATTTAATGTAATCGTGTCATCTGAATGCCTAACCAACAAATATAAAACGAGACGCGACTTTCAACCATAGAATGATAACTTCTTTTTTAATTCAGCAATATTGAGAAATTAATAAAAACAGCGAAACATTTGACAGCTATCTGCGACGTTGCCAACTTTCAGGATAAAACCTCTTAAATTAGTTTATCTATATATATATAAAACTCAAAGGTGACTGACATAGTGATCTATCAACGCACAGCCCAAACCACTGGACAGATCGGGCTGAAATTAGGCATGCAGGTAGATGTTATGACGTAGGCATCCGCTAATAAAGGATTTCCCGAAATTCCCACGGGAACGGGAAAAAACGGGATTTTCATTTTAATGTTTCTGCGCATACGAAGTTGCGGGGAAAAGCTAGTTTCATTATATTTCTAGAAGGAGAAAAGCCCGAGACTAAGCAGAAGCGCCTCGAAGCTAAATATGCCGCCCTGCAAATTGTGCAGAACGTCGACAAATACGGCACTGCCAAGGTAAGCTTAAATAATGATTTCTAACGTCATTAAACCTTGATTATTTACACCTGATGAGAAGGCTCAAGGTCACGCAAAGGGCAATGAATGAATGAAATGTTTATTTGCTGAATATGGTAAATACAGGTGGTTCTTAGGAGGTTCAGATATTTTACCGAAATTTCGGCGTGCAAATACGTATTACGTTTTAAAATTATACCTAAATAACAATACATCATGGAGAGGGCTATGCTTGGGGTTTTTCTGCGTGATAGAATCAGAAATGAGGATATCCGCAGTAGAACTAGGGTCACCGACATAGCCCGAAGAATTGCGAGCCTTAAGTGGCAGTGGGCGGGGCGCATGGCTGCGCTTCAATCCGTTACCCGCAGTAAAAGATACCATTTTTCACTACTCCTATTCGAAATTTGTTCCCCGTTTAGAGGGGGCAAAATTAGATTTTGCTCCCTCTCCATTTCTGTCCCGCAAACTGGGAGCAAAATTTTGCTACTGGTTTTCTCATAGAAGGAGTGAAAAGCAGAGTGTGCAACACGGTAGCAAAAATGTTTAACCTTGGGTGACATAACTTGAATCCCTCGCTAGCTCAAGACTCCACGTTAGAATCCCTCGCTCCGTTCGTGATTCTATTCTGGAATCTTTCGCGTCGCTCTCGACTAAATCCGTCACCCACGGTAAAATATACCATTTTGCTCCCTAGTCACACAATCCACTATTCCACCCTAGGCATACAATCTACTATTGCTCCCTGTTAGCGGCGCAGAAATGGAGCGAAATGGCATTTTCATATTCATATTTATTTATTTGCAAACATGAGTTATAAGGATGTTCCTAAAATTAAACAGTACATATTTTCCAACAACAAAACACTCGTTTTCAAATAGGTGTGGAGAGTAATTTCGTTTTTTTTTTCTATTTATTTGGGTCAAAAAACAGTCGCTACACAGTGTATACAAGTAACAGATCAGATAGCAAATTAATATATGTGCGACCAGCACCATTACCCACATATATAAATATATAGTAAAAACTACAACTAAACTTAAGATCTCAATGTAATGAACATGTTATGCAATAAAGATTTATGATTTATAGTTGATTTACGGACTATGTATTTAGTACAGTTTGCAAGCTTATAATCAACTTACTTCCATACTCACACGTACCCATATATGCGGGTACACACACTCTCTCTCTCACACACACACACATACTCACACAAACTTAAGCCAAAGCCAGTTATGTTTACATATGTAATTATTTTACTCGGTACTATACACGGTGGGTCAGAAAATATGGCAAATAATTAACCCACAGTATCGGCTATCGATTCTAAGTATATTGTGTAGGTCTTTAATTTTTTTTGAGTTGGTAAAAAAAAATTGTATAGGATTCAGGCGTCGCTCACACAACCAATCCCATATACAATTTTTTTTTTACCAACTCAAAAAAATTAAAGACCCATACAATATACTTAGAATCGATAGCCGATACTGTGGGTTAATTATTTGCCATATTTTCTGACCCACCGTGTATATAATATGTTATATTTGACTACTATGTTTAATATTTATTATTTAACAAATATGTAGGCATATTATTTGCTGTCATATTTAACTTAACATTCGTTTTGTCAAAACCACCGTTTTGTTCTCCAGCAAAGCCAGCTGTCCCGCGAGGGCGACTTGCTGACCCGCGAGCGGCTCTGCTGCGGCCTGTCGCTGTTCTCCGTGGTGCTGCGCCGCCTGCGCGCCTGCCTGGCCGCGCCGCAGTGGCCCATGCCGCCCGCGCCGCACCACGCGCCGCCCGCGCCCGACACCGACGAGTTCCATCGGTGACTCAACATGACCAAGCGTCTAAATGTCTTAATTATAGTGTCTAATAAAAAAACCGGCCAAGTGCGTGTCGGGCCACGCGCAAATTATACGGTTCCGAAGTTGACGATGCCCACAGTACCTTTCTAAGACTTATTAGCATCTAGCTAGCCTGTGGTATGACGTGCCCGCCCGACGCCCCTGCCGCTCGAGAAAAATCATTGGTTTTTTAATCATTTCATAAGTCGACTAATGACTCGTAAATTTGTACAGCCTACTTAGCTGTGATAGTTTTCCTTTCAACTACGTTATATACGCCACAACCGTGATTTTTTTCAGCCATCCAAATACCACCATTTAGCTGGCAGGGGGGGGGGGACACGTGACTCTAACAAAAAATAGCAGTTTAAAGCTTAATATTTGACAAACGCATCACTTAATCGAAAAATGGTTTTAACAAACCCACAATATTTTTTCAACGATATGCCACAACATGGGGTACGCAAGAAAAAAAAATTACATCCCCGCTTTACCAGTAGGGGAGGTACCCTATAAAAAAATATATTTCAAAATTTTATTGTACCACTTTGTCACCGTAACTAATATGTATATTCATGCCAAATTACAGCTTTCTAGAACTAAGCATCTCCGAGCAATAGTGCGGACAGACGGACGGACATGGCGAAACTATAAGGGTTCCTAGTGGACTTCGGAACCCTAAAAACGCCATCGTCAACTGTCTATGAATGCCGTCATCAACTGTTTATAAAAGCCATTATTGTCATAATCATCATCATCATATTCAACATCATCAAGTGTCTAAAATGACATCCACGTCAAGTGGCTAAATGTGATATTATAATCATCATCACTATCACCATCATGCATCGCTCGCGGCAACATAGCTAGACGCGTGATGAAAAAACCGGCCAAGTGCAAGTTGGACTCGCGCACGTAGGGTTCTGTTATATTAACTATAAAAACGGCAAAAAAATCATGTCTGTTTTATGGCAAAATTAAATGTTTATTTAATTATATTTTTTGTTATAGTGGCAACAGAGATACATCATCTGTGAAAGTTTCAATTGTCTATCTATCAACGTTCATGAGATACAGCCTGATGACAGACGGACAGCGGAGTCTTAGTAATAGGGTCCTGTTTTACCCGTTGGGTACGGAACCGTAAAAATGACAAACGTTTCTCAATTTCATCAAAATATAATTATGTACTTTTGTTTGTTTCAGATTGTGGTCCGCGCTGCAATTCCTCTACTGCATCCCTGTTGGAGACACGCAGTTCACCGTAGAGTAAGTTCTTCATAATAATTGTACATATTAGAATGACTATAATTGTCATTGTCAATAATTAATATAATTATAAAAGAGCAGAACCCCGGTGTCTGTACATAGAAAGAGAAGTTCAAAAAAAGGAACGGGGGGTCTAAAGATGTCCATACATATCCACGTCCATAGACCACAAAACAGCGATTTTTAGAAATCTTTTCTGTCTGTCTGTCTGTTTGTCATAGTTAATCTCCGAAACTACTGTACCGATTTGAATGCAGTTTTCAAGGGTAGATAGAGCATCATTTGGAGCAACATATAAGCTATGTTTGATTAAAATTGGATGTCGGAAAGAAAAGTTATCGGCAATTTTATATTCCACGCGTACGAAATCACACAACTAGTTGTCAATAATAAAAAAAGCGACTACTACTAGACAAATTGTACTTTTTTAGATTTTGTCTGTAATTTAATTACGTATTATTTTACCACGAATTTTACTAGTTAGTTTTGGACACTTATAAACATGATATTATGCTTGGCGTTTTGCTGTATACAGTATTTTTAAACATCGTTTTGTTTTTGTGTCCAGTATCGTTTATACATGATGGGACAGAAAATATGGCAAATAATTAACCCACAGTATCGTCTATCGATTCTATGTATATTGTATAGATCTTTATTTTTTTTTGAGTTGGTAAAAAAAAAAATTGTATAGGATTCAAGCGTCGTCGCTCACACAACCAATCCCATATACAATTTTTTTTTTACCAACTCGAAAAAAATTAAAGACCTATACAATATACTTAGAATCGATAGCCGATACTGTGGGTTAATTATTTGCCATATTTTCTGACCCACCATGTATAGTCCCCTCGACTTGATCGTTACTTTTAATTTTCAATTCCTTACTAATATTATAAACTAGCTTCTGCCCGTGACTTCGTACGCGTGGAATATAAAATTGCCGATAACTTTTCTTTCCGACGTCCAATTTTAATCAAACATAGCTTATATGTTGCTCCAAATGATGCTCTATCTACCCTTGAAAACTGCATTCAAATCGGTACAGTAGTTTCGGAGATTAACTATGACAAACAGACAGACAGAAAAGATTTCTAAAAGTCGCTGTTTTGTGTCTACCGTACATATTTAGACCCCCCGTTCCTTTTTTTGAACATTTCTTTCTATGTTTTGCTCTTTTATTACAGTATAGATAGATAGATGTGAAAGTGTGTTTGTTTGTCCTTCATTCACGTCGCAACGAGTGGACCGATTTGGATGAAATTTGGTATGGAGATAGTTCGAGACCCGGGCAATAACATAAGATACTTTTATCTCGATATTTCCACGGGAACGGGTTCTCCACGGGTCAAACCAATTTTTCAACACTTCTATAACTATAACTGTCTATATGTATAGTATCATCGGGTACGCAAATTCAAAGTCTGCGCGGGACGAAGTCGCGGGCAAACGGCTCGTTTGTTTATAAATGTTTGTTCCTCTGTTTTCCAGGGAGCTATTCGGCGAGGGTCTCCACTGGGCCGGCTGCACCATCGTGGCGCTGTTGGGGCAGCAGAGGCGGTTCGAGGCCCTGGACTTCTGCTACCACATCCTGAGGGTCCAACGGGTCGACGGGAAGGACGAGGTCGTCAAGGGGATCGTGAGTTTCTAATATCACCAGCGGAAATTCTTTGTACAAGCTCAAGAACCGACTTCGTGCTTTCTATATACCTAAATAGATTTGTGAATATGTATCCATTTTACCTCATTTTTGACGACAGGTTTGGCTCAGTTGGTAGTGACCCTGCCCACTGTTCCGATGGTCGCGGGTTCGAATCCCGCTCGGGGCAAACTTTGTGTGATGAGCACGAATGTTTGTATTCGAGTCATGGATGTTTAGTATACATTTTTACAAAAAAGTTTTATCCTTTGCTTACGTACATGCATTTTTTTGGGATATCTACTAAGTTCCTTGTTAAAAACCAAATCGTTCAACGGAAACAAGTGTGGGTGACATTTTAAAAATTACTGATCTCTAATATATAAAGCCCGACCAGAAAAATAAAAAACGTCGCCATATTGCGGATAACTATTGGAACTAATTTCTTCAACTGGCAATAGTAACGTTAGGACGTCATTAATGTCATCAGTGAATTGCGGTCAAAGTGAAGTGTCGATTGTGCGTGGTTTAGGTATTTATTGGATTTCGTGAGTGAAAAATGCCGAAAACTATTAAAATTCACTTAAGAAAAGTGATTTACAATACGACTAAGTATTTGTCAGAGAGAAAATCAGAAGGAATGGACTGTATTCTTGTAAATAACATTTTCTCAAACATGCTCGGAAATGTTCGTGTTAGTTTCAAAAAAAGAAGACGCGAGGCGGTTCATTGCCGGCCTTGGCCAGCAAAAACATTATTGTCGTGTGTGTGTTTTTTTAAATTCGCTTGCTATTTGAGGCACCTCTGTAGAGAAACTGACAAATCCATGGAGGTATTAAGTACAACTTCCATGGCCAAATCATCCACGATCATGGAAGTAGTAAATACTGATGTGGGGTAAGTGCGCCTAAATTTATTTCGCCCCTATGCCTTGTAAACAGCCAACTACTAGTTGAGTAATATTTATAGGTTTCGATATATTTATGTTAGGCACACTTACCCCATCCTTGTGCACTTGCCCCGACTGACTTACGTATTTCCTCGCTGTTTGAGAAAAGCATTATATATACCTCGGCCGCAATTGCGATTGCCGGACTCGTACTAATAGAAGGCTTCGCTTCGCTCAGCCTTCTAACTGACTCGTCCGGCAATACGCTACTTGGCGGCCTCAGCAATAATGTACTATACCGACCTTGTTGTCAACATGACAGGTAGGGTAGGTTGATTCAAACCGTTCGTTATTAAAGTTAACGTAAAAGTCAAATATTTTACTATGGAACAAAATGACGTCTCTGTATGGAATGACAGCTCGGCGGCCATATTTAACGACCAGGAGTCCGTCAACTGTACTTGAATCAACCGACGCTTAGTGTTGCTATAATTATTGCTAATTTAACGCCTCCAGAGCAGATTTTTTATTTTTCTGGTCGGGCTTTACATTACAAACATGGCAATGGTAGTATTTTAGGATTTTTGAAAATAGGTGTACATTTTTTTTCATCATCTTACAGCCGTTGAAACGCATGGTGGACCGGATCCGGCGCTTCCAAGTGCTGAACTCCCAGATCTTCGGCGTGTTAGCGCGCCATCTGGCGGCCGACGACGAAAGAGCCGGCGTCGAACACGTCCGCTGCTTCCCGCCGCCCGCCGCGCCGCTGTCACACTAATATAGTACGTATCAGTAAGAACAAGGGCCACTATTCTATTCTATACTATTAAACGAGTAATATTACATGTATTACTAGCTTTCCGCGTGGAATTCGGTTATAGCGTTCCCGCGGGAATTGAGCGTTAAACTATAACAAATTATATACGAAAACCTTCCTCTTGAAGCACTCTATCTATTAAAAAAAAACCGCATCGAAATCCGTTGCGTAGTTTTAAAGATTTAAGCATACATAGGGATATAGGGACAGAGAAAGCGACTTTGTTTTATACTATGTAGTGATATGTATGTATTTATATTTGTAATCACGTTCTCGAAAACGGCTCTAACGATTTTGATGAAATTTGGAATATAGGGGCTTACGGGGTTGCGAAATTGATCTAGCTAGGTCTCATATTTGGGAACATTCGTTCTTAGCTATTTTCACCCGAGCAAAGATCGGTCGCCCAGGTATTAATACTACTAGAAATAGTATCATCTATCTATACTGATAATAAGTCTGTAGAAGAAGTCGTGTCTCAAACTGATAATTAAAAGAAACTCAAGGCGAGGGGACTTTTTATTCTAAGTATATTGTAGTCTTTAATTTTTTTTGAATTAGTAAAAAAAATGTATTTGGGATTGGTTGTGTGAGCGACGCCTGAATCCCATACAATTTTTTTTAGCATCTCTAAAAAAAATTCAAGACCTACACAATATACTTAGAATCGATAGCCGACACTGTGAGTTAATTATTTGCTATAGGATCTGACCCACCATGTATAAACGATACTGAACAAAAAATAACGATTTTTAGAAAAAATATCTGGATGTATGTCCGGATTTAAATCGAAAACTACTGGACGGATTGCAACAAAATTTGGTATGGCGGTAGTTTATAACACTGGTCGACATATAGGCTACTTTTTATCCTGGAAAAACGCATAGTTCCCTCGGGAACGCTATTTCCGAATTCCACGCGGACTAACTCGCTAGTCATAGGATAAGTACAGGCATCGGAACTTGAGCCTCACGCGATTGGGCCCCCGGTACTGGCGCTATGACCATGATTTTCCTTTTTGTCATTACGTAATTATACCCCTGTAGACTCGCCAGCCTGGTACAAATGGTTCGGAATTCTCTGTCACCATCTCCCGGTCTATTATACATCTCTCCAATCACCGCGAACTTAGTCTCCAACGCTCACTGGTGAGCAAACATACGGTGGCCCTCATTGGTTCATCATCATCATCATCATTTCAGCCGAAGGACGTCCACTGCTGGACATAGGCCTCCCCCAAGGCACGCCACCCAGACCGGTCCTGTGCTACTTGCTTCCACCGGTTTCCCGCGACCTTCACGAGGTCGTCGCTCCATCTTGTTGGAGGCCTACCGACAGCTCGTCTCCCGGTTCGCGGGCGCCACTCGAGAACTTTCCGGCCCCATCGGCCATCAGTCCTGCGAGCAATGTGCCCCGCCCACTGCCACTTAAATCTCGCAATTCTTCGGGCTAGAAGGGTTCTTTCGGGGGGGGGGGGGGGGGGTTTGATGTTAATTGAGGATTTTTGTAGAAGAGACGGTCATTTATATATTTTTTTATTATAGGTACGAAGAAGAATATGCTATACGCTACCCACCTCTGCAACATCTCTACTGACGCCGGCATATCCTCTAAACGCCTCGTTTTGGCTGCGGTTGGTTAGAATTTGACAGATTCTCCATGTTGCAAATGTAAAATTTTTGACCTATCCGTCGCCAAAACGATCCGTTTTGTGTATTAGGAACCGTGCCTAATTGTATGTGTATCTGTATTTGAAAGAAAAAGCATTTTAGATAACTGTCAAATGTTC
Source organism: Aethes cnicana (assembly GCA_963971205.1). Classification (NCBI taxonomy): domain Eukaryota; kingdom Metazoa; phylum Arthropoda; class Insecta; order Lepidoptera; family Tortricidae; genus Aethes; species Aethes cnicana. Next base: position 3,632,898 of record OZ020299.1, read on the forward strand.
TTTGGATAAATATAGTTTTTTTTTAATTATTCATGTATTTACTGAAGCGATGGACTGTAAGATTTAATCGAAAGAAAATTTTAATTTTTAATTGAATGAGGTATTTAGTTTGTTGTTGAATTTAGATTTATTTATGACGTGTTTATAAAATAGCTTACTTTTTACTATATCCCGAATTTACTTGTAAAATTCCAATGGTCATTTATTTCGAAATAAAGACAATATGTAATCATAGCTTTTAAGGTATTCCAACTAACCGTACTTTTATATAAATAAATGTAAGTTAGTTCTACATGTTTAGCATCGATCCTTTTCAAAGACTATAGAATGAAGGAGTTAGAGGCTTTATTATAAAATTTTCATGGATTTATTTGTTATATCCTGTTTTTTTCCGCCAAGTCTCAACTTGTTTCAAAGAAGTAATTGGCAAGACAACTTTCTATTAGGTGGGCTCTCGGCTTGTTGGTTAATATGGACGGATTATCATGTATTTTCTTACGAATGATATATCTTTAAAAGCGATACATATTATAAAATATGATAAATGCGAAAGTAACTCTGTCTGTCTATCTGTCTGTTATCTCTTCACGCTTCAACCGCTGGACCGATTTGGTATTGAGATAGTTGGATTCCCGGGAAAGGACACAGGGTACTTTTCATTCCGGAAAAACGCGTAGTTCTTGTATGAACGCGATGACCGAATTCCACGCGGGCGAAGTCGCTGGCAGAAGCTAGTATTCTAATATATTCTGTTCCCGATAAACCATAATTTAGAAAAGATGAAATTTTAAGTTAAAATGATTATTAGTGTTCATTGTATAGAGTATAAGTTATTTAGTTGAATATGATAAGATACAATCATGTAATTCCACTTATTCATTTTTATAGGAAATAAAATTTAATTTGTATGACGTGTTTTTTATTTTAATACCTTTTACCTGAATAGGAATATATTTGAGAGTTTTGGGATATAGTCCCCACGCGGAATTGACTACTTCACACACATCCTTGAATTACTACACAGATGGGTTCAGGTTTCCTCGCGATGTTTTCCTTCACCGAAAAGCACAGTGGTTAATTCAAATTGAATTACGCACATAAGTAAACTTAGAAGTGCGAGTCGTAATCGAACCCCCGACCCTTTGCATGAGAGGCGGTAGGTCGAACCACTAGGCCACCATGGCTTCATCAACACAGACGAAGGGTTAAAATTTAGCAGTGGTACTACAGAATCTCGCACAGAATTCACTCAGGTTCGTAGAAAGTAACCACCCCTGTCCGAGTGTGCCCAATGTGGGGCATGAAACTTTTTTTTCAGGAGTCCGGACTTCCGCCACGGAACAATTAATAGTACTATGGTACTACACACAGAATGGCCTCGAAATAGCCCTTACCGTCGCGCCTAACTCGACCTTAACATTATTTTTATTTATTACACACACATACAGTACCTACACACACCAAGAACACATTCGTTTTTACTTAATTATCAGGACACTAAAGTTATTTATATATTTCTTTTCCAATTCAATATTTACTTTTTGTTACATATACGTATTTAACTAGCGTAAAATAAAGTAAGCGCACTCTGTCCTCTTCTTTAGACATAAAAGACATTAATTTTAATTTATAATGTATACCGAATCAGGTCGCCACGTGACAGGCATTGCCTAGTGTGGGACCGCCAGATACTGGTTTATTTTGTAAATTTAGTGTCTTTTTCAATAAACGAATTTTATTTATTATTATTATTTATTTAAATACTAGCTTTTGCCCGCGACTTATATACTATATTTTGACCAGCGTTATAAACTACCCTCATACCAAATTTTGTTGCATTCCGTCCAGTAGTTTTAGAGTTAAATCCGGACATTTTTTCTAAAAATCGTTATCATGTGTTCAGCATCGTTTATATAGTCCCGTTGAGTTGATAGTTTCTTTTAATTTTCATGTTTCAGAAGGCCAATATGGCCTATATAAGGATTTTTTTTCACCTATTTAAGTAAAGTAGGTAGGTACCTGCTTAATAATTGTTATTGTATACCTTCCGAAGTTTTTTTTAAGTTAAAAAAAACAGGTAAATTTTGTTAAGGAACTAATTAGAAAAAGCAATAAAAGATAATTGACTTTCATATTTTTTTTATTAAGACTTCGAAGTTATTCTATATTAATTTTACTCCTTTTTAACTTATAACTACAGATAAAAAACCTTACTAAATATATTACAACACTGATTCGACTTACGCGTACATGATTTAAAAAGAAATCTAATTTTATTTCACCGACAACCTAATAAAGCTGAAGTGAAAAAAAAATACACACAATTTAAGATATTTCGAATAAATTGCGACACGGCGAATGCTACAAAACATTTACCATCTTACGTTCTGTGACATTTTTTATTCAACAATTTACTTTGAAAAGAAAAAATCACTACATTTATTAGCAATGAAATTTCTAAGGCCCACTTGCTCCGAGCCGCTACTACCTCGGGTTAGGCTCTTAACCCACGTCAAATTCATACAAATAAATCATAGTTAAGCCGTTAACCCGAGGTTAACAGCTTGGTGCAAGCGGGCCTAACGGGTTTTGATGTTTCCCGACTGCAACATTTTTCTTATTCACTTTTGGCAATATTTTTTACGTCGGCAAAATTAAGCTACCCACAGCCTTTACCTATTAATGGTAAATAAAAGTGAAATGCAATCCGCCTACACATTTATTACAAAATAAATATATATGTGAAGCAATGTACTAATACGCACCATTTTATAAAAGTATCTCACACAATTGAACGGTTATTTCAAATACGAAACCAATAAAAAATATTCACTTTTCATGTCTTCGAAATAAGCGCCCAATCTGTTCCGATATCTCTATTTGTTACGGAAATTAAAATCATCAAAAAAAGGGAGATGATCTATTTGTATTTCCAAAATTCAACAAAGATGTTTTTTTTTATAAATATTTAAACAACCGACTATCAGTAAGATACTAAAGCTACCATCTATAAGAACATAGATTATTTATATCGTCTAAGAATCTATTAACTTAAAATTTTAAAGGGGGCACCTTCGCAGAATCGTTTAAAAACTCGTATGTACATGCTTTTAAATTTTGTACTTTTTCAAAACGGGTGAACGCAATCGTATACAAAAACAATGCATATACTTACTATTTCTTTATTAATTATTTTTTTATACATAAATAAACAACTTAAGAGAAAATATATTACAAGAAATATTGTAAATTACTTATTGCAACTCGACGATGCCCGTTAGACATCATGTTAATCTATTCTTTTTTATTTTATTATATCAGTCATTTTCTGGTAAGCAAAAACGTGGGACAAGCTCTTACATAATGGCTTGTCCCGAACAAAAACCTGCGTCTAATTTGAAACTAAATAAAAATGGAATTTTTCTATCACATTTTTTTTTCATTTCCACATTGATTGTAAAAAAGCATTGGTTACCATAAAAGTTAATATTCAAGAATAGTGACCAAAAATATAACGTAATTTGTTTGTTCGAATTACACGCTGATTTTCATTTCAATTACATTGCATTTTTGGTCACAAAATAAACAAGTCAGCTCTCATACGTGGTTAGTTTCAGTGGCATTTTTATTTGAAAGCCGTTCACACACAGGCCAGCTAGTTTGGGCGGCTTTTAACACAATATTTTAATATTACAGTTCTATTCTATATAAATTAATGGCTTCTGTCTTGGACACTTCGCCAATATCAAAGTTAGGGCCACATGCCTGCAAGTTGTTCGGTAATAAAGGTAAAATGTACGGTATAACAGATAAATCAAGTAAAAAAACAATATTACAGTTTGAAAATCTGACACTTATGCAAAACTGACACAGAGATACAGAGAGATCTGACAGATAAGAATTTTACGGAAAATGTGAACTTTCTCGTAAAATTCTGTCATGTTTAATTATTTTAAACATTTATTAGTAAACGTAACACTTTCATCTCCCTAAGTGCAATAGCCGAAGCCATAATTAGTATGGCATAAAGGGTCATCGGGTACTCAAAGTATCAAAGTTACTATTTTAATATTTGTGAAAATCCAGCACACTTTTATGTTATAATGAATCTTGTACCCATTTGCCTTGGGTTTACAAACCAATTACAATTGAGTTTATAATGTAATACGAAAGAAAGTTTGGACACATATTCCAGTTTTCTAACGTATTAAAAAAAATACACGACAATTTGTAAAAAGAATATGAAGTGCTATTTATCACGACTATTTGGAAAACCAAGTGTTATCGATTTTCTTTAAACAACAAAATCGATAAGTCACGTTAATTTTATTTCTATTTTATTTAAACAAAATACCTTTCATAGTTAAATGGTTATTATTGCTCATCTAAATTCGACATCCAGTGGATAGCACGCTAACATATTTGTTATTCGCTGATCCCTTTTGCACTGTATCGGATAGAAAAATACGACCGTTTCAAGATTTTATAGAGCGTGCTAATCCTGTTTTCAATACCGGTGGACAAAATCGTGGTTTCGCGAGCTGTGTGTGCGTTTGTCTATCAGCTACCAGCGCGGTAACTGTCACTGCTCGTAGTTCTTGGCTTTCCTGTCGAGGTCGTCGTCAGACGTGCGGTTCATCGGGTGATCTGGAGAAGATAGAATTAGATTAGTTCAGGTTATTGAGCGTATATTATTACTAGCTGACCCAGCTGACGCGAGCGAAAGCGAGCGTTAACACTAGGGACGAGTGAAAATGACAATTTCGCACGTGTATCAAACGACATTTATTAATACATTTTGCGAAAAAAATGAATAAAGAAATAAATTAACAGGATGAAGCTCAAAAAACTTAACGCATTAGTTCCTAAAAAACAACTTTAGGCACGCTCACTAGCTGTCCAAGAACGGTAGCTCAGTAGCTGTCGGAAATGACAAACTTTTGGCACGTTAAACAGGTATCGAAATGTTCACTTTTTGAGCAACTGTATTAAAAATATTAATAAGGATAACATAGGGAAACCGCTTAGTACTTAATTGAAGTGTTGCTTACCGGGGTGTTGCGTCATTTTGGGCACGAGGACCACGTTGCCGTCGGCGGCTTGCTGCAGCGAGTATTGCGCCGAGGAGAGCGGACGGCCTTCGGAGTCTCGCAAGTTCTGGACAAGCGGGCAATACGTTAGTGAAACATCTAAATATATAAAACTCAAAGGTGACTGACTGACATAGTGATCTATCAACGCACAGCCCAAACCACTGGACGGATCGGGCTGAAATTTGGCATGCAGGTAGATGTTATGACGTAGGCTTACGCTAAGAAAGGATTTTGCGAAATTCCCACGGGAACGGGGAAAAAACGGGATTTTACATTTAATATTTCTGCGCACACGAAGTTGCGGGGAAAAGCTAGTAGACATATAAGTTATTCATTATTTATTTTTATTATATTAGCCTGTAGTGTCCCACTGTTGGGCAAAGGCCTCCCTCTCATTTTCCCACGCTTTTCTGTCTCTTGCGACATCCGGCCAATCATTGCGGAAGGCGTCTAGTTCGTCCCGCCATCTCCGTCGGGGTCCACCGCGACGCCGAACTCTATTTTGGGGGAACCAATTAGTTGATAAAGTGGCCCATGAATCGTCCGGCATGCGGCCGACGTGACCAGCCCAGTCCCACTTTAGCTTAGCGGCTGTCAGGGCTACATCGGCGACCAGGTCTTGGAGCGTAAGATGGTATTTCTGACGCGGTCTGTGAGCTTTATCCCCAGTATGCTGCGCTGCATCGCCCTTTGGCAAACCTTGAGCGAATATTTCTGAGCATTTGTCAAAGACCAAGTTTGAGCACCGTATGTATGAATTGGAAGAATGCACCCGTCCATGAGTTTCCTTTTCAGTGATATTGGGAGATCTCCCTTCATATACTAATACTTCTTCTTTCATAGACCATTAGCTCCTCGTTAGTCATACTATAGTAACAGTAAGGTGAACCTAGAATAACAACTTTTATACAAACCAGCGTACACCCAAAATAAGTGTGAAATGCAATAATAGATGTCGCTGCTTAGGTAGCCTGGATACAAATTTGAAACACCCCTGAATATTGTTGAATATTGTTGAATGAATATTGTTGTTCCGATGTACGATGCAACGAAAGGACAGTCTTTTTTGTTTCTGGTCACACGTAAATTAAGTATATGGGAATATAACAGCATCGTCGGATATTTGATTGTTGTAAATAATTTAAAACTCTTTATTTGAGAAATAGCAGTTTTTTTTTAACTGATTTTTTTTGGATAAAAGTCAGTTTTCGGAAGCGAAAAACTGTACCTGAATGATTATGAATATTTTAATGCTTTTTTTTACAAATAAAACTTATATTGCTATTTAAAATGAAAGTATCAGTGCAATCATTATTAGGAAATCTGATAGTATCAACAAGACAAAAAAGGTGTAACGCGGCGAAGAGCTCTTTAAATGAATTTCTACAAGTTTACACAACTTTACTGTTATATGCTAGTGCGTCGGGCCAAGTTCCGTAATGGCGTACAGCACGACAGAACTTAGAAGGCGGGGAAACGGAACTTGGAAACAGCTCAGTCTTCGACACATTAAAGTCCAATGACCAAACGCAACAAGCCTTGTAATCTGCTTCTTTTGACTAAGGAGACCGTATACATCTCCTAAACTTGTGTTGTATGATATAATTTTAGAGACTGTGTACAACTTTAGGATACCTAGAGACGTATACAATCTCTAAACATTTGCGATTTTTATTATTATTTTTAGTATACATATTTAGATAAGTACTTTAATTAATATTTTCATTAATTTGTACCTAATATAAGACCATCTCTAAGATCTTAGATTTAAGTTTAAGTTAGGGACTATACATCCCTTAAATGTGATTTTAGTATTTACCTATACATGGTAGGTCAGAAAATATGGCAAATAATTAACCCACAGTATCGGCTATCGATTCTAAGTATATTGTATAGGTCTTTAATTTTTTTCGAGTTGGTAAAAAAAATATTTTTATATGGGATTGGTTGTGTGAGCGACGCCTGAATCCTATACAAAATACTTTTTTTTACCAACTCAAAAAAAATTAAAGACCTATACAATATACTTAGAATTGATAGCCGATACTGTGGGTTAATTATTTGCCATATTTTCTGACCCACCATGTATACGTATTTTTATACATATTAACGTAATGTAAATCTATATGTTTAAATTTTGAAAAAAGGCCTTCTGCTGAGTTCTCAAGCAATGGGTCTAGGAAGCGCTGGTAAATTCATTTCTGTTAATTCATTTAAAAGTGACGTGTAAAAGTGCCCAGATGTGGCCTATTTGCTGAATAAATATTTTCATTATAAGATAAGATAAGATAAGATAAGATAATATTTATTTGCTGAAAAAGGGTTAATTTACAGGTCTTAAATTAAATGTTAGTTCGCCTTAATCAGCTGTTTCAAACAGCATGCAAATATTTAGGTAAAGATTGAATTATTTTAATTTTTATACATTAATAGCAATAATCATTATATTATATAATAATTATGATGAAAATATTTAGAAAAGAATTATTTTCATTTTAATTTTAATTTTTCTATTCTCACCTGGAACACGTGTCTGTAGAGCGCAGCGAAGCGTTCCTTGACCCGCTGCCTCTCGGCCGTGAGGGTGTGGTGGTCGCGCTGCGTGCGCTGCTTGCGGTCGCGCACGGTGCGCACCTCGTCCGCGAGCGACGTGATCTGGTCGAGCTTGCGCTTGCGGCAGTTCTGCGCAGCCACCTGGGGAGTGTCAGATTCTTGTTAAGAGGGTTATTTACTCCCATAGCTGGCGACGTCGCAAATAGCTGTCAAATATTTCGTTGTTTTCATTAATTTATGACTTACTGAATGAAAATATTAATTGTCGCTCTATGGTTGAATAAAACATTAAGTGTGGATTGCAACAATTATCCTAGGAACATGAAATTTTTAGGATTATGGAAGTACTATCTTTTGAGAACTTTCCATCGCATTTTCTATGCATTTTAATGTAATCTTATCATTTAAATGCCTAACCAACAAATATAAAACGAGACGCATCATTCAACCATAGAATGATAATTTCTTTTTTAATTCAGTAATATTGAGAAATTAATAAAAACAGCGAAACATTTGACAGCTATATGCGAGGTTGCCAACTTTCGGGATAAACCCTCTTAAACGGAGAGGTAACGTAGTAAGATTTTATTTGTATTACGAACGTGTGTACTTGTTTATGGTGTTTCTCGAGTAATTCAGAATTTTAGACGGCTAATAAAATCTGTCAAAACCAAATGGAAAAATGGATTTTATAAATTGGTAATTTTATTTATTCAATAATATGTATGGGTATTTATTAAATAGGGGAACTAACTCGAAACTACCGTATTTATATCTTGTACTTTTCACCTGTTTTCCGATCGAAAACTCGGTATATTTGCAGTTTTCCTCACGATGTTTACCTTCACCAAAAAGCTCAGTGGTGAATTTAAATTGAATTTCGCACATGCGTAAACTTAGAGGTGCGAGCCGGAATCGAACCCGCGACCCTCTGCATGAGAGGCGGTAGGTCGCATCACTCGCACCACGGCTGAGCTTTTCAGTGATGGAAAACATCGTGAGGAAACCTGCATGCATCTGCGAAGTAATTAAAAGATGTGTGTGAAGTCCCCAATCCGCACTGGGCCCGCGTGGTGACTATAGCCCAAACCATCTCGTGTTGAGAAGAGGCCTGTGCCCAGCAGTGGGATGCAAATGGGCTGTAGTAGTAGTCTTTTGTTTTGCCGTTAATATTCCGGGCTCGGCAATAAAATATGCACTATACCTTATTCTTCCCGCGCCTGCGTATGTCCCTTATAAGCGAGAGCTGCGCCTCGCTCAGGTCGTGCTTGGAGAGCCGCTCGTTGAACTCGTCCATGGGCAAGTTTATGATATCGTGCACCTCCATGGGGATGCCTGGAGAACAAACATTTAAATAAATAAATATCTTGGGACATTTCACACATATGGACCTAGCCCCAAACTAAGCAAAGCTTGTACTATGGATGCTAGACAACGATATAAATACTTATATAGAGAATACATACATAATATATAAATACTAACATCCATGACTCGAGTACAAACATTCGTATTCATCACACAAAGTTTGCCCCGAGCGGGACTCGAACCCGCGATCATCGGAACAGATGGCAGGGTCACTACCAACTGGACCAATCAGGCCGTCGAATTTATTTTCCGTTATTACATAGAAAAGGTAGGGTAAACCTAGAATGTCATGTATATATAGTAGGAATACTTTTAAACTTTCTTTTAGCACTTGAAATGTTATCTTCGGAACAATGCGTTACAATCCATTATATTACATTATTCCATTGTTCTCTTTTGTCTACGGCACGCACTAATCGCCGGCACACGGCGGACACGGCCTATAAAAGCACGATTTCCAACAAAATGGGGCCTATCGTTTCTTCGCTCACCAGTTGGCGCCACTGTTGACTAAGGTCCAGAGGTATAGCTATCAAAGGCGACTCTATAAAATCGGTGCCGAAACTAAGTTTTAAATCTTGAATCTCAATAAGTTTATTAATTATAAATAACTATCATCATATCGAGTAGCTATTGTCGCATTATCGTGCAATTCCGTTTTGTTGGAATTTTCATTTTTGTTTCAAAGCGTTCACATTCATCGCCAAATAATCCATATTTGCGATAATTTCACGAAGGAGATTACTTTTCAACAGGTAAATTAAAGAAATTAATAATTTATATCACGAAGCCCGCCAAAACCAGTGAAAAGTGAATGTTACTGGACCTCACGCGACACTAGCGCCTCTAGTGGCAAATTCACACGCGATAGCCCCCATTCGAATGAACTGTGTGTGTACCACTACGCGGGCCAATGATTCACTCTCCATCTCCAGATGAAACAAATGAGGGTAAGGGCGAGTTGGGCGCGAGTTGCGCGCCGGCTAGATTCAGGCGGGTGATTCCGTGGCCATTCTGTATGTAGTACTATTAAATATTCTGTGTCGCCGGTCTAAAAAAAGAAGTAAGAAATAAAACGACGCTCACAAATAGCTACCATCTTCAACAGTCATAAGGTTCAAAACACAATAGCATAGGCCATTCTAAAATGAGATTTGAATATTGAAGCCACACACAGGAAGCGCGTCTGGTGACGGCGTGTCTTTTAAATCTTTCAATATTCAAATGTCATAACAGAATGGGCTTATGTATTGTTATTTACATTTACATTTTATTAGCAGTTTATGCCAGACTTAAATACTTATTAGTCTTAAAACTAGATTGTATTCCAATAAAATGTTTCTTGAAATGTTTCATTCAATAAAATAAAAAAAATGAAATTTGGGCGGGGCACATTGCTTGCAGTACTAATGGCCGATGGGGCCAGAAAGTTCTGGAGTGGCATCCGCGAACCGGGAGACGAGCTGTCGGTGCCTCCAACAAGATGGATCGACGACCTTGTAAAGGTCGCGGGAACGCGGTGGATGCGAGTGGCATAGGACCGGTCTGAGTGCCTTGGGGAAGGCCTATGTGTAGCAGTGGACGTCTATCGGCTTAAATGATGATGATGATGATGATTGTTATTTCAACCGTATGACTTGGCGAAGATGGTAGCTATTTGTGAGCGTTGTTTTATTCCTTACTTCTTCCCTTTGGTGTGTTGTGCCCAGCAGTGGGCCGCGGTTGGGTACTGACCTAGTGCCTTGGCGCGTTTCTCGTCGCGCGACAAATGCCCCGCGCCGCTCGAGCCGCCGTCCGACACGCTGCCGTCCGTGAGGCGGCGCACTGGACAGACAACAATACTAACATTATTAATGTGAACGTGTGTGTTTCTTTGGCCTTCACGTCGAAACGACTGGACCGATTTTAATGAAATTTGGCATGGAGACAGTTTGAGACCTTGGGAATAAGACGAGATACTTTTTATCCCGATTTCTGAACGGGAACGGGTTTCCCACGGGTCACACCAGTTTTTCAATACTTCTATAACTAAATTTTTAAACTATAAATTAATTAGATTGTACTTACACATAACCAAAGCCTCTTTTACTTTGAAAGTTCAACTATTTTTTTTTCAAGTTAATTAGGATGAAATACCAACCTGATATTTCCTTAGGATTTAATACTTAAGTTAAAATATTTGAGATAGTTTACTTGCAACTACAACAGCCTATTTACGGCCCACTGCTGGGCACAGGCCTCATCTCATCACGAGAGGGTTTAGGCTATAGTCCCCACGCGGGCCCAGTGCGGATTGGGGACTTCACACACATCCTTTAATTACTTCGCAGATGCGTGCAGGTTTCCTCACGATGTTTTCCTTCACCGAAAAGCTCAGTGGTAAATCAAACTGAATTTACCACTTACTTGCAACATTTAACGGTTAACGGTGTCGACATGTTTATTTAGATCTTAAGATCTTAAGAGGGTTTACTCCAAAAGTTGGCAACGTCGCAAATAGCTGTCAAATAATTCGCAATTTTCCTTAATTTCTGAATATTACTGAATGAAAACATGAATATCGATCTATGGTTGAATAAAACATCAGATTGCAACAATTATCATAGGAACACGAAATTTTTAGGATTATTGAACTAGTATCTTTTGAAAACTTTCCATCGCATTTTCCATGCATTTTAATGTAATCTTATCATTTAAATGCGTAACCAACAAATATAAAACGAGACGCGTCATTCAACCATAGAATGATAACTTCTTTTTTTATTCAGTAAAATTGAGAAATTAATAAAAACAGCGACACATTTGACAGCTATATGCGACGTTGCCAACTTTCGGGATAAACCTTCTTAAAATAATCCCCGACCCCCATGTATCCTGTAAGTGTTTCATTAAATTATTTAATTTGTTTTTAACTTGTCCCATTTTCTGTGCTTAAACAAGTAAATGACAATAGTAATGCGAAAATTTATTTTGCATTGTAACGACAGCGAATATTTCCTTCGTTTTTGTTTTATTGCAATAAAGTGACAACTCGACTTTGACGTAAGAGTGACACGTCACCCGGATCGGCAGACTATGGAGGGTTGAAGTAAAGGAGCGCAATCTTTATAGTTCCAAAAGTGGACACCAAATCGGGTAGGTTGGGGGCGCTGCGGTCGCCACTCCAGTCAAGCCACCTAGGCGGATAGTCTGCAGTAGCGCCTTCAGATGGCGCTGCTGAGGCGAAAACGGTTGTGAGGAGTGTGTTTTGTTTTGTTGCTTATCAAATCCGCTGGACACGTTCTTATCTGTTTCGCCATATAAGATTGCGCTCCTTACCAAGACACATTCCACACTCCATACGGCAGAGCTTGTTCTCCTAGAGCATGGAGTCACCTCGTTTGTCCCGGACGGCGGCGGGGCGCTCGGCGGCGGTCTGCGGGGCGCTATAGGTGTGGTTGTGGCGGACTCTCTCCGGCGCGGCGTACGAGTACCGAGCGGTCGGTACTGCGGACAGGCCCGGCTAGAGCATGGAGTCACCTCGTTTGTCCCGGACGGCGGCGGGGCGCTCGGCGGCGGTCTGCGGGGCGCTATAGGTGTGGTTGTGGCGGACTCTCTCCGGCGCGGCGTACGAGTACCGAGCGGTCGGTACTGCGGACAGGCCCGGCTAGAGCATGGAGTCACCTCGTTTGTCCCGGACGGCGGCGGGGCGCTCGGCGGCGGTCTGCGGGGCGCTATAGGTGTGGTTGTGGCGGACTCTCTCCGGCGCGGCGTACGAGTACCGAGCGGTCGGTACTGCGGACAGGCCCGGCTAGAGCATGGAGTCACCTCGTTTGTCCCGGACGGCGGCGGGGCGCTCGGCGGCGGTCTGCGGGGCGCTATAGGTGTGGTTGTGGCGGACTCTCTCCGGCGCGGCGTACGAGTACCGAGCGGTCGGTACTGCGGACAGGCCCGGCTAGAGCATGGAGTCACCTCGTTTGTCCCGGACGGCGGCGGGGCGCTCGGCGGCGGTCTGCGGGGCGCTATAGGTGTGGTTGTGGCGGACTCTCTCCGGCGCGGCGTACGAGTACCGAGCGGTCGGTACTGCGGACAGGCCCGGCTAGAGCATGGAGTCACCTCGTTTGTCCCGGACGGCGGCGGGGCGCTCGGCGGCGGTCTGCGGGGCGCTATAGGTGTGGTTGTGGCGGACTCTCTCCGGCGCGGCGTACGAGTACCGAGCGGTCGGTACTGCGGACAGGCCCGGCTAGAGCATGGAGTCACCTCGTTTGTCCCGGACGGCGGCGGGGCGCTCGGCGGCGGTCTGCGGGGCGCTATAGGTGTGGTTGTGGCGGACTCTCTCCGGCGCGGCGTACGAGTACCGAGCGGTCGGTACTGCGGACAGGCCCGTCTAGAGCATGGAGTCACCTCGTTTGTCCCGGACGGCGGCGGGGCGCTCGGCGGCGGTCTGCGGGGCGCTATAGGTGTGGTTGTGGCGGACTCTCTCCGGCGCGGCGTACGAGTACCGAGCGGTCGGTACTGCGGACAGGCCCGGCTAGAGCATGGAGTCACCTCGTTTGTCCCGGACGGCGGCGGGGCGCTCGGCGGCGGTCTGCGGGGCGCTATAGGTGTGGTTGTGGCGGACTCTCTCCGGCGCGGCGTACGAGTACCGAGCGGTCGGTACTGCGGACAGGCCCGGCTAGAGCATGGAGTCACCTCGTTTGTCCCGGACGGCGGCGGGGCGCTCGGCGGCGGTCTGCGGGGCGCTATAGGTGTGGTTGTGGCGGACTCTCTCCGGCGCGGCGTACGAGTACCGAGCGGTCGGCAGTGCAGGCAGCCCCGTCTAGGGATCAAACAAATCCATATTAATATTATAAATGCGAAAGTCTGTCTATATAGTTGGAGTCCCGGGAAAGGACATAGGCTACTTTTCATCCCGGAAAAATGCATAGTTCCCGCGGGAGCGCGATAACCGTATTCCACGCAGGCGAAGTCGCGAGCAGAAGCCAGTACACAATATAGCTGTGTAACTAGATTAGTACCTTAAATAACTGGACCAACTTAGATGAAGCCTGGCATGGAAATAGTCTCGGGGAAGGACATATACATTTTTTTAAGCCGGAAAAACTTATTGTAGATAGATATATAGATAAAACGTTTATTTGTCGCCACAAACACACACATACAAAACTATATGTCTCGCAGAGTATGGATGGACAGGCGGCCCTTACCGTGCCACCTGCGACCATGTATTGTATATCACTCAAAATGTATTCGGCTTGTTTCACACGTACCACGAACACACGCCAACCACATGACGGCTAAATGTGGTACGTGTGAATTGTACTATTAATTTTCAATATAAAATATGAGCCCGACCACGTGTTGTGGTGTGGTTGTAGTTAGGTTGTGTGGTTGTGGTGTGGTTGTAGTGAAGTTGTGTGGTTGTAGTGTGGTTGTGATGTGATTGTAGTGAGGTTGTGGTGTGGCTATATCACTACAGCTAGTTGTGTGGTTGTGGTGTGGCTGTAGCGAGATTGAGTGATTGTGGTGTGGTTGTAGTGAGGTTGTGGTGTGGCTGTAGTGAGATTGTGTGGTGGAGGTGAGGTTGTAGTGTGGTTGTGGCGTAGTTGTAGTGTGGTTGTGGTGTGGTTGTAGTGAGGTTGAGTGGTTGTGGTGTGGCTGTAGTGAGGTTGAGTATTGTGGTGTGGTTGTAGTGTGGTTGGTGTGGTTGTAGTGAGGTTGTGGTGTGGCTGTAGTGAGGTTGTGGTGTTGCTGTAGTGAGGTTGTGTGGTTGTAGAGAGGTTGTGGTGTGGCTGTAGTGAGGTTGTGTGGTTGTGGTGTGGTTGTAGTGAAGTTGTGTGGTTGTGGTGAGGTTGAGTGGTTGTGGTGTGGCTGTAGTGAGATTGTGTAGTTGTGGTGTGGTTGTAGTGAGGTTGTGTGGTTGTAGTGAGGTTGTGTAGTTGTGGTGTGCCTGTAGTGAGGTTGTGTGGTTGTGGTGTGGCTGTAGTGAGGTTGTGTGGTGTGGTACGTGCGAAACAAGCCGTCGGTCGCGCCCGCAATGCCCAATCTGCAAAAAGCGCAGGAGTTATAATAGTGTACCTGTAGAAGCGCGTGGCTGGAGTGCGCGGCGTTGAGGTCGAGCGGCGGCTGCACCGCCGGCGCCAGCTGGTGCCGCGCCGCGAACTCCACTGCAAGACGACAACGTTACGTACAAATAACGATCAGGTGTTACTATATTTATTTATGTGAAACGAGTGACCCGCGACTTCGTCTGCAAAGGCTTTCGCACTAAACTTGCCCCCTAAATTAGACCAAAATGTGTATCTACACCACACAGCGGACACGGCCTATAAAAGCACGATTTCGAACACAATTCCAATAAAGTGCCAATGTTGCGCGCGAGGACGTTTTTATCCCGGAAAAATACATAGTTCCCGCGGGAATGCTAGTAACGAATTCCACGGGGACGAAGTCGCGGGCAGAAGCTAGTTAATTAATAATTAATTCACTTACTCGAGTAAATTACTTTGATTTTCACAAAAAAGAATAGGCGTGATATAGTCGTGATATATAAAAAAAATATTACATAGATTGCTATAATAACACTAGTACCGAGAATGAATCCTTTAATTAAGAAACATAATTAGTTTTTGACATATTTCAAGACGCGACTAACTCTTGCAAATAAGCCTAAGGAGGCTTCAGCAAGCGTAAAATAAATGTAATAGTAATAAGTTTATTTTTATTTTGAATAAATAAATGAAAAAAAAGTCACTTACCGTTGTGCATATGCATGCTGTCATGCGAGTACGTCTGTTCGGGGCATTCGTACTTGACTACCGGCGCTCGGGGTTGTGGCAGGTTCTCGATTGGAGGAGGTTGTTGGTTTTGCTCCTGACATGGACAAAAAATTATGATATAGTAATGCATATAAGAAGCTGGTGGCCTAGTGGTTCGACCTACCGCCTCTCATGCAGAGGGTCGGGGGTTCGATTCCGGCTCGCACCTCTAAGTTTACTTATGTGAGAAATTAAATTTGAATTTACCACTGAGCTTTTCTGTGAAGGAAAACATCGTGAGGAAACCTGCACGCATCTGCGAAGTAACTCAAAGATGTGTGTGAAGTCCTCACTCCGCACTGGGCTTGCGTGGGGACTATAACTCAAACCCTCTCGTGATGAGAGGAGGCGTGTGCCCAGCAGTGGGACGCAGCAGGGGGTACGGGATCAAGCAAAACGTTGTGATGATGTTTTACCCACAGAATCAGCTATCGATTCTAAGCATGTTTTTAATTTTTTTAATTTTAGTCGAGTTGGTAAAAGAAAATTATGTGATTCGGATTTCGCTCACGCCTTAAATCCCATACTGGGCGACAATCGTGAAAAGTCAAAGATTTTTCAGTCCCGCTCTGGCGTACTAAACAATAATAGTATTGGCCTAACCCGTAACCATATTTATAACAAGCTAAGTTATTTTTTCGAATTAATTAAAATATTTGACGGTGTGAATTTAAGTATTGTAATATATATGTGTAATTTTCATGGTTCTTGCAATAAACAATTCAAGAAATAAATTCTTACTTGGAAGCAGCGCTTTCCAAACATGTGGTGTTTCTTCTGAGGTTGGTGGGACGCTCTCTCCCTTGCGTAAGTGCCATCGTAAGGGCGGAACTTGGAGCTGAAAATAAAACGTTAACTTAGTTTTGTATGGGAGTCATACAAATGTGTATGAAGTCTTTATTTAATAATAAAGAAGGCTTAGGTGAAGGATCTGTTATTAACAAATAGACAATGAGCTTAATGGGACTCATACAATAATAAAAAAAAAAATTTCAATATGTAAGCATCGGAAAAACGGTTTTGAGGCACAACGACAAATGTATGAAAGCCATACAAATCCAAAATTGCCAGTTCAATCGCAACTCATTGCACTCGAAAACATCCGACTGTCCTCACGCAAAAAATTAATATGAGTATGCATAAATAAATATCTTGGGACATTTCACACATATTGACCTAGCCCCAAACTTGGGCTGTTACTATGGGTGCTAAACAACGATATAAATACTTATATAGAGAAATACATACATATATAAATACTAAACATCCATGACTCAGGTACAAACATTCATGCTCATCACACAAAGTTTGCCCCTAGCGGGATTCGAACCCGCGACCGCCGGAACAGTAGGCAGGGTCTCTACCGACTGAGCTAAGCCTGTCGTCATGTATGGGAGTCATACAAACCTATGGAACTCTTGCGCAGAGTCGCTACCGTCGCACCATTCGCCGTCAGACAGAGACGGCACGCGTTCAGATCCCATCGACGAAACGGCACTATCCGACGCTGAGTCACGCTCTGAAATGTATGGAGTTGTATGAGACGCTTTATCATACATGGGAGATAAGCTGATATGTTTAAGCTGTTAATTACATAAGGATATTAAGCATCGTCATGAAATGATCGTAATAATGCAGGTTAATTTAATGTCAATTGTTTTGGCCGGCGTGGTGGCCCAGTGGTTTGACCTACCGCCTCTCATGCCGGTCGGGGATTCGATTCCGGCTCGCCCCTCTAAGTTTACTTATGTGCGAAATTCAATTTGAATTTACCACTGAGCTTTTCGGTGAAGGAAAACATCGTGAGGAAACCTGCACGCATCTGCGAAGTAATTCAAAGATGTGTGTGAAGTCCCCATTTCGCACTGGGCCTGCGTGGGGATTATAGCCCAAGCCCTCTCATGATGAGGGGAGGCCTGTGCCCAGCAGTGGGACGCAAATAGGCTGTAGTAGTAGTAGTTTTGACTTTGGAAATGTCTTTTCGTTCGCTCCAGTATAGGCTCCGATTTCACGAAAAATGGCGACCCCTTATATCTCGCAGAATTGTGAAGATATGATATTCCAAAAAGGCTCAAAAGACGCGTATTCACGAGAGCTGTAAGGTGCCCAAGAATTATTCAAGAAAGTCAAAGACGAATAAAGTTATGGCCAAAACAGTGTATAAGAAATTCTTTTTTTTTTAGAATTTTTGATTTTGGCGCTCGATATTTTGGAAACGAAGAATGTAGTCAGCTACAATTTTAAGGCTAAAATAAAGACGATCGGGTTAAGAGTTTGCCCTGTAGCCTAACCTGTATGACAAAAGTCAGAACGACATTTTTCACATTTTTCAATGGTGTAGATGTTTCCAATGTGCTCGATAGTCGTGTGAGGTACCAAATCTGTGATTTTTTTTGATAGACGTTTGAGTTTTTTTTTTGAGAACAGAACAATCGTTTGCAGAAAATAAATCTTCTGCTATATCAAGTCAAAATGTTGTAATATTTACACTATATCACGTATTACTATGGACTTTAAATGAAAATTTAGTGCAACCTATTGAAGACATGAACGAGAAGAACTGATTAAAACTAAATCAAGATAGAAAAGATTTTTTAAATATCTTAGATTCAACGTATTCAAACTTATCTTTTATCTTTCAGCTACTAAAGTCCAAGATGGCTGAACTCTACACTTAGCGGCAACGATATCTACTCACCAGCTATCATCATGTGGGAGTGGTTATGTGGTACATGATGCGCCCCCGTCGCTCCATCCAGCATTCGCATTGTATACATGCCTGCAAAGATAAATTTAACATTTATATGAAGAAAACACATACTGGTTTCCGAGGAATAGAAAAATCTGAAAGAAAAACAACGAAAAGAAAGTTATTTTCACAATTATAATACAGGTTACAATGTTACAGGTATACACAAATTAGAAGGCGCGTGGATTAAGCAAAAATAGACACTGCGTCAACGGTTTAAGTGCTTCATCGCGCGCCTTCTAAATAGGGATGACGACAGGGTGAAGAAATCGAAATTCTAATTAGTCCGTCAGTCAGGTAATAAAACAATATTAGACACGTATTTTTTGTTTTATCAAATTAACAAGGAATGACCAAGTTAAAACGCATTAAAGTTGGAGAGTGGGGGCTAACTACGTCACCGTTAGGTATAAATCGTACCTAACCGTAACGTCACGCGACATTTCAACTCAATATATCTCCGTATAAGTTTGATTACGTGAAAAAAGAAAAAATACGTGTCCAATACTTTTCAATAATCTTCCTGATAGATTAAGAAAAATAAAGTTGTCGTCATCCCTATTGTGTCGTGCTATACAGATGTCTCATTGCTATAATTCGAAATAATAGCGTGGAAGAGTCCTATGTATCATATCATTGATATCTTATAGCTTTTGCCCCCGGGAGCGTTCCCACGGGAATTGAGCGTTAGGAATTAAGCGTCCGCTTGAATAACTCTATCTTCTATTAAATAAACCGCACTAGAATCCGTTGCGTAGTTTTAAAGATCTAAGCATACATAGAGGGACATTCAGCAGGAAACACGCTAGTCTTGTTTATTTCTCTGTTTATTTATTTATCTCAGAAACGGCTCTAACGATTTGGACGAAATTTGGAATGTAGGGGTTTACGGGGGCGAGAAATCGATCTAGCTAGGTCTCATATCTGAGAAAACTCGGTTTTAGCTATTTTCACCCGAACAAGGCTCGGTCGCCCAGTTCATGCATATAAAGGTTAGCACGTAGATGAAAACTAATATATGAATTATTGTTGTATTCGTTTTTACTAATGTACTACTACTACTACAGCCTATTTGCGTCCCACTGCTGGGCACAGGCCTCCTCTCATCATGAGAGGGTTTGGGCTATAGTCCCCACACAGGCCCAGTGCGAATTAGGAACTTAACACACATCTTTGAATAACTTCGCAGATGCGTGCAGGTTTCCACACGATGTTTTCCTTCACCGAAAAGCTCACAGCTAATTCAAATTGACTACTACTGATGTGCAATAAAGTTTAAATAAATTTATGTTTCTTCTAACGACTGCAGTGATAACATAACCCTAACTGGATGCTATCGAATACCTACACAATATAGTACCTTAACACAATACTAGTTCAAAACTGTGGGTGTAGTACCTTTATTTTGAGTTAAATTTTCAAAGTGTTTAACAATGATTTGGTGTAAACATACATACTTATAGATTTCGAGAATCGATGCTAATAATTACCGACATCAAAGTTATTTTTCAAGTTGAGTGAAATGAGATATTGTTTTTAAATTAGAGATACCATAAAATACCTACACAACCATTATACCTATAATAAGTAATAACATATGGACGAACAGCGCCTAACAGAATATGTCAAAATATATGGAGCAAACTGACATTAGAAAATACGTTCCAATATGCTAATGACGCCTCTTTATAACGAAGGCCAAACGGGTGCCCAAGCTGTTCGGGCACCCGTTTTGACGGGGTCAATTTTCTCCGGCTGATTGTGAATCCTTACTTAAAGTCAATCAATATACCTACACAACAAAATCTGAATATAATCATAGGTATCTATTTTAACAGAAAACAAAGAGAAACGATATTTTATAATGGAATTACACTTATCTGAGAAGTATTTGTTAAGTAGCATAAAACCTAATCTAAAATTTTAATTACTTGATCAAGATGATCACTAGGTAACTTTGCATAATTTTACCGTAAACTTGATAACCATCACAACACCCTATTTGCGTCCCACTGCTGGGCACAGGCCTCCTCTCATCACGAGAGGGTTTGAGCTATAGCCCCACGTGGGCCCAGTATCGGGCACTTCACACACATCCTTGAATTACCTACTCCGCAGATGCGTGCACCGTGCAGGTTTCCTCACGATGTTTTAAGTAAACGAGCGAGCCATAGCCGGATTCGAAAACCCGACCCTCTGCATGCGAGGCGAAGGTCGAACCACGGCTTTCCTTGCTAAGTGCGATAGATAGCAATACATATGTACCTACAAACGTTACCTACTAGTTGGTTCGAATAAGATCTTTAAAGCGTGCACATACGAGCGAGTTTTCTGTATCACAGTGTTGATATGGCAGATAGTAACAGGCAATGATATCTGATGTCATTCGCGATGTTTAGTGGACAACGTCATTAGGTAAGTCAAGTCATAGCGGATGTGGAATCCAATTTGAAATACGGGCCAATAAATTAAATGATTGAAAATATGTATATCTTACGTTAGTCTGGCTAGACCGATTTGAATGATCCTTTTTTTATTGTTTTATTATATTTGTGTAGGGAAAGCTAAAGAAACTACAAAATAAATTAGTGGCGAGCCTTGGGGAGGCCTATGTCTAATATTTATTTATTTATTTATACAATGCAACCATATAATTTTTTCCTTATGTAGGAACATTAGATCTTAAATAACTAGTAAATATAGTAAAGTACATCTATATACATAAATTGTAATAACCTATATAGTATCTACATTATCGTCTTCCATAAACTCGAAAATTGTATAATAACATTTTTTTAATAAGTCTCTTCAATTTCGCTAGAATTTCTGCTTTCAATGTTTCGCGGTTGAAATGAGTCTCCATTTATCATCATCATCATGATCATCATCATCATGATCATCATCATCATCACAAATCTTCATTTCATTCTCAGAATAAGACGAGACATTGTGATGATGGTGATAATAGTGGATGACGCAAGGTCCGTCTGGATTGCACGCATTGTATTGTTCCGGTAGGGGGAGAGCCGGTGAATATACTGGCATTGCATTAAATGATAGTCCACAGACTTGGCAATGTTTTGCAATCTTACGATTCCTTATGTCCATGGACCACAGGGACAGCTTACCAGCAGGTGGCCTGTCTCGTTTGCCAACCAGTCTTAGGGTGAGTTGATTCAAGCACAGTTGACAGACTCCTGGTCGTTAACTATGGCCGCCGAGCTGTCATTCCATACTGAAACGTCATTTTGTCCCATAGTAAAATATTTAACTTTAACGAACGGTTTGAATCAACCCACCTTTAATAAAGCATTTCTTCAAATGCACTGAACAAGCTGCAGTGAAAAAGGACCCTTTCTCGTACAATGTTCTGTTCACTCATTAGCGTAGGGGCTTCCTTTTCAACGCAGATTACATTCTGCGTTGTAGTTGAGATGATGGGGCGATGGTTAAAAACTAATGCAGAAATGTGGATATTTCGAGAAACTCACGCCAACGATTCCTTGGCCTGCCAAAGTCGACGCCGTGTTTACATTTTTTCACCGAAAGGTCCATGACACCGTTGTACGAACACAACATTGCAAAACTGCTTACGCAAAATGATTGAGTGAAAATATCGTTTGTCATATTTAGTGTTTTACTTAATTCTCTACGATAAGATAGCGCAGTAAGCAAAAAAATACGTTTCTTGATAAGCAAGAGCTAGTCATTCTTATGTGGGAAGGAAACTGTTTTGTTTGAGAATCAATAAAGAGGCGAATCCAACGTCTTTTCTACACTGTTTTTAATTGAAGACACAATGACTTTACATTTTTTCATAACACGACTCGCAAGCAGCGTCGCGGGATGGCTACTAGTCTTATCACTACTACACGAATTCTATCACGTCCGTTATTCGTCACGATGACTCAGCTATAACACCTTGCTATGTAATAAAAACTCTATATATACTGAAAATAAAGTATATATTGCCAATAGTGTTTTTTTTGCATGTAACAACTACTGACATATTTTTGCGAGATACCGAGAAATGTGTACATAAAACACGTGTATGATTAAGTGTATACCTATTTGTTCCATATATTAAAAGAGATATTATAGATAATATTTTGATTCTTCTAGAAAAATAATAATAAATGTGCCTTTTCTGCTTTATTGGTTAAATATTAATAACTTCAAAAAATATTTTCATTCTGTTTTTTTGCTTACTTATTCCGCACTTACTAAGTACTACTACTACAGCCTATTTGCGTCCCACTGCTGGGCACAGGCCTCCTCTCATCACGAGAGGCCCAGTGCGGATTGGGGACTTAACACACACCTTTGAATTAATTCGCAGGTGTGTGCAGGTTTCCTCACGATGTTTTCATTCACCAAAAAGCTCAGTGGTAAATTCAAATTGAATTTCGCACATAGGTAAACTTAGAGGCGCAAGCCGGAATCGAACCCCCTACCCTCTGCATGAGAGGCGGTAGGTTGAACCACTAGGCCACCACGGCATCCGAACTTATATAATAAATTATTTATTTTAAAAAAAACTAATAAATTATTAAAAAAATATTATAACCGCACAAAAACAAACTTTAAAAATGTGACAAAATCTTTCACGTAAGTTATATTATTTTCACTTCACATGCTCTTAAAATGTTACTTTAGTCTCTGCACATCGGGACTAAAGCTCTTTTTTAGTCTCTAGGGACTAAAGTAATTTTTTTTAAATTTACATTGGAAACCCGCCTAAACAGCCAACCACAGAGTTTGTGAAAGGAGGATTATCCCCATTTTCAGTAAACCTAGACAATTTCTAGGGCGTGAAAAAACGATTTAATTTCGTGAAACACGAATTAATGATTACGAATACCTATGAATCTTGTTTTATTTAAAGTGAATTCATTTATTAATGCATGACCCAATTAGTTTTAAAATATATTCATAGTTTTCAAGTTTGAATCTGTTGGCTAAATATCATTCAAAACGTCACGTGATAAAAAACAGGTCAAGTGCGAGTTGGAGTCGCGCACCGAGGGTTCCGTACCTACAAACTTGATGATGCAACTATACAAACTTATTATTTGCGGTTGGTGAAGTAGACAGGGCTACTGCGCCAACCGCAAATGATAAGTTTGTATTAGTAAATTGGCTTTTCTTGCACCAAAATATATAATATTTACGGTTATCAGATTTATTCCTGTACGTGTGCTGTTAGACCTTGCTTCTAGCCAAATTTCACGATTCTAGGTCATCGGGAAGTAGCCGGTTATCTACTTTGTTATAATAAATATCGTAATTTTGTATGGAACTTCGTTTTTTTTTCCTCGCATTCGAAGTGAAAAGCGGAGTGTTTAACGCGTGACTAAACAACCATAATGACACGCGACCTATAGCCACCCTCGCTCTGCTCGGGTGGCTAAATATCTCGTGTCATAATGGCTTGTTTTAGTCCCTTGATAAACAATCTACTATTTATTTCTGTACCTGTTGAGAAAAAAATATTTCAGCTAAACCAGTTATTCTCTGATATTAAATTTAGCTTTCTTTTACAAAATCCAAACAAATACTAGCTTCTGCCCCTGACTTCGCCCGTGTGGAATTCGGTTATCGCGCTCCCGCGGGAACTATGCTTTTTATCCGGGATGAAAAGTACCCTATGTCCTTTCCCAGGACTCCAACTATCTCCATACCAAATATCAACCAAATCGGTCCATCGGTTGAAGCGTGAAAAGGTAACAGACAGACAGACAGACGGAGTATTATTCTGGATATTAGTCATACTTAAAAAAAACCAATAAAACATTTATTACTCGGCACCTTTAAAACATAATTGAGATAAAGTGTATTATACCTTACAATTGCAGGCGTGGTTATCGCTATAGATAATAAGCATGTCCACATTATCATAACTTTCGAGACAGAGTAAGACGAAGCACATTTTCATGGCATGATTGTAAATATGGAACCTTTGGATTGCATTATCATGTATAACATGTTCTTTATACTTTAAACGTTCTTGTAAAAAAGATTTTCCGTTTATCAATAGTCCTATAATAATAATAATATAATAATAATTTTTATTTCGAATAACCAAGATCCATATTTTTACAATTAAAATACAACAAAAGAATACAAAATAACAAAACAAATAAATAAAATAACACATCAAATTCAATTAAAATTAATAGGCGCGATTTCTCCCTACATGAAGGTGCATGCAGTGGCCCATGTAGGGGCAATCCAGCCTGTCCGCGATCATGGCCAGGATGCTGTTCCGACTAGCGCGCACTCCCGCGCCCGGCCGCGCACCGCTTGCGCAGAGTGCTGTAGAAGCAGTCGGTGCGCGCCTCCGCAAACATGCCCGAGGCGCTGCAGAAGCGCGGCAGTCGCAGCAACACCCTGAACGCATTGTTATATTGGACGCGCAGGGCGTCCAACGACTTTCGAGTATACTGGGCCCACAGGTTGCACGTGTAAAGGGAGGTACAGTACGCCTTAAAAAGGGTTGTTTTCACAGTGTTTGAACAACGTGCAAACCTGTGGGCAATCATGTTAGCTCGCGCCGCTAACGACCTACGCTCTCGCTCCATGTCAGCGTCATCTTTTAAACCTTCGGTTAAGACATGGCCGAGATATTTAAAGCTGAACACCCTCTTTAGTGGATTACCATTAAGAGTGAGAGGTGGAACACTCGTAGGGCATTTCGTTCCAGCTTTAAACACCATTAGTTCACTTTTCGCAACATTATAAGTGAGGCCATGTGTAGCAGCGTAACTTACGCACGTTTCCAGGAGCTATAATAGTAGTAATATAATAACCAACTCTCGAGCACTTATTTAATTTTGCAGGGATTCCCGGGATTTGTATTAAAAATCCTTTTCCAGGGTCCCTCTAATGAGCTTCCGGGATTTTTACAGGATTTCCGGGATAATTGGTAGCCTTTGTTTAATTCCACGTTACAAACTATCTGTAAGTAGCCAAACTTCATGTAAATTGATCGAGCCGTTTTAGCGTGATTGAGTAACAAACATACAAACATCTAAACACACAAACTTTCAGCTTTACAATATTATTAAGAAAATTTCCTTACTTCCCAATATTTATCCGAAAAGTGTCGTTAATAGTAATACGGGATATCCCTTTCCCTGAATAGTATGGGAAATTCCATATCCCTATTTGCAGAATAGAATAGATCCACAGGTTAAATCACGTATGTTTCCCGCTTAGTTACCATATTTCCCCGTTCCGTCCCGTAGGAATTTCAGGAAATCATCTCTTAGTGCTGCCTTTCACTCGCCAAGTAACCTAGATGCCAAATTTCAGCTTTCTACGACCAGTAATTTTGGCTGTGCGTGTCAGTCACTCAGTCAGTAACGGAAGAGTTTAATATACTACTACTTCTACAGCCTATTTGCGTCCCACTGCTGGGCACAGGCCTCCTCTCATGGCAAGAGGGTTTGGGCTATAATCTCCACGTGGGCCCAGTGCTGACTGGGGAATTCACACACATCTTTTGAATTACTTCGCAGATGCGTGCAGGTTTCCTCACGATTTTTTCCTTCACCGAAAAGCTCAGTGGTAAATTCAAATTAAATTTCGCACATAAGTAAACTTAGAGGTGCGAGCCGGAATCGAACCCCCGACCCTCGGCATGAGCGGCGGTAGGTCGGCCACCACGGCTTTTTTTATTTATATACTGTACCTATATTAAAATTGATAACTTGTAAGACTTAGGGTCGGTTGATTCAAACCGTCCGTTAAAGTTAACGTTAAATATTACTATGGGACAAAATGACGTTTCTGTATGGAATGACAGCTCGGCGGCCATATTAAACGACCAGGAGTCCGTCAATTGTGCATGAATCAACTTACCCTTATTTATTTAAAAGTTAAGAAAGACACTTACCATCATATAGAGTATAGTAGGAACTTAAGTATTCGGCTGGGTCAGGATACAGTAGGCGACTAGTAAGAAACGGCGGATAGAATGGCGCGCCGTACGCAAACGGCGTCACTGACAGATTCATTTTCAATCACAGTCAATCACTTCAATCTTACACTATTTCTACGCGAATACTTAAAAATACAACAGTCATCAACCCACCAGGGGTATACGCGTGTATATTTCACACACACAACTAATACACTTCGATATTTTCAGCGTAGTCCGTTATCGTTATCGAAAAAATACGATAGTCGTATCACAATGTCTTATTTCGAAAACAAACGCCCTTTACATGCATAGATTATTGGTTTAGAGTCCCATCATTATGTATTGTATTCTTTAAAGTACCGTTACGCAGCATCTTTTCAGTAATTTTCTCTGACGGTACGCAAACACGTTACGACTTGATCTCCTTAATGCTTTCGCAAATAATCATATGACTTTCCTTTGTGCAGCGCTATCTGTGACGCTTTCAATATGGATTCTCTGCCTTCGCCATTCCCAGGCGAGGCGCGTTAGATAGGATAGTGTCTATATTTGAAGGTCCAGAGACAATAGTTGTATCTTTTCAAAACGGCGACAGGGACCTTGGTTAGCGAGTCACAGCTGATCCTTGTACGACGCAGGCCGCAGCATAACCGGCATAAACAGAGCGAGCATTCAGAACTATGCACCTTTCTGCTCTTCGACGTACGTTTCTTCAGAAAGTATGTCATATGTAGGCCTTTTGGCTGCTTCCGGCGAAACAATGTGTGAATTAAAGAAAGCACGCAAAAGTCGCTGTTAAATATGTCCAAGCACAAATCCACTGCACAGCTGATTTTATATGTATTTCAATAGTTCGATAATAACAAAACTGATTTAGTAATGTCCGCGCGCACCCCAAATATGTCCGAATAATTTTCGATGCGAAAGAAATCACTCGAAAATTTTATCCATGACAAATAACCTATATACGTAAGAAAAAACACCCATGTTGGTTATTTAAAAAAAGAAAAACGCGTCACGGAAAGCGTCGGGTGAGAAAAACCTTTCAGAATGGCGGACTGTCAAACTACGTTGGCGCGGGAAAGTGGAAACAGAAATGGCGGCGTCTGGAAATGTCACGGTTAATAAAAGGTGTCTCGGTAAATAAAGCTATCTCGTTTGTACACATTGCTTAAGTAGATTTGTGAACTATTTTCGTATAATAAACACAGATTGCGAAGTTGCGAACACACTAGCGTCCATATAAACGTCCAGTAGGCAGGGTCGCCCGCGGATGACTAAGCAAAGGTTTTGTTTACATTTCACTTCACACACAAAGAGACGATAACATTGAGTATTATTATGACCAAGTATTTTTCTCTGTTAAAGCACCTTGAGGGAGGATAGTGACCTAATGGAGCACTAAGAAGATTTCCCGACATTCCTACGGGAATGGGAAAAATGGGAGCTACGCGGGTCATACCGCGAAAAGCGACTGTTACATTAGTGGCCTTAAAAACTAGTGTGGTTTTATGAAACGAGCCGGCAGGCGAATTTCGTAATAAGATCACACAAGTATTTTAAGTTTAAGGCATAATTATGTAAGGCATAGTTATGTATGTACGGCAATTCGAATACCTCAGTGTTTCACATTTAATTTTCAAAAAGCATAGACTAAATAGAGCCGACATTTGAATTTGGAACAAACTTTCGTTCTGTCTGACTGAAGAATATAGGCGGGAATTACTGCTCGAAGATTTTCCAAGTTTGAACGTCATTACTAAGTGGAACTAGATAGGAAATTGGCTTTGACAGAACATAGCATTATAGAGGATTTATGATATGCGTGTAGATAAATATAAATATTGTGTCTGTGACGTGCCTAGAAGGTAGTATCTTATCTCACATCCGTTGCAGAAAACAAGTCATTCCTACAAATATGTTATTAAGTTCGTTCTTTGAAACATAAGGTCAGCGCATCCTGTAATAAGGAGAAATTATATTGTCTTGCTCTTATTGTATAGGCCTCGTTATTCAACACAGATAGGTAACCTAATCCATACTAATATTATAAATGTGAAAGTGTGTTTGTTTGTTTGTCCTTCCTTCACATTGCAACCACAGGCCCGATTTGAATGAAATTTGGTATGGAGATAGTTTGAGACCCTGTGAATAACATAGGATACTTTTTATCCCGATATTTACACGGGAACGGGTTTTCTACGGGTAAAACAGGTTTTTTCAACACTTATATAACTATAACTAATAATATGTATATGTATCATCTGGTACGCAAATACAAAGACTACGCGGGGCGAAGTCGCGGGCATCAGCTAGTCAACTGCTAAAGGTCAAATATGGCGGCATATGGGGCTAGAAAGTTCTGGAATGGCGTCCGCGTAGAGATCTTCTATTATCTAAAGTCCCGCGCCTTCACATTTCAAAACGCTTCAATGTATTTAAAAAACACCACCAACACTCTCAACACATGTGTGCGAGCTGAGACAGCCATCAACTATGCGTCGAGAGTGTTGGTGGTGCTATTTAAATAATAATTAAGAAATTGAAGCGTTTTGAAATTGTGAAGGCGCGGGACTTTAGATAGTAGAAGATCTCTACCGCACGACGTGTTGTCAGAACCGCCACAAAATGGAACGATGAAGGTGTGAATTTGTTGAATGTATGGACATGTTTAAATGGCGAGTCTTGATGGATGCCTATTTATTGACACGGTATATGTAATAGGTGCTATCGTACAGTAGCGCCACGCACCGCCCCGCACCAACACAGGTTACCTCAACCCGCCCGCGGCGAACGGGCGGTACATCTCATGGCAAAACCGGCAGGAACGGGCAATCACACACACACGCAAGGACGTTTAAAAATAATCATTAGCTTTAAATATATTACTAAGTCAAACATTTTAAGCGACCTCATTATGTTCTTATTGACATGTATTAATGAACTCTTTTATACATGATGTATTTCATTATTTATTGACATTTTGAGAATGTCGACATCTATGGAATTTATATTTATTTGACAATGGAGGCCATCTCCATATTTTTTTTTCTGGACCCTTGGAGACTATACACATCTCTAAGATCTTAGATTTAAGTTTAAGTTAGGGACTATACATCCCTTCAATGTAATTTTAGTACGTACCTATATGTATATTTTATACATGTAAAGTAAATTTTAAAAATTTTGAAAAAAGGCCTGCTTGAATTTGTTGCGGCGCTTCTTCTCAAGCAATGGGTCTAGGAAGCGCTGGTAAATTCTTTTTCTGACATGTAAAAGTGCCCCTATGTGGCCAATTTGCTGAATAAATGATTGAATTGAATTGTGTGACCAGAGGCAAAAAATTACAGAGAAGTCGCGGTAATTTTCCGTTAGACGCAATATTTAAGTTAAATGACCTTCATGAAGTTAAATTAAAACGCAACGAGCGCTATCGTTCGTTAGATTCCGTTACTATCTCGCAACTAGATAAATGTAAAACCAGAGCAAACAGACGGGGGAAAACAAGATGTCAAACTCACCGGTTACGGCCGGATATTTGTGTTTGCTCATCATTAACTCGTCCAAACTGATCATAGAATTGTGTCTGTATTTCTGTCTGTTGCCTCTTAAGAGGGTTTATCCCGATAGTTGGCAACGTCGCATTTAGCTGTCAAATGTTTCGCTGTTTTTATTAATTTCTCAATATTGCTAAATTAAAAAGGAAGATATCATTCTGTGGTTGAATAACGGGCCTCGTTTTATATTTGTTGGTTAGGCATTCAAATGATAAGATTACATTAAAATGCATGGAAACTGCGAAGGAAAGTTTTCAAAAGATATTACTTCCATAATACTAAAAATTTCGTGTTCCTATGATAACTGTTGCAATCCATACTTAATGTTTGATTCAACCATAGAGCGATAATTCATGTTTTCATTCAGTAATATTCAGAAATTAATGAAAACAGCAAAATATTTGACAGCTATTTGCGACGATGCCAATTTTCGGAGTAAACCCTCTTAATAGATTAAGACAAATTTTGTCGGTGAGACAAAATGTATATAGTCCGAGTGATAGACCGGGGAAACCATAGGCTACTTTTTATCCCGGAAAAACGTATAGTTCCCGCGGGAACGCTACAACTCAATTCCCAGTTTGTTCAGTTAATAATATAATTAATAATTATAATGTAATTTCTTCACTAGATAATACTGTTTATCGGATAATTCTATCGACCCCTATAGGATAAAGGCGTGATATTTATGTATGTACAAGCTGACCCCGCAAACATTGTTTTGCTATAGGGGTATGAAAAATAGCTACCAAATTTCATAAGAATCGGTCGAGCCGTTTCGGAGGAGTTTGTTTACAAACACTGTGACACTGACACGAGAAATTTATACATCAGATGTAATGATGGCGTCACCCATGATACAATAATATACCTTACCAGGTATGCTACTCCGGAATTGTGTAGTAGTGTGGGTGACACCGAAACGTCATTCACTGCTGTGTGTTGCAAGTGATGTATTAAAATAATCCCCGACCCCCATGTATCCTGTGAGTGTTTTATCTTATGTGCGAAATTCAATTTAAAATTCACCACTGAGCTTTTCTGCGAAGGACAACATCGTGAGGAAACCTGCACGCACCTCCTGCGAAGTCATTCAAGGATGTGTGTGTCTGCAATCTGCATTGGGCCCGCGTGGGGATGTAGCCCGAACGCTCTCGTGATGAGAGGCCTGTGCCCAGCGGTGGGCCGTAAATTGGCTGTTGTGGTGTGTTGGGGAGCCACTGACCTTCGTTCATCGCCATGTCCATGAGCTGAAGGTCTTCGTCGTTCAGGATGGACTGAAGAAACCCGTCCGCAGCCGGCGGGGGCGGCATTTCGCCCGTTGAATTCTAAAATAGAGGAATTCAACATTATTTTATTCGCTCAAAAATAGGTAAGCGATAATGGTGTTAAAAATATTGAAGTATCACTATGCTTTGCCCTAAAGCGTACAAATATTTAATATAATAAATACAAAAAATATATAAAATATTTAATAATAATGTAGTTGGCTCGGTGAACTTCGTATCACACGAAGTTAATTCTTTTTTTAGCTATTTCTTTAGATTCTACCCCCTTTTTTTTCTTTCTCAACCTTCCCAAAATTACGGGGAGAAAAACAAAAAAAGAATCTGCCAAATAGGTCCAGCGGTTCTCGAGCGTAAGCCAGACTAACACACGGCAATTCATTTTTATATATAAGAAGAAGAAAGAAGAAGATAAGAAGAAGAAGATAATTCTTTCTGATGTTTTAGTGTTTTTTTAATAAATGATAATTCTAATAAAAAGAGAAAGTAAGGTCAACAGGGGAAAATGCGTTATCAGGTTTAGTGAATCTAAATTGTATTTTCACTCCTATTCAAAAAGGAGTGTTTGCTTGCCCGTTTAAAGGTAGCAAAGCTCTCAATTTCTGCCCCGCTAACAGCGCTAACAACCTAGGGAGTAAAGTATGATTTTGCTCCCTGCTGCCACTGGTTTTCTCATAGGAGTGAAAAGCAGAGTGTACAACACGGTAGTAATAGTACATTACATACCTAGGGTGGTGAATTCGTAAATGTCCCAGATCGCAGGTTTCTGTGGCCCGGACCGAAGGTGAGGGCCATAAATATGCTATCTGGGGTTTTACGAATTACCACCCGTGGTTTGTCAAAAATTATTTACATCACCCTTGGCCATAAAGTGGGATTTTCTCCCCGCTACGCAGAGAGAAAATCTCACTTCTTGGCCAAGGCAAGACGTAAAACTTTTGACAAACCACGGGCGGTAATTCGTAAAGCCCCAGATCGCATATTTATGGCCCTCACCTTCGGTTCGGGCCACAGAAACCTGCGATCTGGGACATTTACGAATTCACCACCCTAGGTCTGTAATGTACTATTACATCGGTTCGGGCCACAGAAACCTGCGATCTGGGACATTTACGAATTCACCACCCTAGGTCTGTAATGTACTATTACACCTTGGGTGACACAGCCTGAATCCCTCGCTACGTCTGGATTCAATACGTCACCTGCGTTCCCCGCGGGAACGCTGTAACAGAATTCTACGCGGGCCAAGTCGCGGGCAGAAGCTAGTTATAAATATTTGCTATTTTTTTAATTAACTACCTGATAGTAGAGTCCATCGTGTTGCGGCGGGTGATGCGTCTCGGTCTTGTAGGCGCCCTCTAGCGGAGCAGCGGCGCCAGCTTCACAAAAAAAACAAGAGATTATTAATACATTTTTTTAAAAAAATATAGTTCACACGGCGGACACGGCCTATAAAAGCACCATTTCGAACACAATTCGAATGAAGTGTCATTGTTTGCATCTGTGTGCGTGCGTGGACGTCTGTACACTTGTAAGTGTGTGTGTACGCGGGCCAGTGATCCACTCTCCATCTCCGGATGAAACAAATGATGGTAAGGGCGAGTTGGGCGCGAGTTGCGCGCCGGCTAGATTCAGGCGGGTGATTCCATTCTGTATGTAGTATTATTAAACATTCTGTGGTTAGGTTCGGATATCACAGCAGCACTGGTATGTTTAACGCATTCACTGCCACTTCTGTTTTACGAACTTTCGCCAGGTGCCACATCTGTCATTAACGCCCGGTTCCTATATCCACGAAACGCCTCGTTTTGCCTACGGACGGTTAAAATTTGACAGATTCTCTATGGAACAAATGTCAAAAATCAACCGTCCGTAGGCAAAACGAGGCGTTTCGTGGATATAGGAACCGGGCCTAAGGGAACATTGCAACGGACATGTGCGTTCGAGGCACTGCGGGAAAGTCAGCAAAACGCATATATGCGTCGGTGGCAGTGAATGCGTTAAATGAGGGTCACCCTGAATGAATTCTCCGCTAGAGGCGCTCGAGTCACGTGAGGTGTAGAGTTGCCAATTTAGCTTTACAGATACTACTACAACAAACGCTTTACGGCCCACTGCTGGGCACAGGCCTCCTCTCATCACAAGAAGGTTTGGGCTATAGTCCCCACGCGGGCCCAATGCGGATTGGTGGCTTCACACACAAACTTGAACTACTTCGCAGATGTGTGCAAGTTTCCTCACGATGTTTTCCTTCACCGAAAAGCTCATTCACATTGAAATTCGCACATAAATAATTTCAGAGGTGCGAGCTGGATTTGAACCGGCGATCCTCTGCATGAGAGGCGGTAGGTCAAACCACTAGGCCACCACGGCTTATGATACCTTCAAGCGAATGCTGCGTAAGCATTTGTTTGAGAAGGTCGCGGAGATTTGGAATCCTTCATATTTTTCTTTTCTTTGTGCGGCTGGTTTATGTATGTATTAGTTTATGTATGTTTATCTTTTATATAATTTTTATGTACGTTTATGGAAATTTATCCTCTTTTGAAATTATTTGTTATCTTCCTTGTATTTCTGTAGTTTCTTTCTGATATTGATGCAACTACTCATTTTTCTTTCTGTTTGGCCTTATGGTTGACTGGTAGAGAATGCCTTTAGGCATTAAGTCCGCCAATTGTATACAGTTTGTATGTGCAATGAAGTTTAAATAAATAAATCAATACTAAAGTCATATAATCAGTAGTATCTTTCAAAAATCGACATTTTCCTTTCCAGTGGATCTGTTTTAGATCATGAAGCTATCGCTATTTACGTTGGTAGGTAATATTAATATGTATTCGCTGTGTGCAAAGACAGTGGTGGGGGAGTCGAAAACGATCGCAGCGTGTGACATAGCCAACTATGAAAACTCTGACGGACACCGGTGAAGTGAACTGTCACTGTTGCATATTTATTTGCATTGCATTATGTACATCTGGAGCGAGTAATGTCATCCGAGGCTTCTTTTGTCTTTATCTCCCGTTATGAGGTTAGATAAAGAGACATACAAGCCTTTTTCGCCACAAATTTTCGTCAGTCACTTCCACTTATTAGATGGTCCATAGTCCGTCGACCAAAGAGTATAGTTCCATATTGCGCCGCCGACTTCGCATGCGCTAGTTGGCGCTGTCGTCGTGCACACTGCCAATAGGGATCGTAATGCTTATTCGGCCTTAGACAAAATTAGAATGGGAACCGTTCAAACTGCTCGCCTTTTCAGAAAGTGTCTAAAATGGGAGCTATCGCGTGTGAATTTGCCACTAGAGGCGCTCGTGTCGCGTGAGGTCCAATAACATTCACTTTTCACTACTTTTGGCGGGATTCGTGAGATAAATTATAATTTCTTTAATTTGCCTGTTGAAAAGTGATGTCCTTCGTGAAATTATCGCAAATATGGATTATTTGGCGATCAATGTGAAATGAACGCTTTGAAACAAAATAAAAACGAACTAAACGGATCTGCACAACATTGCGTTTTTAGTATGCGCATTAGTTACTCGATGTGTTAATAGTTATTTATAATTCATAAACTTAATGACATTCAAGATTTTAAACTTTGTTTCGGCGCGCCGTTCTTATAAAGTTGCCTTTGACAGCTATACCTCTGGACCTTAGTCAACAGTGGCGCCAACTTGTGAGCAAAGAAACGATAGTCCCCATTACATGCTTCCTTTAAATGTGATGGATGTGATAATTGCGCCATCTATCGAGAGACCAATACGAGTACAGCAAAATGGCGTCGCTTTCACATTTGAGTTGGCGCCAACGTACACTAGATGGCGTAACATGTCACGTTGCTATGAGAATTTTTATGCTATTCAGTTCAAGTTCATAGAAAAAGGTAAAGACAAAAATAGCAATAGGATGAGGTTTACCAGAGACAATGTAATTATATAAGACTGTTTGACTTGCTATTGTTTATATAGAAGAAAAAGAAATTCTTCCGTATGAAGGCTGACTTTATTACCATCTCTCTGCCCAACCTTATGGGAGAAAGGCTTGATTTTAATAAGTGTATGGAAATGTATGTATTTATTACCGTAAGCATCAGGGTGTTTCTCCGGAAGACCAGCGATGGTCCCATGATAGTTATGGGGGTAGCCCGCCGCACCGTGAGCACTGAAATTAGAGAAAAAAAACATATAAATCAGGGTTAACAACGAAAACCGTGCGCCGTGGAAAGCGGAAGAACTGATCTCATCCATATTTCCATACTAATATTATTTAATGTGAAAGTGCGTTTGTTTGTTTGTCATTCCTTCATGTAGCAACGAGTGGACCGATTTGGATGAAATCTGGTACGGAGATAGTTTGAGACCCGGGTATTAACATAGGGTACTTTTTATGCCGTTATTACCAAGGGGACGGGTTATCTACGGGTCAAACCAGTTTTTTCAATACAACCATCTACGAGATATTGTATAGTATCATCTACGCGGGACGAAGTCCGCGGGAAAGGCTAGTAAATAATATTTTTTAAGCATTGACCTTTAATAAGTAATAACATATGGACGAACAGTGCCTAACCGAATATGTCAAAATATATGGAGCAAACTGACATTAGAAAATACGTTCCAATATGCTAATAACGCCTCTTTATAACGAAGGCCAAAGGTTTTGACGAGGCCATTTTTCTCCGGCTGATGGTGAATCCTTACTTAGTAGATCAATGGTTTTAAGAATAGATAAACTGTACAGGGCAGTTCATGGGGTTGTACAAATTCCTGATTCAATCACGCAAAGAAACCTTTTTTACGCTTTTTTACGAGGCTCATCGTAATTAGCCAAGTCATCGCTGGCACTCGAGAAATTGACACTGACCTGATGTTGTGATGGTGGTGGGGGTGCTGGTAGTGGGGGTACTGCTCCGGCGGAGGGGGGATGGTCAGCAGCGAGGCCAGGTCCTGCCAGCGCTGCTCGGCAGACACGGTACGCACCAAGGCCTGCAAGTAGGGGGGATCAGTTCTTACAGGAGTGGGGGGTAGGGAGTAGCTCCCTTTCAGGTTCATAGGTTATTAACCCTTAAGTGGGTTTACTCCGAAAGTTGGCAACGTCGCAAATAGCTGTCAAATATTTTGCTGTACTGAATGAAAACATGAATTATCGCTCTATGGTTGAATAAAACATTAAAAGTATGGATTGCAACAATTCATAGAAACACGAAGTTTTTAGTATTATGGAATATGAAACTTTCCACCGCAGTTTCCATGCATTTTAATGTAATCTTATTATTTGAATGCCTAACTAACAAATATAAAACGAGACGCGTCATTCAACCATAGGAATGATATCTTCCTTTTTAATTCAGCAATTTTGAGAAATTAATAAAAACAGCGAATCATTTGACAGCTTATTGCGACGTTGCCAACTTTTGGGATAAAACCTCTTAAACCGCCACGCAAATAAGGAAACCGCACCAGGGACTCTATTCGAAACGTTACACAGGGAAAGGGAAGTTCCCTATCCTTATGTAACGTGTCGAACAGAGCCCAGGTGACGAATTGTACCAAAAGGTCCAGTAGCTGTTTCACCATGTATATAATTTGTTATTTAAGCTAAGATAATTTCTGTATTAAAATTGCAGCGTTATTCTCGGAGTATTCGATTGCTCTGAACAATTTAAAAGATGCTATTTTTAAGATTTTCGCGTGTAGGATGTATTTTTCAATGTAATTGTAGTACGTACCTATATGTATATTTTATACATGTAATGTAAATGTTATAACTATGTGTAAAATTGGAAAAAAGGCCTTCTGCTTGAGTTTGTTGCGGCGCTTCTTCTCAAGCAATGGGTCTAGGAAGCGCTAGTAAATTCTTTTCTGACGTGTAAAAGTGCCCCTATGTGGCCAATTTGCTGAATAAATGATATCAAATCATTTATTGTATATCTTAGTATCTAATTAATTTTTATTACAAATTCGGCGACTTAAAAATAAAATAATTGAATTAGAAATAAAATTTAAAACTAGAACTAAAAACAACTATAGAAACACCCCTTCCAAAATTTCATTTTGCGGCATGGTGCCCATAACGCTGGCGGCGTTACCTCTCTGGATTGTTAAAGAAATCCTTTGCGAGAGGTAAGCGCCAGCCCTTGGGTCGCCGGTTTTGTCGATCAAGTGGGCCGACAACATCGAAAGCTTTCATGTCTGCCGACCAATGATTGAATTTTGAATTTGAATTTTGTATTCCGACAAAATAATTTCATTTCATAAGTATGCAAGTTTTTCTTTTCTCCACTTTCCTAAGGTTGACTGGAAGAGATCGCTGCTCAGCGATAAGTCCGCCTGTTGTTTACCTATTAACTGTGTATCCTGTCTGTATTTCCTGTGTTTTGTATATGGTGTTCAATAAAGGGTACCTATTGTTGTTATTGTTATTGTTGTTAACACTAATACGGAAAATCGGGATATCTTACATATTGAACCTAACATTTGCATTTATTTGACAGCTTTTGGACCAGACGGCTCAGTGGCGCCATCTCACGGGGATGGCGGATATGATAAACGAAGTGTCAATTGGGTGCTGTAAATTATTGGACGTCAAGGAAAGTTTCGTCTCTACTCAATTTGAATTCGCGCAGTCGTAAAGTACCTATAATTTTACGCGCTTTGTTTATTGGCTGTAGTTATCAATAAGTTAAGTAACACTTTCATCATCATAATTAAACCGAAAATCATCCACCCCTAGAAATAAATTTACTACTACTACTACTACAGCCTATTTGCGTCCCACTGCTGGGCACAGGCCTCCTCTCGTCACGAGAGGGTTTGGGCTATAGTCCCCACGCGGGCCCAGTGCGGATTGGGGACTTCACACACATCTTTGAATTACTTCGCAGATGCGTGCAGGTTTCCTCACGATGTTTTCCTTCACCGAAAAGCTCAGTGGTTAATTCAATGAATTTCGCACGTAAGTAAACTTAGAGGTGCGAATCGAACCCCCGATCCTCTGCATGAGAGGCGGTAGGTCGAACCACTAGGCCACCACGGCTTCAGAAATAACTTTATGTCCAGTAAAGTAAGCAATCATTCGGTGGTTCGAAAATTTAAATGTATCAAATCACTACTGAATTAGTTAATTTGACGATAACTTCCGGTTACTTTGCAATTAAAAAAGAATATAAATAAAAACAACACGAATATAAGAAATTTTGTTTTTTGTTCGCACTGACTTTGCCCGGGACTGATTAAGAAAATGTAGCATTTCTTTACTCTTTCGTAGGATTTTTCAAACATTTTATTTGTGTTATTATTTTTGTGAATTTTTCGTGTAGTTTTTTTGGTGTAAACTGTGTCTTCTGTGCAGCGAATAAATATCTTTCTTCTTCTTCTTCTTCTATTTTCTCTCATACAACCAAAACAATATTACCCAAATATGTCTTTCTGACTATTACAAACGTATTATGGTTATTTATCTATATTAAAGTGAAGATAAAGATTTGTTTTCGTTAGGCCTGTGATACACATGTCATTGGCTGGCATCCCAGGAGATACATGATTGGCTAATTTCAAGAAAGAATTGAATATCAGCCAATCATGTACTAAAGAGGTACCTCTTTACACGTCAGCCACATTACAGGCCTTATTCATAAATCTGGGAACCCAATTACTGGCATACGTGATAACTCACAAATCTGGTAGGTATATCATAGAGATCGGAACCAGTTTTACCCAACTGTAGCAACATAATAAAAACGGAAAACAGTAACTTTTTTTGTAAGTAGCGGCGAAATCTCGCGTGTCCACGTAAGAACGTTTCGGCGGTTAAATTCGAAAATCGAACGCGACCGTTAGACGCCATGTTTGGATAATTAATATTTGTTTACCAGGAAAGTGTGTGTTTACGATTTTCGCGGCAAATATTCGAAAGCAACTGTAGAAATGTTTGCGTACAGATTTACTTGTAAATTAATCAAATATCGATCAACTTTGTCTTGTGATGGGTGCGGTAAAAAAATATGTAGGTATCTTTATCTTCCGTAACTGACTTTTTTTTTGTGTTTCAAATGTCGTCTGCTACAAGGCACTTTGCCAACGTAACTGACACAAGCGTATCAACAGGTCGTAGAAAGGTGAAATTTGACATTTAGGTTCCTTGGGGGTTGTAGTATGAGAGCACTAAGAGAGATTTCCCGAAATTCCTACGGGAAAAAACGGGACATCCACGGGTTATAGACAGGGAGAAGGCTAGTACCTACCTCTATATTATGTTGATAAACCTGACACCTAATTCGTGGCAATCCGATAAGTCTCCAAGTCATAAGCGAAAAGGTTAAAAATAGGAAAAAGTTCCAAGAATCATATTTAATTAATCACTTTCATCACTAAAATTTAAATTAGATTAGTACAAATACTATTTCAGTAAAACTATTTGAGATTCGCTTATAAAATAAAATCAATACCTACTAAATATACAGCTTCTACTACATATTAGGTAAAAACTAAGTACCTATAAAACTGTGTACAAATAATTGAAGAAAAAAAAACTAATTACCATAAACACGAAAAATGCCTTACATTTCTTTTTCTAAACCATCTTGACGCAGCTGTCAACACTTCATTGAAAAATATTTCGAGAAAAAATTGTGCGGTATTTATTCGATGGGTTCCGTGTAAGAAAAACAAGTATTTTCGGGGGAAATTCTTATGTAAAATGTTGCATGTAGTTAAATATATTTTCGTAATGTTTAGCTTTAGAGGAACAGAAAGCTTTGACCATACTATAAATAAGGGAACTTTTGAAAGTTTTTCAGTCAGTGTTATCATTCTAAACAGTACTTTGCTGTATTTTTTCAGGCTTTGTGAAAAATAGTAAATAAGTCAATGGACTAAGTACTTTAAGTTTTTAGTTTATGAGCGAGAAATTTTAGAATCTCATCTATATTACAGGCATTTGCTCAAGAATCTAGACATGTATTCAAGGAACTCCAAAAAAATAAAAAAGCCCAGTGAAACTCTATGTACAGTGCACTTGTAACTGGCCGGTGAACACGGTCAACAGCTTGTCTATGGTATTTGCTCGTTCCATGTCTGCTGCGTCATACTCTGTGGTTGTTTACTTAATGGCACGCGAGTAAAATACGCGTTCAAATCGTTCCATATTCAAAACAAAAAGAACTTTAGGTTGTTATTTGCGTACTGGCCACACCTGAAATTAACTTCCGTCCGTACCCGTATAAAAGGTGGCATTTTAATACATACGTAAAAAAAATGAGAGCATAGTCAATATTTTGTTTCTAATTTCACCGCCGTATGTAAATACGTAAAACCAAAAAGCTTTCATTTCTATCGAGTGTGATTTAATTAAACAAATATTCGGAATAAATTCCATGTAACAGTTAACAGTGTGCTTTCTATCAATTCACACATCATAAAACTTTGACGCTTTGGAGAAGTAAATCACCGACCATAGATAATAATATTTTTTATGCGTTTATAATGTCGCTAGAAATGCGGCGCCGAAACACACCTTTATAAAATTAAGCAAACGACCAGGGGAAAAGTGGCGGTTTCACTACTTACAAGAAGAATCTTCATATACATGGTGGGTCAGATCCTATGGCAAATAATTAACCCACAGTATCGGCTATCGATTCTAAGTATATTGCATAGGTCTTTAATTTTTTTAGAGTTGGTAAAATAAATATATTGTATGGGATTCAGGCGTCGCTCACACAACCAATTCCATGTACAATACTTTTTTACCAACTCAAAAAAAATTAAAGACCTCTACAATATACTTAGAATCGATAGCCGATACTGTGGGTTAATTATTTGCTATAGGATCTGACCCACCATGTATATCTATCGAATTTAAACTAAGAACATTGTTTCAAAATCTAAGCAGAAATGGGAGTGGACTGAACACGTCTGCAGCATGCACGCGGACTGGCGGACCACGTTGCCTTGCTTCTGACTGGACCCCACGTGATGGCTTCCGGCGCAGAGGCAGACCAAAGATGAGGTGACGGCGAGGCAAACTATTCGTGGGCGTTTTTTGATATGCACTGACGATGGAAGGCTGGCAGAAGCAAGGGCAGGACTTTACCGCTCAGTAGGACACCCATAACATAAGCTCAGAACAAGCTATTAAAAAACTTATATGGAAAGCGGACTACAACCTTTCACGAATTTTTTTTTATGTTATCAGAGACAAGGTAATTTGTATGTATAGACTGACAATCTATTTTTTAATACAGGTGCTCAAAAAGTAAACATATCGATACCTGTTTAACATGCCAAAAGTTTGTCATTTCCATTTTCGAGCGTTTTTTTGTTTTTTGACAACTAGTGAGCGTGCCTAAAGTTGTTTTTTACGAACTAGTGCGTAAAGTTTTTTGAGCTTCATCCTGTTCTTTTATTTGTTTATTCTTTTTTTCGCAAATGTATTAAAAAATGTCATTTGTACCACTTGCGAAATTGTCATTTTCAAATGACAAACTCTTCGCACTTGCATCAAAATATACTATTATAACATTGCGTTGCGGCGTAAATCGGAAAAGCATGGGAAAAGCTATGTATATATATATGTAAGTAATATCCTGGGGGACTTCAAATTTCCATATATGGGCTACGTAGGCGGCGACATCTAATATCGCATTTAATAGTACCTTACAGACCTAGGGTGGTGAATTCGTAAATTCTGTAATAAATATGTCTATAATAAATAAATATGCGATCTGGGACTTTACGTATTACCGCCCGTGGTTTGTCAAAAGTTTTACGTCTTGCCTTGGCCAAGAAGTGAGATTTTCTCTCCGCGTAGCGGGCAGAAAATCCCACTTTACGGCCAAGGGTGATGTAAAACTTATTTCGTACTTACGCGTACTAAATGTCTGTTAGTCTCTAAAACACGCGAGCAAAGAGTAAATACTTGAAAATAACTGTTACCTCAAGTAATTCAAGTATCTATGACCGTTTAACGGTGCTAGTAGGTACTCGTAACGAGTAAAAATACTCTTCAAGTGTAAAAACGCCTGCGGTCGGTCTAATGACGTCTTTAATATGGGCTATTTAGTTAATATCACACGCTTCTTGCTCATCTCGTGTTCTTTGTGATTATAATGTGGTTTTTACCAGCTTCTTATCCGACAGCGTAGGCAGTGGTCACAAACAGCGAAGAATGTCACTGTGTCTATAGTTGCTTCGAGCGAGACATCTTATGTATTCTAGTTAAGAGTTTATTCACAAAAGAACAAGTAAAAAAATAAATAAACTACAAATAGCATTTAAATTTACAGAAATAAGAAAAATTAAAGCTAAAAAATGACCTAAAAACTTAAATTAGGGCCTTTCGGAAGGGTTCCCATCACGCAGGCAGCATTCCCTGAGGGAACCTGCACGCATCTGCGAAGTAATTCAAAGATGTGTGTGAAGTCCCCAATCCGCACTGGGCCCGCGTGGGGACTATAGCCCAAACCCTCTCGTGACGAGATGCCTGTGCCCAGCAGTGGAACGCAAATAGGCTGTAGTAGTAGTAGTAGTAGAACTTTTCTTCTGACTTAAATTTTCAAAGGTGAACACAAACACTGTCGGTTCCTGTTTATAGCTATGGTTGGTGAAATCTAACAGACAAGTTTTTTTTTTTTTTCAAATTATTAGTTGTCAACGAAAGTGCCATTCAGACTTCCTGTACCGATGGCATCCAAGATAACACGGTATACCACGACCTTGTGTCGTCTCAAGGTGTCCTCAAATTATACACACGGCAAATTGTACGTCTACACATGTCATTTGCGGCACGCGATATGTATGGAGTGTGGAATATGGCGATATGGGCGCGTATAGCGCGCACGTGGCCATATTTCTTTTCTTTTTTAAATACTTGTTACTTGTAGCCGGCCTGTATCTTTTTTCATTCATCATCATCGTCATTTCAGCCGAAAGACGTCCACTGCTGGTCATAGGCCTACCCAATGATACAATAATATACTTCGCCAGGTATGACAGTCCGGTATTCTGTAGTAGTGTGGGTGTCACCCTAACGTCATTCGCAATGCTGTGTGTTGCAAGTGGTGTATTAAAATAATCCCCGACCCCCATGTATGCTGTGAGTGTTTCATTAAATTATTACGTTCATTTGTTTTGAACTTGGCCCATTTTGTGTGATTAAACAAGTAAATGACTATTGTAATGCGCAAATACTTTATTTTGCATTATAACGGCAGCAAATATTTCCTTCATTTTTGTTTTATTGCAATAAAGTGGCAACTCGACTTTGACGTAAGGGTGACACGTCACCCGGATCGGCAGACCTTGTTTTCTTAGACCATGTGTAAAACGTAACGGTGAAAACTATTACTTATAAAAAAAACTACAGACTAAAAACGCCTCAATAAAGTATGTATACCTCATCTGTAAACAACGCTTAATTCCTAGTGTAAATTGATAACAAATCCAACCGCATAATTTACTCAACTACCGCTAAATACCTATTAGACCCTAGCATTGTGTTCCGATGTGGCATTAGGTCAGTCCAAGGTCTGGGGTTCGAAGCCTGCGGTAGCAATTTACCGTCGCACACAATATCTGTCAAATTGTTTGTAATTATACGAGATTGGACATTTTTTTGGATGTGAGAAAAACGGTGTTTTTTGGGAGTACGGAAGACGCGGTAAAGCCATCGTAATTTAAGCACAAATAAATAAATAAATTTATATTACAAAAGCTTATTGCGTCCCACAGCTGGGCACAGGCATAGAGAAAGTACCTAAGGTAAACTTGACATGTAAATTGGCTTTACAAATAAATGAGTATGAGTATAAACCTAGAACGACAACCTTCATTCAATTCAGCGTATAGTCCGAAATAAGTGTGAACTGAGACAATAGATGTCGCTGCCTAGGTAGACTGTAGGAAAATTTAAAGCGCCCCCTGGATATTGTTCGCATACCTCTGCGCATACAGAGCTTTTCCAATCCAATTTTATGGTTAAAGAACTTTATTTCTCAAAAGAA
Source organism: Aethes cnicana (assembly GCA_963971205.1). Lineage (NCBI taxonomy): Eukaryota > Metazoa > Arthropoda > Insecta > Lepidoptera > Tortricidae > Aethes > Aethes cnicana. The sequence goes on from OZ020299.1 coordinate 3,677,222, forward strand.
ATGTTACATTTCACTTATCGAGAAACTTACATATGTATATGTAATTAGATCTGTAAAAATTAGGTTTAGGTTAGGCTATACAAAATCATTACTACTAAAAAATGCTTAGTTACATTTACATTTTACAAATATATCGTGTTAATAGTTATTTATAGGAAGAAAGTTATACATAGTTAAGCTATAGGTATTTAGTTAGGTAGGTGTTAAATCTAACCAGACGGTAATTGACACGACACTATAGAGGGTAAGCGCAGAAACCATATTTTACCTACAATCTTAGCAATTTTCAAATATTATGCCGCAATGTAAGGAGATTGTCTGTCTATTAATATAATTACTTTATCTCTGGCACAGGCCTCTTGATCACTAGAGAGTGGACCCATAGTTTTTTTTTTTATGTCGATGGTATAGGCAAACGAGCCTAAGCCCACCTGATGGTAAGTGGTCACTGCGGCCCATGGACACCGAAATCCTTAAGAAACCATATAAGATCTCGAATGCGTTGCCTACCCTGAGGCCTAAGATGGAATGCCTCTGTGCCAGAAATTTCACCGGCTGCCTTTAGTTAGAGTGAACATTATGTATTTATTTAGATACCTACATACTTATATAAGTACTTCAGAGATGCGTTTTTTCACGATGTTTCCTTCTGCGAAAAGCCCTTTGGTATTTTTTTAAATTGGATTTTGGTCTTATTTACCCGACTGCGCTAGAAGGAGGGTTATGTTTTTCGAGTGTATGTATGTATGTATATTTCTTTGGCACGCTCTGTAGCCTAAATGGCTTGATGGATTTTAGCATGTGGGGTGTCGTTAGATTCATCTTAATTGTGAGAGTGACACTGGGTATATCAATAATGCAAAAAAAAATTGCTGACTTTTGGGAGCATTTTAAACGTTTCCAAAATTTTTTTTTTTGTCGAAGCTTATTGAGTGGGGTATCAAAATACAGGGCTTAATGAACGGATTACAAAAATATATAATGTGACCTTATGTGACATCAAAAGTTTGTTTCCAGTCGGGTATATTTTTTTTTCATAAATGTAGTTATTTCTCGTAAGCGTAACGCATAGGTGATAAGGTTAAGTGGCGTTAGTTCAGGTTAAAGTATGACTTTTACTAACACGTTTTAAATCATTTAAAAACGACTAAATTTTATGGTTTTGCAATAGTTAGCTGTCATTCCATTCAGAAACGTAATTTTCTCCATAGTAAAAATCTCACGTTTAATTAAACGGACGTTAATTTCCTGATAGAACCCAAGTTAAGTCTAACTTGTGTTGAACTTGAAAACCATTGAAATTTTGTCGGTTTTATGATACTGAATAATGAATACATACATAATATACATAGCCGTCTCCCGCAGTATAACCCGCGTAGGTCCGAAAAAAACACAAAATGTACAAGTACCCATAGAGTCCATAGACAATTACAGGATAATTTAACAGTTTCAAAAACAATGCACGTAACTCACCGGATACTCGTGTAAATCCATTATTATATCATTAAACTAATAAAAAACAAGGAGAAACTAAAAACTAACACTAAAATATTGCACGAAATTCAGACTGCCCACAAAAGTGGTAATATTGCACGGATTCAAAAATCAGGTACGTCAAGGCGTAAATAAAAAATAAAAGAGTCACATTTTCTAAATTAAACAGTCAGCATGGCGCTCTTTAAAAAAATCCATTTGATTTTTAAAGTTGCCAGCGTCATCTCTAGAGATTGGTTCGAATTTTAAAAAGTTGAAAGTCACGTGTCGCGGGGTTTTTCGCGTTCCATTTTTGAAAAGCGCGCGGTTCGCGCCGCGCCGCGTCGATCACTGTCCAGCCAGGTCTTTACCGTATCTTGGACCGTTGGTGAAAAAAGTTGGTCAAGTGCTCTATGGTTTACGACGTTTTGGGTTCCGTTGGGTCTACATAGGTACTTGATTAATATTAGGACATAGTTGATGGCTATGTGTAGTAAATGAAAATTAAAATGCATGTTGCATGGTTGTAGTAATTAAGAAAATAAAACCCAATTTGTTCACCGCTGCGTACAACTTTTCCGATCATTTTCTTTCATACAAAACTTGTCCTTGTTCTTTAGTCTTTCTATTTGCCAAATAGGCTCAGCATCCGATCTGAAGTGCGCATATCTATAACATTTAAATTGTGCTGTAGATATATCACTTTGAATTTTCCACGTGTTAAGCTCAAGAAGTTCAAACAACTTTCATACCCCAAAAGCTCAAAGCTACGGGACCCTAAAAAAGCTAACATCCAATACTTGACGTGTGAAATCGCCAGAATCGCGTACGCGAGCGTCATTTTCTAACTGTACAACTCAAGCACTACAAACTTATCTATGTCGGCGGCGAAACGTATAACTAGTAAATGTCCATACAACTATTCGTCTTGGAGCTCGGTACTAGCGCCACTACGAACGGAATAAACAAGTTTGTAATTGTGTAAGGCTGCACTTTCTTCCGTGCTCTATAGAGATGTCTATGTTGTATTTTGCGTTGAACGGAACGTAATTATGTAGAAGTAGTGATGTGATTAAGTAAGCTTCGATTTGATTATGTTTAAATTCAATTTGGAAAGTTCGAAACTACATTTGTTGGGCGACCATAGATTCTTGAAGCCCGGGTTTTCCGAACGCAATAATTTATGTGCAACAAAAATAATACTGACGTTTAGAGTGAATGCAGTTACAACGTGGTTACGGTTAGTGAACTCCATATATAATTTCATACATTGACCTATAATAAGTAATAAATAACATATGGACGAACAGTGCCTAACAGAATATGTCAAAATATATGGAGCAAACTGACATTAGAAAATACGTTCCAATATGCTAATAACGCCTCTTTATAACGAAGGCCAAACGGGTGCCCGAACAGCTCGGGCACCCGGTTGACGGGGCCATTTTTCTCCGGCTGATTGTGAATCCTTACTTATAATAGATCAATGATTTCATACAATGCTTATTAATATGCGTGCCAAAGTACTCATCAAATCAGTAAAATAAAACTCAAAGATTGACTGTCTCAGACAGCGTAGCGCAGCTTCATTAAACTAAGTAAGCCCCAAGCCGCTAACCTGGGGTTAACCGCTTAACTCAGATATTTTTGTATGAATTTGACGTGGGTTAAGAGGCTAACCCGAGGTTAGTGGCTTGGTGCAAGTGAGGGTTAGTGTTCCAGCAGTATAAAGTCTTAAACAGAAGGTCCTTACTCGTTATACAACGTAGTTCAGCACAAAGGTAAGTATTTTCATAGTAAATAAAATAAAAAATAAATAAAAATTGATTTATTTTGCCAAAAAACATTGGGATACAAAAATATTGACACTTGGTCCTTCACTAGGCGATGCCTGTCACGAAGTGACCAATTTCGGAATATTATTGCTGCTATTATTGAGTCCTCTGCGTCAAACTAACAAAAATTTTGTTCATTATGGAGAATAAAAAAAAGAAGAATAACAAGGGAAAAAAAGAAAAAAAAAGTACGAGACAATTAATATTTTAAGATAGTAACTTTCAGGGTTTTGAATTTGGGGTGATTATTCAGCATTAAAATCGAACCAAATTGAAAAAGTTCTACTGCTACATGAATGCAAATCCCATAAGAATCAATGCCATACACTTAATCCCTTAGTTGTCATAAGACGCGTAAGTTATTAAAAATCCTTTTAAAACCAAATCAAAGTACACAGGTACTTGATCAATTGATAATTTTACCTGTACAGGTAGGTATCGCCTTTCAAAACTCAAAATTCTTAACTATACCCATCTATAGGTATGTATTTTCGGTGTAACTATAGACAGTGGTGTAACGAGCAACAGAAAGAGTAATCTGGTAGGTACTTCACTACTGACAAACTGTGAATTGAATTTGATTTTGGAACGCGTTTTGATTGATCGTCCGGACCATAGACAAGACGAACTTTTTAGCGTCACTATACAAACTTTTTATAGGAATTTGATTGAGTCTCTTTTTTAATTAAATTTCTTTTTGTAACAAATCATTTATCGTTTATGTTTTTTAATGAGATGCTTTCTAATCATTGTTTATTTCCATAGAGAACGAGGATGGCATTTAGCACATATTACTGTTAGCATCTGATAATTACTTGTTGTACTTACATATATTCTTTTATATCATTAATAAAATCGATCAATAAAAAAATATTTTTTGCTCGTTTGCACAAATACTAAACAGAATAGGTACCTATATTATATGTAGCAAAATTTTGTTTTTTTTAATAAAGTCGTTTGAATTCTAGTTTTTTCGCCCCCGTTCTTTACTCCTTGAGCATATTTTTTAATCCGTGATAATTTGCCCGTGAACCAGCTCAGTTGACCGTATGATAGTGAAAGTATAGTCATAAACCGACTGAAAACGGGATATTTACGAGTCGCCTGTACATCATAGTAGCTAAATCAGGTTTTAACGTGTTTTGTGGCACCTGATTTTGACTATAGTCCAACCAAAGAATTTCCAAACTTGGTGGCAGGTAGGATCAAGATCTCAAAGCGAAGCGACCACTACTGTCAGTACCAACGAACTGTCAGTAACTTTTTTTCTTCGGCTACTTTTTTAAACGTTGAGGTGATGACGATGGAATATTGGCACAAAACGCCTCGTAAAATCGACACACGCTTCTAAACTCCTGGTTCAATTTTAACGAGATAACCATTGGAATCCGTTACGAACCGCGTGTCGAGTTGACAGCGCCATTAGCGGCGCATGCGCATAACGACGCGCGAATGATCGAAGGAATGCTCTTTTTTGAATATCGAAGACGCTCTCGTTTACGGTAGTCAAATTATTGTTAGCAGAACTGCTAGTACAAGAATAAGTAACTACAGTAGGCAGGCCTTTAATTACGTGGAAAAAAAAAGAGTTGTTTGTGTAAATGCTACTTTAATAAAGGACCAAGTCTAATTATGTACAGTTTAGTTGCCATACACAACTTTATCTACATCAATTTTGTAAATCCACTAAGATTATTCAAAAACTGTCCACAATGGCGGCAATTCGAATACGGCAGTGGCACACGTTCTATTTTCATTAGCAAGCATAGACTAAATAGTTGCTTCATGGAAAACGATGTTGTAAAATGAATTTTTCTTTATGACCACATATAGAATGAATGAAATGAGTATGAGTATGAGTAGAATATTGGCTTTGACAGAACTTGCTGTTATAACGGATGTCATTACTACAGTTTTTTAACGCACCATAGAATAGAGGATGTATGATACCAATAGTCACAGGGCAGACACTGCCAATAAAAGCACGATTTCAAACACAATTCGAATGAAGTGTCAATGTTTGCGTGCGAGGACGTCTGTGTGCGTGCGAGGACGTCGGACTTGGAGGCTGTGAGTGTAGATAAAAATATTACTTGAAATTTTCATGAAAAGCCAGAAATGAACACGAATGTTAATAATAGAACAAGATCCGTATACATTATCAATACAAGTCAAAATCAATTGAGACATTTCAATAGAAAACCACGTAAGGTCTATTATCAATTAACAATAACTTAAAACGAATAACATACAACGGTTTCGAGAAAGTCGGAAATTATCTGAAGAACCGTTTTTTTTAATGTTACCGGTAAATTTTAAAATTCGGATTTCCTCAAAATGTCGAGAGAAGTTTTATGTTAATCGCTGAGAGGCGCGATTGCAACCGTAAAAAGTTTTATTGTAACTATAAAATAAGTACTAAAATTTAAGGAAAAATAGTATGTATTTTTTTGAAATATTTATAAAGGGTTAAGACAATGCCAGCCTCATTGTAATATGTTTTAAACACTTTTTTATTTATTTTAGTACGTGCATCTAAATCTACATTGATTTCATGTAGGTTTTGAAAGCACAGACTTTTTGGCACTTGCATTATGAATAAAAACAGACTGTTAGCCATTGTTATATGTTGCACTTCTTAAACAAATTAGTAAAAGAAATAATTTTCGATTCGTTTTTATAACCCATTACAACTAAAAAAAAAAACTGTACAAAGTACAAACATTCACTGTCCTTCCAGGGATACTATACTAGTAACTTTTTTTTTGGGTTTTTACACGTAGTATATTCAATTTATCCGCCATTTCATACTTCAACCGAAACAACACTTCGACTACAACATAATAACACATAATGCTCGTGAATAGAGCGTAATTGCCGCGCCTGACCCGCTCCGTAGATCGGATCTATAGATCATTGATCGATAATAAGGATGCCGTCTCGTTTGCCGCAAGAAAGTAGAGAGGGTATGTTTCTATGTTGATCTTGAGGTTAATTTGAAAGTGTTTATTTCTAATGACTTCATAATTAAATGACAAATTAAATGAAATGAAAAAAAAACGTAGGTATAAACAAAAGTAATACATAAATATATGTTCCCTCGTTCTTCTCCGTTGTCTATGATACTACTAGCTTCTGCCCGCGACTTCGCCCGCGTGGAATTCGGTTATCGCGTTCCCGCGGGAACTATACGTTTTTCCAGGATAAAAAGTAGCCTATGTGTTATTCTGATCTATAAGCTACATTACTGTAAAGTTTCATTAAAATCCGTTTAGTAGTTTTTGCGTGAAAGAGGAACAAACATCCATCCATACATCCATCCAAACAAACTTTCGCCTTTATAATATTATATTAGTAAGGATTAGTGTTACTGTTAGTGTTGCCACATTAAAATATATAACCGATAACCTTCAAATTCGCACTTTCGACCAATTTCCGTGGTCATCAGAATGTGAAATTAAAAATTCCAATTTACATACGAATGAATTGAGTGTGATTAATTCTATTGTTTGGTTCTATTATGTTGGTAGCTCATGTGAATCTCGGCTAGGATTTTCCGTTAATTTCTAATTCATTGGTCTATCTTTACTATAGAAATTTTGCATGTTTACGTCTTGGTAGTGATCTGATCTACTACTACTACCTACTACAGCCCATCCGCGTCCCATTGTTGGGCACAGGCCTCTTCTCACCACGAGAGGGTTTGGGCTATAGTCCCCACGCGGGCCCAGTGCGGATTGGGGACTTCACACACATCTTTGAATTACTTCGCAGATGCGTGCAGGTTTCCTCACGATGTTTTCCTTCACCGAAAAGCTTCAAATTGAACTTCGCACGTAAGTAAACTTAGAGGTGCGAGCCGGAATCGAACCTCTCATCCTCTGCATGAGAGGCGGTAGGTCGAACCGCTAGGCCACCGCGGCTTTTTTATCTTAAACTACTTTCATGCCAAATTTTATCGAAATCGGTTCAGCGACTAAGCAGATAGACAGGCAGAGGTTTTTAGAATATTAAGTTTGGATGGATTCAAAGAAGGTATCCTGGTCATACGTTAAAGCAATACAATTCGCAAACCATTGAAGCGGTTCTCTTTGCAGAATTCCACAGATTGTAAAAGGGTATAATACCCAAGGGATGGTGTCAAATGACAGACGGAGCGGCTACTGTCTTTGATCATTAGACATCATCTTTAGATGATTAATTGTTACTACTTACTTGGAAATGTTACAATTCTTTACAAGTTTACAACTAAAATGTTCTGTATTTAAATGTTAAATCAAGGAATCTCGATCGACTCTAATCTGTGTGGATCTGTGGATGAATGTTTAAAATTGGATTTGTTTGTTGGTTAGTCTGTCTGTTCGTTCTGACTTTATTTTCTACTAGCTGGTGCCCGCGACTTCGTCTGCGCAGGATTAGTATTTCGAGTAGCTTATATACACAATATCTTTATAAATTCTAGCCTATGTGTTATTCTGATGTATAAGCTATATTATTGTAAGGTTTCATTAAAATCCATCCAGTAGTTTTTACGTGAGAGTAACAAACATCCGTCCATACTTACAAACTTTCGCGTTTATAAAATATTATAACTAATAAGTTGGATTGAATTAACCGAATTCTTGAGTTGTATTTAAAACAAGCGTATAAGTATTAATCCTTCCGTTTTTCTTTTTGTAGTATTGACAAATCAGTGATGATAAATACATTTTTGACTTTTTTTAAACAAATTAATTGGTCTGAAAACGGCGTATTTTTATTTCAAAACAAAATAGCTTTCACTTTCGTCGCAAATAGGTAATTAGTAATTCAGTACTTCATAAAAGTATTTTTTATTAAGCTTTTCATTAAAAAATAACTTTTTTTGTATTTCATTTGAAATCTTATTCGGCATAGTTTAGACTATAGAATCCAACCTACCTTGAACCTCACACCCGACCGAAGTTACTATTGTATTATTTAATACAACAGATGTTATTTCTCCCAACAAGCCTTCGACTCTTTTGTGGGGCCGCAGTTCAAGAGATAGCGACATATTGACAAACGATGCACTGACAGCTAGTGGCCGCAGGTACCCAAATAGGTGGTTTTGTTAGATAATTGATTTCTTTAGAGTTTTGGGTACTTGAGATTTTCTTTAGATTCAAAAATGGATTTCGCATTTCGCATTGATTGGTAAAAAAACGAATTTCACTGCCGTGTGTCGAAATTGAAACACATACATTGAATGCCTGACAACTTTTAGACCGCTTAACCAATTTCGATGGAATTCGGTATGGAGATAGTTTGAGACCCTAGGAAGGGCATAGAAGAAGGAGGGAAGGGCATCTTCAGAATCATCTTTTGGAAAAAAAGGGACTGTAAGTATAGTATCAAATATCAAATTAACTATACTTACTATAGGTACTGTGGGTGTGAAATTAGTGGGAAAATATATTTCGTAATTCATTAACTCGGAGCTTTATTAACCCTTCGACTGGTAGATTTAGAAGTATATATAATCGATATATTGTATTTGTATATGTAAGTGCCGTGGTGGCCTAGTGGTTCGACCAACCGCCTGTCAATCAGAGGGTCGGAGGTTCGCTTCCGGCACGCACCTCTAAGTTTACTTACGTGCGAAGTTCAATTTGAATTTACCATGGGCTTTTCGGTGAAGGAAAACATTGTGAGGAAACCTGCACGCATCTACGAATTACTACAAAGATGTGTGTGAAGTCCCCAATCCGCACTGGTCCCGCGTGGGGACTATAGCCCAAACCCTCTCGTGATGAGAGGAGGCCTGCGCCCAGCAGTGGGACGCAAATAGGCTGTGGTAGTAGTAGTAGAAGCCCATATTCGGTCTAGGCATTAGAAGAGCAAAGAACAATCCCATCTCTAAGTATACTGAGTTAGTAGCAAAATTAGGTTTCTAAAAACTCTTAGGCAAGCCACAACAGAATTCGAATCGGCTACTTTTTTGTCTAATAAGACAATTACTTATCGTCAGACCACACCTGCCGGGCTGTCCAAATAAGTCATTTGTCAAATTGTCAAACAGTCAGTCGGTGCCGCGCCGACGGCTAAACGTTGTAAAAAGGGTAGGTAGATTTGGGAGTTTCGAAATTTTAATGCTTAAATTCAAAATTAATATTATAAATGCGAAAGTAACTCTGTCTGTATTGTATGTTAACAACTCTTCACGCTTTTAACTGGTAGACTGATTTAGATGAAATTTGGTATGTAGATAGTTCGAGTCTCGAGGAAGAACAGGGTACCGGATCTTCTACAGATCAAACCAGTTTTTCAATACTTCTATATACCTACACGGTGGGTCAGAAAATATGGCAAATAATTAACCCACCGTATCGGCTATCGATTCTAAGTATATTGTATAGGTCTTTATTTTTTTTTGATTTGGTAAAAAAAAAAATGTACCTATATGGGATTGGTTGTGTGAGCGACGCCTGAATCCTATACAAAATTTTTTTTTTTACCAAATAAAAAAAAAATTAAAGACCTATACAATATACTTAGAATCGATAGCCGATACTGTGGGTTAATTATTTGCCATATTTTCTGACCCACCGTGTATAACTATAACCATGCATATATGTAGTATTATTGGGTACGAAAATTCCAAGTCTACGCGAGACGAAGTCGCGGGCAACGGCTAGTATATACATACTAATATTTACTTCACATGCAGAGGGTCGGGGGTTCGATTCCGGCTCGCACCTCAAGTTTACTTGTGTGCGAAATTCAATTTGAATTTACCACTGAGCTTTTCGGTGAAGGAAAACATCGTGAGGAAACCTGCACGCATCTGAGAAGTAATTTAAAGATCCCCAATCCGCTCTGGGCCCGCGTGGAGACTATAGCCGAAACCCTCTCGTGATGAGAGGAGGCCTGTGCCCAGCAGTGGGACGCAAATAGACTGTAGTAGTAGTAATTACCTCACGCGAGAATATTGTACAGTATTTAAAATAATAATAACATACCTAATTATTATTTATTATCATACACAGTAAGACGCTGTTATTACAATAATAACTTTATTGTCCACTTATTTAAAAGAAACAAGGAAATATCACGTTATTATACTATGCATTGAATATATATAAATATGTGGTAAGTAAGTATAATGTTAAAAGATTTGTTGTTTTATTCGTAGACAAAAGCCTTAACTATTATTAAAAGAAGTAAATTTGTTTGTTACTGTTTCACGGAAATAGTAAAATTCTCAAAGGATTAAAAAGACTACATAATCGCGATCGATGTCACAGACAAAAGCAAACTATATAAAATAGATTAACTAGTGTCAACCCTGGACTTAAATTTCATCAAAATCGGTTCACAATACGACAAAAAGGCATCAGAATCAGGTGTTTCAGTTCAGCATTAGTAGAGATAATCTACTATAGGAAGTCCTGCGCCTCCACATTTCAAAACGCTTCAATTTATTCATTATTATTTAAAAAGCACGACCAACACTCTCAACGCATAGTTGACGACTGTCTCAGCACGCACACATGCGTTGGGAGTGTTGGTGGTACTTTTTAAATACTTTTAAGAGGGTTTACTCCGAAAGTTGGCAACGTCGCAAATGGCTGTCAAATATTTCGCTGTTTTCATTAATTTACAAATACACAAATACAAATTCGTTTATTCTCCATATTAGCATGTAACATTCCTTAGTTTAACAATTCACACAGGCACTCTGTAGTGTAACAAATAATCATAGGCATTTACTATGGAAAAAGGGTATGGGCACAGCTAATGCTGATTTTAAGCCCATCCGACGTCAATATTGATGGCAATTATGTTCCAGTTTTACAACAAACAATCAATGAAGTAATGTTTAAGTAGCACATAATACTATTAAAATTACATTCTCTTATACAAAGCAATTTTATATAATAATGGGTTAGAACTTAACTGATTAATTTCTGTGTATTACTGAATGAAAACATGAATTTTCGCTCTATGGTTGAATAAAACATTATGTATGGATTGCAACGATTATCATAGAAACACGAAATGTTTAGGATTATGGAAGTACCTACTTACTATCTTTTGGAAAATTTCCATCGCATTTTTCATGCATTTGAATGCCTCACCAACAAATATAAAACGAGATGCGTCATTCAACCATAGAATTATAACTTCTTTTTTAGGGTTCCGAAGTCCACTAGGAACCCTTATAGTTTCGCCATGTCCGTCCGTCCGTCCGTCTGTCCGCACTATTGCTCGGAGATGCTTAGTTCTAGAAAGCTGTAATTTGGCATGAATATACATATTAGTTACGCTGACAAAGTTGTACAATAAAATTTTGAAATATATTTTTTTATAGGGTACCTCCCCTACTCGTAAAGTGGGGATGTAATATTTTTTTCTTGCGTACCCCATGGTGCGGCATATCGTTGAATAGGTCTTAAAAAATATTGTGGGTTTGTTAAAACCATTTTTTGATTAAGTGATGCGTTTGTGAAATATTAAGCTTTAAAGTGCAATTTTTTGTTAGAGTCACGTGTCCCCCCCCCCCCTGCCAGCTAAATGGTGGTATTTGGATGGCTGAAAAAAATCACGATTATGGCATATATAACGTAGTTGAAAGGAAAACTATCACAGCTAAGTAGGCTGTACAAACTTACGAATCATAGTTGACCAACTTATGAAATGATTAAAAAACCAATGATTTTTCTCGAGCGGCAGGGGCGTCGGGCGGGCACGTCATACCACAGGCTAGCTAGATGCTAGTAAGTCTTAGAAAGGTACTGTGGGCATCGTCAACTTCGGAACCCTATAATTTGCGCGTGGCCCGACACGCACTTGGCCGGTTTTTATTAATTCAGTAATATTGAGAAATTGATAAAAACAGCGAAACATTTGACAGCTATAAGCGACGTTGCCAACTTTCGAGTAAAACCCTCTTAAGCGTTTTGAATTATGAAGCTGCAGGACTTCCTATAGTAGATTATATCTACGAGTATATAATTTATACTATCCTAAACATATCAAGGCAAGTGTAAATCTAGATTATGTCCTAAGATACGACCTATAGGTATCATGACTTGGAGCTATGTCAGCCCCGCCCGGCCCTTTGAGCTGTCTATCCGTGCCAGTCGCGGTATTAATGCATTGAACACATATGGTATTACGATGGAGAATGTAGATTATGTGTTTGTAACTATCCTTAAGATTCTATCCGCCCTGCACTTCTGAGATTGCACCTTTTTATACCCAACTGCGCCGGAAGGAGAGTGATGTTTTACGCGTGAATATTTATTTAGCTCGCTCTGTAGCCTAATTGGCTTGATGGATTTTAGCTAGTGAGGCGTTGTTAGATTCGTATTTTGTATGAGTGACTATGAGTTTTTTTTTGTTTTAACCAAAAAATACCTAAATAATTTCTTAGCCTGTTTAAACCGATCCCGTCCCAAGTATATGCTCTCAGGATTTTCGTAATACATTGTACAACCGCGATGCTGTCTACAGTGCAGGGGCTATATTCGAAGTCTTAAATAGGGATATCTCTGTTCCCTATAGGATCCTTATATACACCTACACAGTCATACATGACAGCGACTAGCATCCAGCTATATATGGACTATGTATGGCTTAATAGGAAATGAGTTTTTTCAAATAATATTTTTTTCGGACACGTTTTTATTTCTGACTGTGCTTTTCTTTGTAAATCCTTCATCTACCCTTCAAGACGAATCAAACGAGCCCAAATTCGATGGGTTTATGTAGTTTTATTACGGAGTTCCTAAGGCAACCTTCCAGCTCCATCATCAGATCAGCTCCACGTCATCATAATATTCCATTGTCACGCGATTTACATATTCCTGCAAAAATTCAGCTCAATCGGAAATCGGAAAGTGGGTCGAATTTAACTTGCAAGATTCCATTACATAGTTAAGTTACATACAGGTCGACCTAATAAAAGCTTGTTAAAATATACAAAATACAGTCACTGAGTCACAACCTCATAGTAAATTCCATATCGCTAACGCTGTTCCAAGTGGCCGAACTAACAGGTCGTGGTGCATGATACAATAATATACTTCGGCAGGTATGACAGTCCGGTATTGTGTAGTAGTGTGGGTGTCACCCTAACGTCATTCGCACTGCTGTGTGTTGCAAGTGGTGTATTAAAATAATCCCCGACCCCCAAACCCCCCCCCCCCCCCCGCATCCTCTAAATCACGTCATCGCTATGCAGATGCTGTAGCTGGTCGGTCTGTCGCAGCCAACCGGAGTGTCGCGCCCTCAATAGCGCGTGAAGTTCGGGTTCCTCCAAAGGAGCCCCCTAACACCAATGTGGACAAGGAGGGTTTCACTACGGTGTCGAGGAAGCGCAAGCCGCGCAAGAGCCAGGGTGGTACTGCAGAACCGGTTGGTTCTGGTCTGCACGTTGCCACACCGAGCAAGGCGCTATATGTTTCGCGCCTGCATTACTCCGCCACGGCTGATGATTTGGCGGAGTATGTTCGCCTGAAGACCGGCTTCTCCCTGAGGGTGTTCCCGCTGCGTTCGCGCCACTACGTGCACTTCAGCTCTTTTGTGGTGCGCGTGCCGCGGCCGCTGCTGGAGAACATCGAGAGTGCTGATTTCTGGCCGAAGGGTGTCGTGTTTCGACGGTTCCGGGGCAACCTACCGAATCCTACACCGGAGATGACGATGCAGCGGAGCCACGCCGTTTCGTCGCCAAAATAGTTTTATTTGGTTTCATGACGCATTGGTGTTAACTGTAAGGTCATGTTAATCTTTTATGAATAAATAAATAAATAAATAAATGTATCCTGTGAGTGTTTCATTAAATTATTACGTTCATTTGTTTTTAACTTGTTCCATTTTGTACTTAAGCGCACAAGTAAATGACAATTGTAATGCGCAAATAATTTATTTTGCATTATAACGGCAGCAAATATTTCCTTCGTTTTTGTTTTTTTGCAATAAAGTGGCAACTCGATTTTGACGTAAGGGTGACACGTCACCCGGATCGGCAGACCTTGTTTTCTTAGACCGTGGTCGTGGTGTGTGTCTCTATCTGCCATTTCTACAGCTCGTGTATGCATACGTAATTCAAAGGCCACAAGATTACCTGACGTCTGAGGCAGCCGGGATGCCAAGCTCAAGAGGGCCCTAAGCAAACAAGTAGTGGGTATATGTAGATCGACTTGAGCGAATTTCGATTAGTGCCGGGGTAAATTAAAAATATCGATAAGTAATAAAAAAAAAATCCAAAATTAATTTTTTGGGACACTCTTTTATTACCGACTGTACTTTTCTTTATAAATCCTTCATCTACCCTTCAAGACGAATCAAAGGAGCCCAAATTCGATGAGTTTATGTAGTTTTATTACGGAGTTCCTATGGCCACCTTCCAGCTGCATCATCAGATCAGCTCCACGTCATCATAATATTGCATTGTCACGCGATTTACATATTCCTGCCAAATTTCAGCTCAATTGGAAATCGGAAAGTGGGTCAAATTTAACTTGCAAGATTCCATTACATAGTTACATACAGGTCGACCTAATAAAAGCGTGTTAAAAATAAATCATCAAACTACATCAAAATTTTCCTGAGTTTTTTTATGTAGCAAACGAGCACACAGGCCACCTGATGGCAAGCGGTCACTGAGTGACTTGAGGGAACGCACAGCCGAAACTACTGGTCGTAGAAGGCTGAAATTTGGCATGTAGGTTCCATGGGGAGTATAGGGTAACACTAAAAGAGGATTTCAAGAAATTCCTACGGGAACGGGAAAAAATGAGATTATACCATATAAGACCGCTAGTCAGTACCATAGAAAAATGAAATGAGAAGAGTGGCAGAGCCCATACTGTAGTGCGTGCTCCGAATCCCGGGTTAACACTAGATCGACCTACCCCGATTACCCGACCGTTTAGCAATTGCTACCCCTACTTGAAGCTAGATGGCGAGCCAAACGCATTATAATAAGAAAGAAGATAACCCCAAATTTAAATGGCTTATCGATATTATTTATCGAGCAACACCAAAATAACCTCGACAACAGTTTCGAGCTACCGTATTCTGAAATGTTTGTCGATGGTTAACATTCTCCGCTTAAACAAACCAACTTGACAGATTTCTTACGGAGATTAAACTCGAAAAGTGGCAAAAAATCTAATTTCTGGTTCCATAAAATTATTAGAATATGACGGTTTTTTTGGTATTTGTTGGGAAAAGAGTACACAGGCAACCTGATGGCAAGTAATGACCAACAAACTGGTAACAGGCGTGAGTTTATGTATTGTATGTATGGTAGGCTGCAAAGATCAAAGCCTTCCAACGTCCAACAGGATGTCTATGGTCATTAATCGATGTCCGATTATTAGGATCGATATTTCGATCAATCGGATCGATATCCGATTTAGATTCACACTTCGATAACTCGGGTCTATGCTCTAAGTTACTTTCTAGATTTTTTTACACACTACTGCTTAATATGAATATAAGGATAATAACAAGTATTTTATTTTAAATTTTGGAAAAACATACATAACTTTACTTTATAGGTTCATCATTTACTTCCACATTTAATTTTCCGTGTGATGACGTCTCTCCCTTGGACAATTCCTT
Organism: Aethes cnicana; assembly: GCA_963971205.1. Classification (NCBI taxonomy): domain Eukaryota; kingdom Metazoa; phylum Arthropoda; class Insecta; order Lepidoptera; family Tortricidae; genus Aethes; species Aethes cnicana. The sequence continues at coordinate 3,693,124 of OZ020299.1, forward strand.
TATAGTTAAGAAAAAGTACTTATTCCTAGTATTGTTATGTTATATTTTTATCGACATTAAGTAAACTACATAAATTCAGCATGTTTCACAAGAACTCCTATTTCAGAACTCATTTTGTGTTCCAATCCAAATGCTAAAGTATACTTTTTATCTCAAAAAATATTTTCCCGCTAGAAATTCAACTACAAATCTTAATGATACCATAGATATGATAAGTCGTAGTTAACAAAAAAAAAGAAACAAATATTTCCTATGTTTCCACTTGAGGAACTAGAGTTTTGGCGTCACAACATTTAAAAATTCGGAGGTGCCTTAAAAAGCGACGTTTAGGAGCAAGATAAATGACTATGGCGACACCGGGATCATACCACACACGACGGGGTAAGGTGGCGGTGGGGGGGTGGTACAAGTTATTGGCATTTGGCGAATGAAGAAGTAATCTACTGGAAGAGATCGCTGCTTAGCGACAAGTGCGCCTGTTGTTTACCTATTAACTGTGTATTCTACATTGTCTCGAACTTTCGCGATACACACTCATTAAACACACTACTTAAGGGAAATAATCGCGTAAAAAAATATTTTAAAAACAAAAATAGGCGATTAAGTCCCGTTAGTAGTGTGTTTTAATATAACTGTGTATCCTTTGTGTATTTCCTGTGTTTTGTATATGGTGTTCAATAAAGAGTATTGTTGCTGTTGTTGTTGTACCTAATCTGCCAACGGTAGGTTGGTTTGATAATGCCAGTTCGACTCATATTTACGAGAGTCCAGAGCTTAAAAGACTTCAGAGAACTTCAGAGGCTTTTGAGTTCAATTCAATCATTTATTCAGCAAATTGGCCACATATGGGTACTTTTAACCGTCAGAAATGAATTTACCAGCGATTCCAAGACCCATTGCTTGAGACGAAGCGCCGCAAGAAACACAGCAGAAGGCCTTTTAAAAAAAAACACAGAAATTCACGCTACTTCGGACTTCGTACCGCCTTGAATTTTTTTGGGTATGAAAAATATCTTACGTCCTATTCTCAGACCTACTGAACATACACATCAAATTTCATAAGAATCGGTCGAGCCGTTTTGGAGCAGTTTGGTTACAAACACTGTGACACGAGAATTTTATATATTAGACTAGCTGACCCCGCGGACTTCGTACCGCCTTAAACCTCACGGAGCCCGAGACCTTTCCAACGAATGCAAAACCGTGGAAATCGGTTCGTGCGTTCTGGAGTTATAGCGTCAGGAAGGAAAACCCGACTTATTTTTATATATTAGATAGATATACGATAGGCAACCTTACGTTATTGGAAAATTAAAGATTTTGGTACTGCATTGTACCCATGTTCTTATAAATAATCAGTTAAACATTTCTGTACGCACGCTCTCTGCTCTAACTTACGACACATCGCGGCATAGTTTCATAGAAAACAAAATCAATCACTATAACGACAAAACACGAATTGGACAAATTGTACAGTTACCGATAGAGGGCTACTCGTTTTTGGAACAAAACTTTTGTGTTCGGCTGGCCACTAATGTCCAAGACAGGCCGTTGCTTAGTTTAGGTCCTCGGAGTTCAATAACTAATTTGTAGATAACAGCAACCTACATACTACTACTACTACAGCTTATTTACGGCCCACTGCTGGGCACAGGCCTCCTCTCATCATTACGAGAGGGTTTGGGCTATGTCCCCACGCGGGCCCAGTGCGGATTGGGGACGTCACACACATCTTTGAATTACTTCTCAGATGCGTGCAGGGTGCAATCTACATATTATCTGTAATTCTGGCAACTTTGCGTACAAATAAAAATGGTGTGAAAAAAAAAGAAAATTTTATTTCTTTGTTTTGTTTAGATCTCCAGGCACTAACACGGAACTTTTTTTAGCTTAATTTTCACTTGTATTTCTGTTTCTCGTGTTTTCTTGTCTTTTTTTGTTTTGTGTGTCAAATTTGCGAATAAACGTTTTTTATGTAGTACTCGTATGTTTAAATGGCACTTAACACCTAACGAAGTTTAATCTCATCCCCTTTTATTTAAATTATGTAGAAGAGAAGTTTTTAAATTATTGTTCAGATAATGGAGTATTATTTGCAAATTAGACGTAAACAGTTTATACCTTTATCTACACTCGTATCATAAACCCTCTTTTTAGTTACAGCAGATTTCTTATCTGTGAAAATGTTCTAATAGCTGTATAGACCATCGAATTCTAATAGCATTGAAATATCGAACATCTTCGAACAGCAATGCCCGCCTATATTCTTCAGTCAGACAGAGAGGCAGTTTGTTCCAAATTCAAATGTCGGCTCTATTTAGTCTATAAGTCTATGCTTTTTGAAAATCGAATGTGAGACACTGACGTATTCGAATTGCCGCCATTGTTGGCCGATTTTGTGGACATATAAAATGAGTGTAGATAAAGTTGTGTATGCAACTGTACCTAATTAGGCCTTAAAACACTCGTGCGATATTTTATGAAACTCACCTAGCGGCTCGTTTCATAAAACCCCACTCGTGTCTTAAGGACTTTTATTATGTAGCAGTTACATAAACTACTATTATGCGTCTGTTAGGTCAACGTATTAACGAAGATATTAAGGAAAAAGTCGCAAAAAAAGACTGAACAAGTTTCCGTGAATTTGTCAAGAAAACAAATTTAAATTTAAATTACTAGTGATTTGATACTTTAAAACATCAGACGATAAACTACCAAGAAGTGTTATGCTTGAAATAAATAAACACTTAATACTTAAGTCAACACAGTGTGTTCTAGACTGTTAAGGCTCAATGGAGAGGACTCGTTTACACGTTTACAAAACTTAGAACGACGGCCGGATTGGACCAGTTGGTAGTGACCCTGCCTTCTGTTCCGAAGGTCGCGGGTTCGAGTCCCGCTCGGGGCAAACTTTGTGTGATGAACACGAATGTTTGTACTCGAGTCATGGATGTTTAGTATTTATATATGTATGTATTTCTCTATATAAGCATGTATATCGTTGTCTAGCACCCATAGTACAAGCTTTGCTTAGTTTTGGGCTAGGTCAATATGTGTGAAATGTCCCAAGATATTTATTTATTTAGAAGACGTGTGGATTAAACAATAACAGGCTTTGTGTCAACGGTTTAAGAGCTTCGTCACGCGCCTTCTAAATTGGGTCGTACTATACTTATGTGAAGTTTGTTCATCACTGGATCCTCGACCATGACTGGTGCTCTAACACAGGGGTTCCCAAACTTTTTCAGTAAGCGACAGTTTTTTTGGACTAGGACTTTGAAAAAAAGTGTTGACACTATTGACATTATTGATTTTTTCAAGAAGTAGTGCTGCATACTTGAACCAAGGAAACACCTTTATTTCAATCGTCATAACACAAAATCAATTTCTTTTTTTTTACGCGAAATCTACGGCACGGAAAATTCTGAGATTTTTTCCTCTTGATACGGAAGGTTATTCCAATCCATAAAAAAATTATCGAGCACATTGTCATTTTTCACCCATAGCCAATTCTTATTTCATATCGGCGCCCGCTAGCTACTTGAGATCTTTTGTAGCCGCGAATACAGGCATCGGCACGGACCTTGAGCGGTGGCCTTCGTTGCGCAGAAGTCGAAAATAAGGTCTCATCGGCAGAGGGGCGCGGGACGCGGCGGGCGCTGTGCGCTTATTGACCCTTCATGCGCAGAAATCCCCTCTACTTTCGCTCACCGCTCAAGATCCCGGAGCCTGTAACGTATCTATATTGGTGACTGACCTGGTTGTGGTAGTGCGCCAAGTGGTGCGGCACGTGCCGCATCGCCGGGTGCAACATGCCGCTGCTGCCCTCTACCGCCTGCGGAACAAAGCTCGAATTAACTCGGGATTCCAATTTAGGCCCTAGAAATGATATAGGGATAGTTTTTAATCGAGGATATCACCCCTGACGGCTCAAGTTAAGGTAAATTAAATGCCTCAGTCTTTACACACTTTTAAGTCAAGGGTTTACATAATCGATTTAGGGCTCGCACCTCTAAGTTACTTATGTGCGAAATTCAATTTGAATTTACCACTGAGCTTTTCGGTGAAGGAAAACATCGTGAGGAAACCTGCACGCATCTGCGAAGTAATTCAAAGATGTGTGTGAAGTCCCGAATCCGCACTGGGCCCGCGTGGGAGCTATACTATAGCTCAAACCCTCTCGTGATAAGAGGATGCCTGTGCCCAGCAGTGGGCCGTAAATAGGCTGTTGTAGTAGTAGATACTACTAATCCAATTTTATCCCAAAAATTGGCACTTTGGAGGTTAGAATTTTTGTTTACCAAATAAGGCTAACAAATGAGGCTGAACATGTTTATATTAAAGAGTTAGATGACGAAAATGCCCTTGCAACTTTGAAGTGCATTTTCGTCATCCTGGACGGGCATTAGATTACTGGAGGTGCCGTTCCCCCAATCAGTTCAAGCCCTTACCTGGTGCTGTTCATCCTTGGCGTCGTCCCCTAGTTCCACGAGCTGAAGAGCCTCCTCGAGAAGGTCGAGGGACTCCTCACCGCTGACCAGCTCGCGGGGAAGCTCGCCTTGGATCACGTATTCACCTGGAACAGGACTTCTGGGTTAGATTCACTTCATAAACTCTAGGCGAAACTTGCACCAAGCAACAAACCTCTAACTCAGGGTAGTGTTCATTTGATAGGGACTAAAAACTTGCTCTCTAAAGTATACAGCTCTCGCTTCGCTCGGTAAATGAGAATCATAAGCTTATGATTAGGTTCTAGTCAAAGATAAATATCTCTAAAAATGTCATCCTTAGCTAGAACATAGGCATTTCTTTCATATCCCATTGAATATTGAGACTAGTTGCTCCACGTCAATCAGTATTACAACCTGTATGAAATACAATGCAAAAGAAACGCTACTGCTATGGTTTTAAGAGGGTTCCATTTCTGTAACTTTTTTTCAATTAAATGTCAACTTAAACGTTATGACAATACGACTTGTAGCCGTTCTAACGACTGTCTTTTCCGACGTCGTCGCAAGCAAAAAGGTGCTAACTACCGTTTATGATTAATGGAATTGACACTTTAAGTCCCAGAGAATAAAGATTTAAATTAGAATGAATTGAAAATGGTCGTTGGTCAAAATTTACAAGCAACTGTAGGGCTACTGTGCATAATTAGGCGCGGTGGCATAAGACCATAAGTCCGATTTGACTCTATTCATAGTTAAAGAGATTAAAGCCGAACAAAAGGTTCGAGGAAAGGGTTATTCTGTGGTCACTTTTGATTTATTGCTGGCGGCAACATTAGTGGTTGTAAATTATTTTTGCTCAGACAATTTTGTAAATTTACGATCCCGCATCGCAGACGGCTTTCGCAAAGAAAAAAATTAGTTATTGTAGAAAAATTGTGATGTAAAATATAAAGGTGGAGTAGGCGAGAGAGTTAGGCTTGTATAGAAGCAGGTGGCGTTCTGTGGTCTCTGCCTACCCCAACGGGAATCAGGCGTGAGTTTACGTATGTGAAATATAGCCTATAGACATCGCCGATCTCAAATGTACTTATAACCAGATCTCCATAAAGTTCGAACATAGCGAAGGCTGGAAATACCTAAGACCGTCCTAGAGATGGGTGTGGGCACAAGGCGGACACGGCCTATAAAAGCACGATTTCGAACACAATTCGAATGAAGTGTCAATGTTTGCGTGCGGGGACGTCTGTACACTTGTAAATGTGTGTGTACCACTACGCGAGCCATTGACTCACTCTCCATCTCCGGATGAAACAAATGACCCCGGATGAATCGGTAAGGGCGAGTCGGGCGGGAGTTGCGCGCCGGCTAGATTCAGGCGGGTGATTCCGTGGCCATTCTGTATGTAGTACTATTCAATATTATGTGCTGTGGATCTAATCTAGGCCGCGGGAAAAGACATTGTCTGCGCTCCTGAAGCCAAGTTTTTTCTTAAATTTTAGTCCAAATCATAATTTTGTGTGGATAACTGAAGACATGCATTTCCACCCTCAGCTACAGTATTAGGTACACGACTAATATTGCGTGCGGTGTAGCGCTTACGCCGTTGGCAAATAGTCTATAATTGTTTGATTCGGGCGCCAGTTTCCGTGTTGTATTTGCGAACTTTTTTCTTTTTTTTTCTAACCAGCCTACCTCAGTGGCTGACAATTGTGACATAAACAATACGCTAATCCTTTCTTTGTGGTTAAAAGTTGGCGACAATTTTTTTTTCATGTAAAAGGGTTACGTTAACAGTTATGTCAGTTTTGCACCCGCAGGTTTCCGTATTTTAGAAGTTTTTATTAGCTCATTGTGCGATAGAATGCTTAGGTGATTATTAGTGGGAAGTGTAAGGTTTTTTGTTAATGGAGTGTAAAGAGTTTGTAATTCATTATCTTTTTAAACTAATTGTATCCTGTCCTGTGGCACTGAATGCATTGAGAAAAACTTCACTAGGATATGAATCTAACTTTAATCTTAACCTATAAAATCGTCGAGGAGTTTTTGGGTTTATCTCAAACAGACAGACGCGACGGGAACTTTGTTTCAATATGTAGCTTTTTAATCAAAATAATTCAAGTGGTTCTGCCGTAAAAGGGCAAAACAAACAGACTTCGTCTACCAGATTTTTTCTTACTACGTCTTCATACCATAATCTAAAAATCGTTTAAACGGTTTAAAAGTAAAACGGTCACAGACAGACATATTTACTTGGGAATTGGATGTATATTATTATGCCTGCAAAGGCATCCATTTTGATATAAAATACCTTTTAATCCCACAAACAAACCTGAAGCCAAAAAAGAAACGAAAAAAATCCTCTACCAAAAAAAACAGCCAATCGAAACCCCCGAAATTAAAAGACAGATGCATCTATCGTTAAACAATAGTATGTACAAAAACGTCCAAATCGAATTCCGTCCGGTCCCGAAATAAATACCTATTTTAATTGTTTAGGTATAAAAAAGACTGTCCTTCACGCTCCACCAATCCGGTGAATGGGATGTGTGAATCGAACGCTTTAGGTATAGTTATTTGGTACCTATACCTGTTATATACCTTTTGGATGTCGAGACACTTGGTCCGTGGGGTCCTAAAGCTCTTGATTTTTACAAAGAAATTTCAAAGAGATTAGTCGACGTTACCAGGGCACGAAGAGCTGACAGCTTTCTCGCTCAACGCTTGAGCATCGCTGTACAACGGAGAAATGCTGCCAGCATATTCGGTACCAAGCCGCGGGGGCCGTTTTTAGATATTGTTTAATTTTTATGTATTTTTAAGTATTTTAGTTATTTTTTTAAGTAGTTTTTATACTTGTTTAATATAGTAATAATCATTTCTAACTTCTTTATGTTTCAATAAATTAGTTTACAAGTATCCAATGTTTATGTGGCAGCGGTCAAATGACGGCACCCACCTTAAATGTAATATACAGCAATGGACTAATATGGCGAACTAAAGTGGCCACGAAGGTGTAGATATACTTGTTTGTACAATGCCGCCCTCTGGTCCAGCTGTTGGAGGTGCAGCGATTCGAATCCTGATTGAGACCGTATTTTTTTTGCCATTTTTCTTTGACACTATGTTTAGATTTGGTGGCATATAAATAAGTCATCTACATACACAAAATCTAAATGTTAAATGAGCGCGTCACTTTAAATGAGCTGCAAGTTACTGCAAGTTATACTTGACTATGTTGTGTATGTTAGGATAACGTTTGTATGAAGGATGTAAGAAAATTTTCACGATTTTTTTTACATCTCGGGTATAATTTTCTTTGTTGTCATGCTCATATCATTCATATCATGCGCTCAGATTTCGCCTCTTCGCCAATGAATTACTTGAAAAGTGAGTCAAACTAATGTTTTACATGTGAAAATATTATTTTATTTATTTATTTATAATAAAACCAAATGCAATTAAATCTATAAAAATTACCCTACAAATGGATATGGATGTTACGTTGCTTTTTAGGTTTCCAATAACACTAAAAAAGGCTTAATTATTTAATTTGGATGCAATTTGCTTCATACCGGTAATTTTTATTCCGGAAAACGAGTTTCCCGGCAAAAGTTGTGAAATATCACCGTCCAAAATTGTACCTACCTACTTCACCCAGCGAAATATATACCATTTGAATTGAACCATCTTGGTACGAATTTTATGTAGTATGGAAAGTAGGTATATAAAATATATCATATGAAACTCCATTTTCAAATCAGGTTATACATACAGATTGCAAAATCTAGCTAGAAGTATATGTTATTTATTTATTAGTTCATTAGACTTATATTCTCTCCCAAAGTAACTTAACCAGTGCCCCGGTCAACCGGGTTTCAACCCAGACCGACAAAAAGCAATTCGAAAAAAAAGCAATGACGCAACAACGTAACAATCGACATTGTCATGCCACGGCAATGATCCACGGATCTACGATCGATAGATCGACTCGCTTTCGGCGCAGAACCCGTGACAGTCACGGCCAAGGTTACTATAGTTTGGCATTATGCAATTTTGCTGATTTTATTTAATGAAGAATGAAGACTACAACACTACTTGTGAATGTTATATTAGAAGGAAGAAAGGAAGACGTAGATATCTTCTACTATCTAAAGCCCCGCGCCTTTACATTTCTAAACTGTTCAATTTTTTATAATTATTTAAATAGCACCACCAACACTCTCAACGCATAGTACGCACGCAACAAACAGCCATCAGCTGTTTGTTGAAATGTTGTCAATGAGCTGGCAACAGTGGCAACGCATTCACGGTCTTATGATTCTTTATGTCTATGAGCCAGAGTGACCACTTATTATCAGGTGGCCCGTGTGCTCGTCTGCCAAGCAATGCCATAAAAAATGTCCGGACAACGAATGTTTTTCAAAATACGTAGGATGTTCAACCGAAAATTACTCTATTATTTTCAAAACTTGAAAATGAAAATGAAAATATTTATTCAGCAAATAGGCCACATCTGGGCACTTTTACACGTCACTTTTTAATGAATTTAACAGAAATTAATTTACCACTTTACTTGCAAAAGCAATCAGGCAAGCTAAGTAGATACCTAGAGTCGAGAATGAGAACGTAAATAAGTGTGTTGGTATGTATAACCGACCTTAGGTATGTACCAGAGAGTAGCGATTTAGTTTTGGCACTGCATAGAAAAGAAATTTACATTTTCTTTGTACTCTGTTAAGATATTAAAATTTAAGAACTCAATTTGTTTTTAATTACGAACCGCCGTGGGAAACTTTCTAAGCGGCAGATCGTATCTCGTGTTTAACAGTTTTCATGTGAACCTAGTTATAGAATCTAATAATTCGTTTGATGTGGCCGAAAACGACCCGTTGACGAGTCCGCCATTTTGACGTAATTCAAAATAGAAACTGGCAATTACAGTGCACTGATTCTGATATGCCACAACTTTTCCAGTTGCCATGCAAAAGTACGACATTTAATATTTACATTTTTATGATTTTCAATGCCATTGATTGTCACCACACTTTTAACAACAGGCATCACTAACAATCATGATTTCAAGTAACTAGTGTAACTACATACCTAGTAAGTAAGTAAGCATGTTGCATGCTCTATTTGTCAGCTATTTGTACGCCTTACGGCAAAACTCGGCAGGACATAAAATTTGTACCATCATGATGCGACCTGAGTTATGACAAATAAATGATATTTGATTCAATTTGCTAAGTTTTGGGTCAATCCGTTAAGTAATTTGGGTATTAAAAGTCAAACGTTTGTACGCCAACGTTGAGAGCTAGACGCTGTACTGGATACTATTTACTGGCACTAATTTAACAACATCAACACACGGAAAAGTTGACCGTTGAACCCACAATGACTGGACCAATGTATATCGAGAGAAATCATCTCGGGTATACAATGAAGAAATCATGGTACCCCATCAATATCAATTCTTCGAAACAATTGTCCCCAATCTCCTCTCATTAAGGCACCGCCATATTTAATTCGTAACCGTCCCACTCCGCATTCCATTTTTAAATTGACCCACGACGGTGTCTCCGTCTCTTTCTCGCACGGGTCCCAGAGTATTCGAAATTCGAATTTATAAATTGTTTCGTGCGAGCGAGAGCGTCTTTTTTTAGGAGCTGTTCGAGCTTTGTGGTTAGCCGGCCGTTTTTATTTCCAACGTCATTTTTTTTTTACGTATGGGTGTCCACGTTGTAGGTATATGCCGTTGACATTGCCGTCAAAAGGAATATTATACTATAGCAAACCTAATACCGGACTTTGAAAGGATTCTTGGGATTGGTATCACCGCTTGCAATCTTCATATTCATCTGTTGATTTTGAATGACAACCTGCGTGGGCGAGGGTACAGAAAATCGGACGGATATCTGATTGGACTTAAGTGCATTTAATACTGCACTTTAAAGCGGTTTTGAGTTATTTTTTGCAAGATTTGATCACTTTTGGATGACGTTTTGACTATGGCTTTGGCAGCTTGGTTTTTTTATCACGATCCCTGAAAAATCTGTTAATGATTGCATCATTTGCAACAACTTAGGAAGCAAAAATGTTGCTAGGTATAAATTATAAAAAAAAAACATTATTTAAAAGGGCGCGAACGTCTGTTTAATGGTGAGTTATTTTTTTAATTTTGAAAACTGCGATGTTGCCAGGATGACTCGCGGGTTTTTGATGTCGATTTTAAATAATGCATTTAAAAGGGCCCCTCATAATAATATTTATTTGAGATTAAAAGAACATTCTTTTGCGATTATTAGTAGAATTTAGATATTTATTATTTCTTATAACAAAATCGACACACTTGCTAAAAAAATACCCAGAAATAATTCAAATTCAGAATATTCATAGCATAATCATTATTTCTGTGCTAGGGCACTAACCGCCGAGGACCTTTTTGAAGGCTCAAGTGTGGGATGTTCTCATTTTAAAAATACGACAAACTTCTACTTGCTGCCAACACCGGCGATGTTACTAAGATAAAAACTTCAAGTGCGTACTGGCTGGATTTTGGCCACGGGTAAAGTTAAGTTTGTTGTGGTATATCTTGTTACTCTTGAGTTTTATTCTTATTTCGAATGTTGAGACAACAATGGCCGGATTGACGTTGGACTGGGAATATTCAAAACGTTCCGTTTCTCGATGTTCGACGTTTAAAATAATACGTTATTAGTGTTTTTATAAGATTGAGTCGGACAATGGAGCTTAAATGTGCCTAATTTATATTTTGTTCAGTTTAATTGTTTGTCAAATTGGAAATATTTATACTATTCAGCCATAATTGTACGATATTCGAAGGTTTGTCTAAGGTAGGTACTAGGTACCGACTGTAGGTATATCTAACTTACATTTCCATGTTCCAGCTTCAGAAAGTTAGCTATATTCGACATATTCTGCTTGGCGATAACGTCAAAATTAACCGTTTGTAACCAAATTCTTTATTTGAATAAAGGAACCAGACATGAGAACGATTTATTGGAAATCATCCGTTAATAGAGTAAGGGTGGGTTGATTCAAACCGTCCGTTAAAGTTAACTTTAAATATTTTATTACTGGTCAAAATGACGTGTCTGTATGGAATGACAGCTCGGCGGCCATATTTAATGACCAGGAGGCCGTCAACTGTGCCCGAATCGTGCCTGTGACGAATCAACCCACCCTAAATTAAGGATGGGTTTTTATTTTTGGTATCAAATTTGAAATCTGGGTCCAAAGTCTGGATGGCTGCTAAATAACAAAAAAACTAATAAAAGGCATTTTATTCACCAACAACAAAAGCAAAGTAAACAGCAGCAAGTTTAGAAAAAACAAATGCTGACGAAAAGGATGGCAAACTTCAGTTTTTTTTAAATCTCCAACCCCTAACCTAACCTAAAATTAGCCTAACTTAAACCATAGAAAAAGTAAGATGAACCTATAATGACCTTCATACAAATCAGCTCACGCCCGAAATAAGTGTTGAATGCGATAATACATAGATGTCGCTGCCTAGGTAGCCTATAAAGAAAATTGAAATTTGAAGCGCACCCTTGATGTTGCTCACATACAGAGATTTTCCGATGAATACCGCAATGTAAGGAGACTGTCAGTCTGTATAAATCCCTTGTCTCTGCTTTAACTCAATAATAAAAGTATCCTAGAACGGTTTCCTGTTCAAATTGCTATCCTCGTTCTTATGTATGTCGCAAGGCCCATCGCGTCCCTCGAGATCCGGATCGCATTGGTTTCGCCGATCTTGTAAATGTCTATAAGATAAACAAAAAAAAATGTACTCCATAAACATCCCAAGGCATCTACTTAGGTGTAAAGGAACGCGCCAATTCTTTTCACCGTATCTACTTATTTATAAACGCGTGTAACCCGTAGCTGTGACAATGCGTATACGCATAATATTTTGACACGCGATCCGTCATTTCTGATCGATCAGTGCCATGGGACAGTTTTGGCATGACGATAGTAGGTATTGTCAATGCGTAAGAGCGGTTGCCAGTTTCTTGGGTAAAAGAAGCGGAAACTTTGTGGTTTTTTTTCTAGGGAATATACTTTATGAGAACCTAAGAGGTGTGAAACTTGGAAAGCTGAAATGCCATCAGCTCCTGGTCTTTGATAGCCGATGTGTCCTTGTATTTATTGTCCCGAGAAAATCTCGAATGAGAACCTACGAGAACGTTGTCATTAAGCCCTGATCGACCACCAAATCAAGCGGCGCAAATGGAACTGGATCAGCCACACACTCCGGCGTGGTACCTTTACACCTAAACAGACAATGGATTGGAGTCCCCAAGAAAAGCGAAAACTTGGCCGTCCCAAAATCACAAGAAAATCCGGGAAAGTTTTGGAGCGAGATCAAGCGCGAAGCTCGAGACCGATCGAAATGGACGCCCTCTGCCCCATCGAAGCGATATAGGATCTTAAGTTAAGTAAGTCATACATAAGCTTATTAGGTACAAATGGGAATATCATAGACGTAAGTTAAGTAGTCCTAGAAAGCCGCTGGTAACAGACGGGAGCAGAACATCTCACTAGAAGTGGATGTATAGGTACAATGGAATTCCAATGGAACAGGAAGACAGAAGACATTTGGAACAGCGGCGTCAATGCGTTTCGAATTGATTGTAAGTGAAATTCTACTTGTTTTTTTTTTCTTTATCATTTTCATGATTTCCGTATGTAAGAATAAGAAGCAATAAATAGATATGTACTTATAATTACTTTGTCAACGGTAAAATATAAAATAAGATAGGTAAGTACTTTTAAATCACCACGAGGTCCCATTTTTGGAGATAATTCGAAGTAGCACCAAAATCCACCAAATCGCACTAAGATATATACATACATCTTTTTTCAAGCTCTCTTTCTTCTCTAACCCCAGCCATCTTGTAATTTAATTTGATTGATTTAAAAATCATTAACAAACTATTTTATTCTGCTCAGACCCTCATTTTGGTCGAATAAATGATTTTATGATAAATAAACCCTCTTAACATCTGATTGCTTGAAAAGTTTTAATAACCGTATGAATAAAAAAAAGCCCTCGCTTTCTTCTCTTCGGACCTACGTCTATAAATTTACACCAACTCTTAAGTAACACGTTTCAACACCGGTAATTACATGATTTCCAAACAAATATGTTGTGTATAGAACGCGTGTTATGATTATGAAACACCATGAGTCCCTCGTCTCCCCTTCTATTTCCTATTTATCTAAGGTATCTTGTACTTAAACAGAGTGTAGGTATTTATTCTGCAAATAAAGTCTATTCGAAAAGCTTTGCTTAATTATTCTTGATAGATGCAAAGATTTTAGCGATATACTTAGATTACATACATATATTCTTCTAGAATAAATACAATAGGTCATGTTTATTACTAGAAGAATAAAGACAAAGTTCTGTTGAGTTTTCTGGGCGATTTTAAGCCATGTGGGCAACTACGGTCCGGAGAGCCAATAGATTAATAGAATTTGTTAGAATGTTTGATTATTTAAAACAGGAAAAAAAAAAGTCAATTGAATAAAAAAGCAATTTAATTTAAAAAGAAACCGGCGTATAAAAACTTATGAATTGTTACTATTTTAAAAGTAAACAATTGTATTCGGATTTAATTTCGTGTATAGGATTTAGTTACAGGAATGTATTTCCTTAAGCTACTGAGTATAGTCAGAAAATAAAAGCTCGGTTTAAAAATATGAAAATAAAAAATCTCCTATAACATTTAAGTGCTAATAAGAAAACAAACATACCTAAGAAAATCCAAAGCAAGCACTAAAAAAAGTCAAATCACAATCACCGATATTGCCGCTTCAAAATTGTTTATAAAAAAAAACACACTGTCACTGTTCAAAGAGAAATTGTCAATTTTTTACAAACGAAAATGACTGGCCGGAAAAATGCAGAATGGAGATGACCTAGCAGTTCTATATGCACTATGATTTTCACTTTTTCGGACGGGGAAGGCAAGGATACCGCTCCTTACAGCCACAGAAATATAATGGTGCCTGGATAAACCTTTTTGTCCCTTGCTCTATACGTACTGGGCTTTTTTTTACATTGTCTGCGCCAACCGGTATCACGGCCTACCGTGTCTGCCTGTAGGCGGAGCAATTCGAAGCGGACTTTCGCGCTATAGCTGGCTCTTTCTCACGCTTGTTGTTGCTTATTAGTTAGAGCGTGACAGCTATATTTGGGTGTGGTAGGTATCGATTCTTTTTTAAGGATAGCTATGTTTGAGATATGGTTTAGGTATTTATATAGTTCGGGTTGGATTGAAGACTGAATGTTTTATGGTTAGGACAGAAATGGATCTTATATGAAATTATGGGTGCCGTTGCGTTGTGGAACACATTAGGGATCTACACGCATTAGGCGTATTAGGTATTAAATATATTTACCTAAAAGGTTCTCATTCTATGAAAGTCCTTTAGGGATACGATGAATTCATGAATTTTAGTGGAAAATTCGTTAAATAAAAACCCAAAAAAAGAACGCAAACACTAAAAATTAAAACATTTATTCACTGGTCCAAACAACACGACACGATTTAAATGTTAATATTATTACAGAAAATATTGTAAATCTTCTGAAATCCATGTCTTTGACAGCAATTTTACTTTGTTTCGCCATTTTTTTTTAATCACTGACTTTTTAACATTGCATCCATCCGTCATCACTGCCATCAGCATCGCGTGAACGCCATAAATAATTTAAACAAAACAAAATGAGTGCGATGTGACAACTAAATCATGTTTCTTGAAAGTTTTCAATTAACTATAGAAGTCGCATACTAAACAGGCATTCTCGCAGCTTACAAGATAGAGCGATGACCTGATGAAGGTCATAACACAGAATTATTTTCTACTACTAGCCGGTGTCCGCGACTTCGTCTGCGCAGGATTAGTATTTCGAGTAGCTTATATACACAATATCTTTATAAATTGTAGTAGCTGATGTACTTATAAGCTATATTATTGTAAAGTTTCATTAAAATCCATCCAGTAGTTTTTACGTGAAAGAGTAACAAACATCCATCTATACCTACTCACAAACATTCCCGTTTATAATATTAGTAGGGTTGGTATGATATGGGGACTTGGGCCCACGTGAGGACTGTAGCCCAAACCAAACCCTCTCGTGATGACCGTGTGCCCAGAAGTTGGCCGTATAAATAGGCTTTTGCGGTGGTGGTGGTGGCTAGATATGATACCTATGACTGTGACAACAGGCGGCGGTCTTGATGAAAAATGTTCACGTCACAGCCTTTATAAACTTGTACCTACCTAACACCAAAGGAGTCATTATTCTAGTATTCGTTTTTATCTTCTTCTTCTTATATACACTCAACAGCAATGAAAACGGGTCGTTTTGTATAGGATTCTCCATACAAAGTGACCCTCTTTCATTGCTGTTCAGTGTATAAAAATGAATCGCCGTGTGTTAGTTTACAGTTTACTCGAGTACTGCTGAACCGATTTGGCTGATTCCTTTTTTTGTTTTATTCCCCGTGAATCAGGGAAGGTTTAGAAAGAAAAAAAATCAGGAAAAGTCAAAAGGAACAGCTAAAAAAAGAATCGCCTACGGGTGATACGAACTAGTATTACCTTCTATTGTATTTTTTTAGTATGTGGCAATAAATCGTAATTTTCTTTTGTCTTTCAATGCTTCGCCGGTCACTACTCAATAACGCTGGGCTAGACGAGATTGCAACCAAAATGCATTTTCTGTGAGATCTATGCAGTTCGGACGCAGTTGGTTTGCAGTTTTCATAGTAATTATCGATCAAATCCAAACTGTATAGGTAGGTACCTACCGGCCGTAAATATCGGGCATTTACGGCATATACGAGGTCAAGCAAGAAGACCTTATGACGATATTTTACCCACAGAATCAGCTATCGATTCTAAGCAAGTTTTTTAGATTTTTTTTTCATTTCAAAAATGTATAGCCCAGCAGTATGGGATTGGTTATGTTTGTGTGAGCGATACCAGAATCCCATACTTACATTTTTTTTTTACCAATTCGAAAAAAAATAAAAACCTCAAAAACATATAGTTAACAATCGAAGCTGATGCTGCGGGTAAAATACCGTCACAACGTTTTGCTTGACCCTGTATTTGAGACCAAGATGATAGCCGAGATACGAGTATCCAAGGGCCGACATCAAACCACGTAGGGACTTCAGTGTGAAAAATCAAAAATGTCCCCGTCCTTGACTCGCCGTGGTTATCTAACGGTCAGGACTAGAAAACTCCGACAATAGTACACTTTCGCCCGACATTTTACAGTCACCGTGACAGTACATTTGACAGGCGCCGTCATCGCACATCAGCGGTTTTGGGCAGTGACGTAGGAGCATTGGTGTTGCCAGCTTGTAGACAGTTTGATACAACTAAAAAGTATACATATACTACTTACAGTTAATAGGTAAAAACTAAAGGCTTAACGGTGTTCAAAACTTATATGAAAATACCTTGAAAATTCAAATATGCAATGTCAACTTTTGTATGTCGACAGGTCTCTAATACAGTGATGAGGGACTTCACATGGAAAGTTTACTTATCTATTTTTTAGACTGCAAACAGGTCAACGGCGCACCTGGTGGTAAGTGGTTACTACCGGCTATAGACATTTGTAACACCAGAGGCATCACCAATCAGTTACTGGTACTATAGGTCATCCCCTTTGCATGAGAAATGAGTACATAAAACTGCAAACCACTAATTACCACATATTTGTAGGGATATGGGAAAAAATCTAGCGTACTACCTAATGGTCAAAACGTCTACTTTGTATTAAACACACTATTATCGGGACTTAACCGCGTAAAGTGTGTTTAATATGAGTGTGTATCGCGAAAGTTTGAGATAATGTACGTCTACTTTGCTTTCTATTTTGTAACAATCTAGAGAATGCAACTTCAACGTGTATCGTGTTTTGAAAATCGAACTTCGCACCGCGTCACGCTGACGTCACAAGATGGCCGCCGCGGCCGCGTCATGGCCAATCAGCGTTTTACAAATTTAAAAGTTCACATTGCGGCAACAGCTGCAGTTATTTTGTGACGTTTCAATCATCTTACTAATAATAAGTCTGTAGAAGTAGCGTCTGAAACTTGAAAATTAAAAGAAACTGTCAAGTCGGGGGGACTATATAAAAGATACTGAACACAATATAACGATTTTTTAGAAAAAGAATCTGTATATGTATGTCCAGATTTAAATCGAAAACTAATGGACAACAACAAAATTTGGTATGGAGGTAGTTTATTAACACTGGTCAACATATAGGCTACTTTTTATCCCGTTAAAATAGTACGCTATAGCCTAGTTTTTACCTTGTAATGGATCTCTTTCAGATTTACATCATATCGTACCCGCTAACCTGCCACCAAACAGCACTGTTGTGTTCCGGCAAGGGGGTAAGTCAGCCGGTGAAATTACCAGCACAGGGGCATTCAATCTTGGTAGTTCTCGAGTTAGGTAACGCGTTTCAAAATGTATGATTCCTTATGTCTATGGGCCGCAGTGACCGCTTACCTTCAGGAGGCTTGATGCTCGTTTGCGAAACCAGTCCAGTGCCATAAAAAAAATTGTCTGTCATTCGTAGGTAGTTTTTTTTAAATACCAATTGTATAGGCAAACGAGCGTACAGCCCACCTGATGGTAAGTGGTCACTGCGGCCCATGGACACCGAAATCCTATGATCCCCATTAAGAAACCATAAGATCTCGAATGCGTTGCCTACCCTGAGACCTAAGATGGAATGCCTCTGTGCCAGAAATTTCACCGGCTGCCTTAACTCCCTACCGGAACACAACAGTGCGAGCACTGCTATTTGGTAGCAGGTTAGCGGGGAAAGACGGTGGTACGACCCCAGACGGACCCAGCACCAGGTCCTACCACTAACAAAATAGATATATTTTTCTGACAGTCAATTGAATTTATTCCAAAAGAATGTATTAAATAATTTCTAGACTTTTCTCGTGTTTTCTGTAGTTAGATATAAAGTTCTGTTGAATGAACTAGGACGAATCTCAGGACTTTCTAAATCTAAATAATATTTCGAGGCGGACAAAACGATTTACGTAACTATCTTTAATATCTTTGTAAAAATAAAACTTCATTTTGGCTTTCAGAGCCTTTCTATTAAACTCTTTCAAAAATTTCAAAATAATTGCTCATAAAATCAAAATTACTTGACTGCCTACTCGAAGACAAAAAAATGGTCATCTGTTGTTTTTTTTTTACGCAGTCGTCAACCGTCATTATCTTAAAAGCTACCAGAGACAATCTTGGAGTTTTTTTCTGCAGCCAGGTAGAAAAAATTGTCTATTACCTCAGTAGCGGTTTAAAGGGTGTTAATAGGGTTGTAGTTATCTATTGACTTTTTGTGTAAATTTTGATAAAGATAGATTGTAGTGAAAATCACGGATAATGCGTTTAAAAATACCTACTAACACAGTCACACAAGTTTTATTAATTTAAACGAAATCTGTGAGTCGATATTTGACTACAACACGGAAAATACCTACTTAAAGATAAGTTTATTCCAAAATTAAACAAAATCGAGCCCAAATGTGGGCGTTCCCAAATCATTGTGAAACTTAGGTTCTTTCCTGGAACGTTAATCGAAAAACATTTTTTATTCAACCTTTTTAGGTACTTACCATAAGATTTAGGTACAATCCGATTTCTACAAACGTAAAGTTGAAAATGGAACGACTCGTTTTAACGAAATGATATCGTTTCGAAGAAAAAATAACAATTACCTACTATGCTAAACTAACCAGCATAAAGCGTTGCTATAATATAATGTTGCTATATATAAAGATTTCTTTGTTTGTAATGGATAAACTCAAAAACTACGAAATCGATTTCTCGACCTACGACTTCCTACCAGTTATCCCAATATTCCCGCGGGATCGGGCGGGATCTGGCCTTTTTTGTAGGTATCTAATGGGAACACGCAGACTCCACATTTCCAAATCCACGTTTTTAATTCAAAAGAGAATCAAAAATCGTTACCGAATAAAATTCTGAACGATTTTTTAAATTCAAATATAGAACGCCAGTGGAACACACTTGGATTCATTTGAAATTCCTATTGTTTCACATTGTGTTCTTTGCTGAATTTAGTTGGGATTGGGATACGGTAGATTTTTCTTTGACGCTCGTTTGCATTTGCGTCGTTTTGTTACCGAATGGGTTCGTATTGATTAGCAAGCGAGCCGGCCAATGAGAGGCCGCGTGAACCCAAGATGGCGGCCAAGGGTAGGTCTCCCTTCAGAATATTCTATTTAATTTATTACGCTTTGTGTTCGGCGGACATTAATCTTTTTTGCTTTTATTAATGTTGCCCTGTTTTATTTTAATGAAAGCGCTTTTCCCGCGTTTCCCGGCGGCCATTTTGGTATTGTTTTATTGATTCGGAAGGGAACTGTTTCGTAATTTACTGGTTTGGGACTATGTGATAAATTTGTGAATGTAATAACAATAAATGTAAAAATGATTGGGATACATTCGAGGTATGCAATCATGGGTATGATAATAAAAGAACTTCTGCTTTTGACTTTTTATTTTGAATTATTTCTAATAGAATTTAAGTCGATTTCGTACCGAAATATTCAGAACAAAACACAGAACAGAAACCTTGTCTATGATTTGGAAAATAAATGTTAATTCGTACAGCAAAACATTGCTTTATCAATTCGAATCTTCGAGGTTCGATCTTGAATCGACCTCTTATTCGGCAACTGGATTTTTTTTTATCACTCTTTAATCATTCTGCCCCTAATATTCTGTTCACATGTGAAAACTACATGGAAATCGATTCAGTAGTTTCTGAGAATTCTAAAAATTGCTGGTGTGTGCGTCTGTCCCTACGGTGGTGTAATGTAATGTTAGTTATGCACAATTGCACATGCACCAAAAAATCAAGTAGGTAATTATTTGTCAAATTATTATAGACTTCTACCCGCGACTTCGCCCGCGTGGAATTCGTTTATCGCGTTCCCGCGGGAACTATGTTTTTTTTGGGATAAAAGTAATATGCCCTTTTGCCGGGACTCAAACCATCTCCAAACCAAATTGAACCTCATCAGTCCAGCGGTTAAAGCGTGGAGAGGTAACAGACCGACAGAGTTACTTTAGCACGTAGGATGGAGTTAACGGGTTGTAGAATAACTAGGTGTGCCTTTTGCAAAGTTCAACACTTATCATAGTTATCATTCTTAAGAGGTCATCGCCCCATAGATGACTCGTCGATATAAAGCATTAAAACTAGCTGACATCGTGGTAAGGCATTGATCGTCCTTGTATGGCTTAGCTATACAATACTACCTTACATTATGTAGGTTGGTACTTATTGTGTGTGCGTGTGTAATGTGTGATGATGGTGACACGTCTCACCGTGGTGGCCTAGTGGCACGGGGCCGACACGGCCTATGAAAGCACGATTTCGAACACAATTCGAATGAAGTCTCAATGTTTGCGTGCGAGGACGTCTGTACACTTGTAAATGTGTGTGTGCTACTACGCGGGCCAATGATCCACTCACCGTCTCCGGATGAAACGAATGACGGTAAGGCGAATTGAGCGCGGGTTAGATTCAGGCGGGTGATTCCGTGGCCATTCTGTACGTAGTTACAATTAAATATTCTGTGCTAGTGGTTCGACCTATCGGACACTGAATGAATTTGTGGAACTTCGAATCTACTGGATTTTAATTTTTAAGAATTTTTTACAGGTAGAGTTTCGGTTTCGGAAAAATAATAAGATATTTTATATTCTTCCCCGCAAAACGAAATCATGGGAAAAGCCAACAACTATAAGAGCGGTTTCACATTATCCGATACGATATCGGTGTCGGACGGAAAATGTATGAAATAATTATCCGACAAAGTGAAAACGTTCTTAGATTTCATACATTTTACGTCCGACACCGATATCGTATCGGATAATGTGAAAGTGGTCCAATACAGTCAGTCTTAAATTAAAATTAAATAAAATGGAGACTCTTTACATCCGCCTATAAACCGTCAGAGCGTTCCATTCCGAATTCAAACGTTTCACTTCGAAAATCGAACAATGCTCGCACATAGGCACATAGCGCATGCGTGCATTGTCAACGTGATTAATGTTGCCAGCTACGTCTCAATCCCGTGGGGTTGCCATCATTAATAATATCATTGTGGAATTAAAATCAGTTCTGTGCATTCGTTGTTGTGAACTTATGATGCAGGTTTTGTACTTTTTTTAGGGATACGGGAAGTACCCCGCCCCAGAAGCATCTATAGTGAGAATTTTCATTATTCTTGGCAACATCACAAATCGGTACATATTTTGAATTTTAATTTAATAAATAGTATGCTAAAAAATATGTATACATATACACGGTGGGTCAGACAATATGGCAAATAATTAACCCACCGTAACCCAAAATATTTTTTTTACCAACTCAAAAAAAATTAAAGACCTATACAATATACTTAGAATCGATAGCCGATACTGTGGGTTAATTATTTGCTATATTTTCTGACCCACCATGTATTTAATTTTTCTTATTTTATGTTTAAGAGCACGAAATTAACAATTGTCTCTAAAATAAATCACTTGACAACTGCGGTCGTGTTTTTTTTTTTTTACTAAATAAAGGTTTTCCCGACGCGTGATGTTGACATTCTATAAAATTTCTTTCAAATCAAAAGCGTCATTAAGTACGTATTATTCTAAAGCAAGACTATAAAAGAAATATGAAACGCACAAAAGGTATCAAACATCTTGAAAAGAAACCGAATTGTACGAAAAATACATAATATCACCAATTTGGAGATTCTAAACGAAAAAAAAACGGGCAGGATTATATTGGATCATGAGTGTAAGGGTTCCGTATGTATTAGGTATGATTTGAAAATATTAATATACACCGTCCTCATGCTAAAAAATGCAATTAAATATTCGAAATCTCTATGTAGGTATTTTGTTATTTTCTTCTCTATAAAATTGCTTTGGATAAAAAATATATATTTAAAACTACTTATTACGACTTAGGTAGGTTATTTTTATTTAAAAGAATATTTATTTTAAAAAAAAAACCTAATAGATAGCACAATTTGTTTCACAGCATCAGCACACTTTATTCACCTAGTCCTGAGGCCGGCTGGTAAAGAAGCCATTGAGCATTAAGTTCGTCATTTATCTAATACCTATGTTTTTTACTGTGCAATAACATTAAAATTATCTCCTAAATAGTAAAGGTTCAAAGGGAATTCCATATCTGCTTCCCCAACTCCATAAGCCAAATGTACGATCCCCCAAAAAAAGACCCAAAGTATTAATCACAGAGAACACTGGCCGAAACGATGACTCGTGGAAAAGTCGACTTCGAAAAAAGGCCCGATTCTTTTTGAAATTCGAACGCGCGGCTGTCACTCGGCCACGTCGGCCGATTTAAGAAGACCCCGCAGCAGTCGAGCATTCTTAATTAGAAAAGGTCCATTTAATTTGGTTAGTTTCGACCTCATTATGGAAGCGACGCCGCTACGTCCAGAAACGTGTCCTTTTCAAAAATCGAGAGATAATACAGTTTTATTATTGACTTTTTTTGCTTTTTCCCTTGAGACGCCGACGCAAGATCTTCAATCAAATTGTTTTTAGTGCATAAATTACTGAAGTTTTGATGTGAATGTTGTAACTTAGTGGACTTAAATTGAGTTTTCTGGACGAAAAATAACTTCTTGATATTGCACCCTACTGCTCGGCGCAGGCCTATGGGTGGGTTGCATCAGAATCTTAACGTTCGTTAAATATGGCCGCCGACATTTTCACTATTATTTATTTTATTTATTTATTATCTCTACTTTTTGTACGTTTGCCCTTCACGGTAACGATTTAGATGAATTTTATCACAAGAGATAAAATGCAGAAACTCACGCACTAGTTTTTTAATCCTTTCCAAGCGTACTTTTTCTTGAATTTTCTAAATTTATTACCTGTGGTTCCATGTTTGACAAAAACTTTTAATTACATTTTTTTTTGGTACAT
This sequence comes from Aethes cnicana, assembly GCA_963971205.1. Taxonomy (NCBI): domain Eukaryota; kingdom Metazoa; phylum Arthropoda; class Insecta; order Lepidoptera; family Tortricidae; genus Aethes; species Aethes cnicana. Next base: position 3,716,655 of record OZ020299.1, read on the forward strand.
TTCGGCACTTTAGTCCCTGCCCACCCCCCGGAGCAGAGCTCACATCATCAGTCTAGTGACTCAGCGGATTTCGACGATTTTGAATTAAGTAAGTATTAAAAATTATAAAATACTATTTAAGTACGAGTAAAGTTTTATTTTTTATTTGTAACTCGTGCAATGAGGAAAATAAGATTATTTTCACTTTTCCGTTGTGACAACAACAATAAAAAATAATATTGGCCATTGTTGTTTAAAAAAGTAGCTTTAGGTCGGTATACTTGACACCGACTTTGCACTCTGTAGAACTTTGAAGGCGGTTGTAGGTACTAATACTAATTTATACTTTTTTGTGTATAAGACAATGACAACAAATGGCGAACTTAATGCCCAATGGCAGTCTACCAGTCAAGTATAAGGTAAAACAGAAAATGTATAGGTGCGGTATTTTTTTTTGGCTACAATTTCCAAACATTAGGTACTATCTAGGAGGATATAAGTAACTCTGTACTTACTCTTCCCAACTGACACTAAATCATATAATTACTTAGAGATCTTCTACTATCTAAAGTCCCGCGCCTTCACATTTCAAAACGCTGCAATGTATTTAAAAAGAACCACCAACACTCTCAACACATGTGTGCGTGCTGAGACAGCTATGCGTTGAGAGTGTTGGTGGTGCTTTTTAAATAATAATAAAAAAATTGAAGCGTTTTGAAATGTGAAGGCGCGGTACTTTAGATAGTAGAAGATCTCTACGTGCTAATGAATTTTGAGGAGTTCAATAATTTTTTCAAGGATCCCATCATCAGAACTGACCCAAATTAATATGGGACCAACTTGGAGTTACCACCTTTCGAATGAAAAAAGCACCATCAAAATCAGTTCACATTTACGGTTACTATTCATTTTCGTTGAACGTGTATAGAAAAAAAAAGATGCCGAAAAATGAAGAACTCTCCCTTTTCTGAAGTCGGTTAAAAAAAAACCATATCAGTCGTGAGCATTCAACCATTCGTTCTCAAATACAAAAGATTGCGGATATCGTACACACCCCTATGTACTGTTTAGGGGAGTTACCCTTATATACTTCCGCTATTATAGCATATAGGGGGGCCACCCTAAGAGCAAGGCTTTTGTTGATTAGTATTATTTGTGTTCGAAATGTGTTTTTTAGACATGGCTACAGCCTATGACTTGTTTGATTATACAGGGTATTTTAGGGTTGATTTTTGGACGAAATCACACGATCCCTTCGACTACATCGTCACTTACCATCAGGCATAGACATAAATAATACTTCGTATGGACCCGGCCTAACGTAGATACATGTCATGTTTCCCCACTTCATTGGTGTCCAATCCAAAGTTAAACTTATATCGTGACACTAAAGCTGGGTCACATTTTTTCAACAACGAGACGAGTTTTTAGATACTGAGAAACAGTTTCGAAAAAAGTTTTTTTAAAAACGCTTATTGTCACGCACGCTCGGTGACAGAACTTTGGATTGGACACCGTGGAAGTGGGGACATATTACGTCTACGTTAGACCGGGTCTATATTATTTACGTCTATGCCATCAGGTGAGATCGTGGTCAAACGCTTGCTTATAATAAACTAGCTTCTGCCCGCGACTTCGTCCGCGTGGAATTCGGTTATAGCGTTCCCGCGGGAATTGAGTGTTTAAATTATATACCAAAACCTTCCTCTTGAATCACTCTATCTATTAAAAAAACCGCATCAAAATCCGTTGCGTAGTTTTAAAGATTTAAGCATACATAGGGATATAGGGACAGAGAAAGCGACTTTGTTTTATAAATCCATACCTACTCAAAATGAAAAGTGTTATTATAATTTCTCTATCTACAGGCTTAGGCCTTAAAACATGCTCAAAACACATAGTTACTTATGTACAGTTGCAATTTTATCTACTCATTTTATAAATCCTCTAAGATGCTTCAAAATCTGTCCACTATGGCGGCAATTCGAATACGTCAGTGTCTCACATTCGATTTTCAAAAAGCATAGACTAAACTAAAAAGAGCCTACATTTAAATTTGGAATAAACTTTCGTTCTGTCTGACTGACGAATATAAGCGGGCATTGCTGTTCGAAGATGTTCGAAATTTGAACGTCATTAGGTTCGATTTTGTAAATTTTACTGTATGACCACAGATAGGAAATTGGCTTTTACATCAGCCTTGGCCGTAAAGTGGGATTTTCTGCCCGCTACGCGGTGAGAAAATCTCACTTCTTGGCCAAGGCAAGACGTAAAACTTTTGACAAACCACGGGTGGTAATTCGTAAAGCCCCCGATCGCATATTTATGGCCCTCACCCTGACAGAACTCGCTGTCATAACGGATGTCATGACTACCGATTTTTGAACGCATCATAGAGGATTTATGATATGAGTGTAGATAAAGAGTATAGTTCCATATTGCGCCGCCGACTTCGTCAGCTAGTTGGCGCTGTCGTCGTGCACACTGCCAATATTAGTATGGACGACAATATAATTATATAAGATATAAGACTGTCAAACTCCTTGCATTACGGAGTACATCGGAAATAACCAAGGAGCTTGAAATTTTCATACTTCACCTGCACAGCGCCATCTAGATGTAGCTCATGGAGTTCAAATGTGTATGCAGGCTACCAAGGCAGCGACATCTATTATCGCATTTAACACTTATTTCAGGCGAACGCTGATTTGTTTGAAGGTTGTCATTCTAGTTTACCTTACTTCTTCTATGGAATGCATTGACCTATAATAAGTAATAACATATGGACGAACAGTGCCCAACATAATATGTCAAAATATATGGAGCAAACTGACATTAGAAAATACGTCCTAATATGCTAATAACGCCTCTTTATAACGAAGGCCACACGGGTGCCCTAGCTGTTCGGGCAACCGTTTCGACGGGGCCAGTTTCCTCCGGCTGATTGTGAATCCTTACTTATAAATAGATCAATGATGGAATGGATTAAAAAGTAGGTACTTACCGGTTTCGGTGTCTACGGTGTAGGAGAGGCCGGCCCACGGATCATCCTGATAAATAAATAAATAGTTTTTACATCATCCTTGGCAATAAAGTGGGATTTTCTGCCCACTACGCGGAGAGAAATTCTCACTTTCTGGCCAAGGCAAGACGTAAAACTTTTGACAAACCACGGGCGGTAATTCGTAAAGCCCCAGATCACATATTTATGGCCCTCACCTTCGGTTCAGATCACAAACACCTGCGATCTGGGACATTAACGAATTCACCGCCCTAGGTCTGTAATGTACTATTTTTTTTGCTATTTTGCACAAATTTACCCAGCCTAATATTTTGTTAATTCTCATTTAAAATAAGGACATTTTTAATATTTGTACGCTGATTTACAGTAAGACATGTTTGGCACATAAAATCATTGTAACACCTGTTCTGACCCATGTTTGAGGCAAATAAATGTTTCTCTCTCTCTCTCTCTCTCTCTCTAAAACAAAGCTAATTTTGACTAGACAACCATGTTAATACATTTCCACCTCACCAGCTAGAAAACTGCCACTTTGCCGTTCGCTTTCTGCGCCCAAAAGTTCTCTTTACCCTCTAGCGAGGAAAGTGTTCTTGAATTTCGAACGGCGACTGCACCACAGGCTGTAGCAATACCATGAGTTTACAGTGACCGTACTCGCTAGCGACTACGTAAACGATTTGTATGAAGAATAGTACAGCGCCCCTGGCGGTCACTCGTTGGACTAAAATTCTTCGATACCGATAGTTAATCGAAAATCTAAATGTAAGCTTAAAGGGAATAAATTCAAATTTAATCCCTTGATACTTGTCCTCGCCACGAAATGAAGTTCAAATAGAACTGGCCCCTGGCAGCCTCCCAGATCGCACAGTTCAAGGGCGGTGCGGTGAACAGAGCAAAGTAAAGAGCAACTTAAGCGCTCTGGACATTTTCAGACATTATTAAGTACTTATGTCACTTGTCGAAGAATTAAATAAGCTTAAGTTACGAGTAGGTACAACGTAAGTAAACTCGTCATCATCATTATCATGTCACTGTAAACTCATGGTAGTGCTACTGAAGCAAACTTTTTCTTTGAACTTGAAAAAATAACATTATGGTATGACAGTTTTCTCGGTGGTATTTGATGAAATTTCGGTGAAGGGAAAAATCGTGAGGAAACCTGCACGCATCTGCGAAGTAATTCAAGGATGTGTGTGAAGTCGCTAATCCGCACTGGGTCCGGGGACCACAGCCCAAACCCTATCGTGATGTCTATGCCCAGCAGTGGGACGTAAAAAGGCTGTTGTAATTAGGTGAAATTTAGCGTGGCTTTCTCGGCAGCAAATACGCTTCTAGTGCCTTGAAAGACTCGCTACGCTCGGGATTCAAGTGAGTAATTAAAAATTAATTAATTAAATAAATACTAACCTCCTTATTCTGGGGGTCGAGAAGAGACGCCTTGACCTTCTCAATCTTCTCTTCTTCTTCTTTTTTCTGCTGGAGCTTCTCCTCTGCGAGCTTAAGTTCCTTGTCCAGATCGTCACCAAGCTCCACTTTCGTAGCTTGAGGACCGTGCTATGGAAATAATTATTATGTCAAAAGTATAAAAAAGTGCCATACTTTGGGCTATTTTTTACAAGTAAATTTTTGAATTTTCTTGCGCTTGTAAATTTAGTTGTTGGTGAGAAGCAGTCTAAATACTTGAATAGGTAACATATACAATCTAAGAAGTCAAAATTGTTAACAGACTTCATAAAAATCGGGTTGATATTTGAAGAAGATTCATAAGATTTCGGTGTCCATGGGCCGCAGTGACCGCTTACCATCAGGTGGGCTGTGTGCTCGTTTGGCTACCAAAGCCCACATGGAAAAAAAGTGTTTGTTTTTATTTAACATACTTACACAAATAGAGTTTATTGATTTGACGCGTTGCTATATGTACCTATGCGAAAGTAACTTTGTCTGTCTGTTTGTCTATTACCTCTTCACGCTTCAACCGCTGGACCGATTGAGACGAAATTTGGCATGGAGATAGTTGGGGTCCGGGTAAAGGACATAGGCTACTTTTTATCCCGGAAAAAGCATAGTTCCCGCGGGAACGCGATAACCGAATTCCACGCGGGCAGAAGCTATTTAATAATAAATTATACTTTATATTTTAGAATGAAGTGCACATCGCCAATCCGCAGTGAGTCGGCGTGGGGACCGTCCACACCCTCTCGTGATGAGGAGGCATGTGCCCAGCAGTGGAACGCAAATAGGCTGTCGTAGTAGTGAAGGCAGAACCAAAAGGATAAGGTGTACGCATTTGGCCCAGATTGGCGGGAGCTTGTACAAAATAGGGGAGTGGCGAAAAGAGGGGAGGCCTTTGCCCAGCCGTGGGACCCTTTATAGGCTATATATAATAATAATAGTGGTGAATGTAGTGGAATTTTAAAAACTTACCGGCTGTATGGGGTCCTCGAGAGAGAATCCCATGTCCACATCCTGCTTCCACAGCACTTCGATAAGATCCATGTCCTGGGAACAAACAGACCGACACATTACTCAATATATATAAAACACTTGTGTTAGTGATTCGACCTAGTGACTTGCACACAACGCACAGCCGAAACCACTGGTCGTGAAAAGCTGAAATTCGGCATGTAGATTCCTTGGGGAGTTTAGGGGAGCAGAATGTAAGGATTTACGGGAACGGGGAAAAAATGGGAGCTACGCGAATTTACCTCAGGAGACTATAGTTAGAATACGACGTGTCTATCTGTCAGCACATGGAAAAAAGGTAATAAAAATCAAAGACTGATATGGTAGGCAAATCAGCGATTTCTATCTGTCTGTTTGTTATGGCTTATCTATGTAACTAATGAATTATCATGTAAAGGTTTCACATGTGTACACGGTGTATGTAGCATTGGGAGCGGATTAATTAACTTGATTAAAATCGGATATGGCATTGATTTTTTTTTTAGAAAATAATGACGAAGTCGCGGGCACAGCTAGTTAAAGATATCTATTAGTACTAGGGGATGGAATATTTTACACATTATAAAAATAAAATGACAATTCGATATTACTTCGAAGAACAGCAGTTTTTGCGATCTTGAACAGCTTTAGTCAGCCATGTTTTTTTATGGCAAACGAGTGCATAGCCCATCTGATGGTAAGTGGTCACTGCGGCCCATGGACACCGAAATCCTACGATCCCCCATTAAGAAACCATAAGATCTCAAAGGCGTTACCTACCCTGAGGCGTAAGATGGAATGCCTCTGTGCCAGAAATTTCACCGGCTGCCTTAACCCCCTACCGGAACACAACAGTGCGAGCACTGCTATTTCGAAGCAGGTTAGTGGGAAAAGACGGTGGTACCACCCCGGATGGACCTAGCACCAGTCCCTACCACTATAATGTTCTACATTATATACCTATTAACTAAAAACTTAAAACAGGTCTGAGCCCTAAGAAACAATTTATAAGCACAAAACCAGCTATAATTATGTACCGCCATATTTAATTGGTATAATATAGAATTAATATTAAACGTATCTCGAATAGATTGAAACTAAACGTTATTCCTATAACTTCATGAAATATAACTCTATTTTAATGTGATAAAGTTCGAAATCGAATGAGACTTTCTTTATAGTACTGCGTTTGAATTTCAAATTTGAATTGTTGATTATCCGAAACAGTTTCAATGTTTAGAAGGTCTCGAGTGATTTTTGAAGCTATGGAATTGAGACTGTATTCCGAGTGTTTAGAGTCGGTTTTGAATGAACTCTGGCTCTGTATTGGAACGCCAATCATCGGATACACGCTCGCGGAGGCTTGATGAGAAAATTCAAGTTTGAATGTTTTTATTGCATTTGGGTTCTGCAGAAATTAACTTTTTTTACGAATCCTCCTTACTAATATTATATTATAGATGCGAATGTAACTCTTCCCGACTGTCTATTACCTCTTCAGGCTTAAACCACTGGATCGATTTAGATTAAATCTGGATGAAGTACGGGTCGCTATCACCATCTTATCTTACCCGCCAACCTGCCGGCAAATAGCCAGCAGTGCTTACACTATTGTTCCGGTAGGTGGTTAAGGCTGCCGGTGAAATTACTGGCACAGAGGCATTCCACCTTAGGCCTCAGGGTTGGTTACGCATTCGCAATCTCATGATTCCTTATCTCCATGGGCCATAGTGGTCGCTTACCATCAGGTGACCTGTGTGCTCGTTTGCCAACCAATGCCTTATAAAAACACTAGCTTCTGCCCGCGACTTCGTCCGCGTGGAATTCGGTTATAGCGTTCCCGCGGGAATTGAGCGTTAAACTATAACAAATTATATATCAAAACCTTCCTCTTGAAACACTATCTATTAAAAAAAACCGCATCAAAATCCTTTGCGTAGTTTTAAAGATTTAAGCATACATAGGGATATAGGGGCAGAGAAAGCGACTTTGTTTTATACTATGTAGTGATGATGCGTCAAAAAATGACAAAATAAGTAATATAATTTTCCCACTATATTTTGACGGGTCCTTATCCACGTCTAAGGAACCCTAATACGATCGTATCACGTCGCAGCGGGAAGATTATCCAAGCCCTTTGCCGCAGGTTCGATCCCTACTCGGGGCACAGTTGACTACAAAATATATGAACACTTTGGATCTTATTACAAACGGAGAAGCAATATTTTTGTACTCGACATGTCAAAGTATATAGAAATCGATTATTTACGGTCGACGATTAGGTTAATTTAATACGTTCTATCTACCATGTTCTACATTGGGTATTAATGCAATAAGAAGTTGATTGGATTGGTAAGGTTTAGTACCTACAAAATCAAATGGCCATCTTTATCTAAAAAAATCAAGTTAAGAACATATTCAATGATAACTCAAATGAATCTGATCATTTTGGAAAGACAAATTGTATAGCAAAAAAAAGTAACTTCGTTGCTACATACCTAGCTCGCTTAGCGAAATTTAGAAAACATCAGGACCATTTTTCTTGAACATAAAGAAACCGGTGGGCAACGCCATCTATTAAATAGTGCTGGCAATACAAAGGCGATCAGTAAACTCAGGCCACGACGCCATCTCGGAGAATTCTTTGGAACTAAATGGCTACGTTATGAGTAAGCATTCTAGTACTGCTACTCGCCACAAGGTGGCGCTTGACGGAAGTTCGTGTTAACGGGCTAGATGGCGCTAAATGTTTGTAATATAAGTTTTCTGAAATGTAATGAGAATCAACCTAGAAACGCTAACAATTATTAAATAATTCATATTAACTTAGAAACAAGATTAGATAGGACAACATTATAATATTTATAAGAACATTCACCTCGGTAGATAACAAAAAAAAAGAGATATGCGGTTACCTACTGTGAGATTATTTACCGTTATTCCAAGTAAAATAAAATAAATAACCATTTCGTTGTCATTTACTTGTAACTAAAAAACTTTGGCAAATGTTTCGCATTTTTTGCATGTTTTACTTGAAAGATTTTTTAAGTAACTTTTTGTTGAATTCGAAACTGACACTGACTTTGACATTGCACTAATACAGTGACCTTGAGCTGATGTACTGGTCAGTACACTTGCTCCTAGACACATTTTCAATATCTTTGTAGGTATACATAAAAACGTTCAGACATACTTGAAAATGTACATGCCTAGCATGGTTCCAGAAAATCACTAAGAGATGGCGCTGTTGTGTAAAGTACATTCTTTCCTGCAAGTCAACATGAATATCTAAATTAACTCATTATTATCATTTTATATGATCTTATCACGCATTTTTAGAGTAGTAAGAGTTTAGATAGGTAGGTACTTCAGATTGATTGTAGGCTGCAGTTACTAACTCATTGTTACAGCACTAAATCCGTCATAAATATAACAATGATAATAACATTAAGGACTTCAATCAGGTGATGATTTTAATAAATCACCACAAGCTGGCGCTGTAGTTACGCAGCTTCCAGAATATACAACAAATTTATTTTTTCTAATACGATTGGCGCCACCGTCTAACGACTGGCTGAAAAATCTAAGCTGCGAAATAGTTCCAATTTTTCCCGTATGTTTGTGCACATGTTTTTCACGAGGTCGAGAACGGTCAAGGTGCCAAGGCTGTTAGTAATTTTTCGTTTTAAGAAGTAGAATTTTGTACTAGTTAGGTAGAGAATTGCAAAGAAAGCCTTTAACAATAAGAAACACCTACTTAAAGCTAAAATTTCCAAAAAAGCTAAAAAACGTCTAATTAAAACATATATCTGGAGCATAGCATTATATAGCAGTGAGAGCTGGACTTTAACGCAGAGAGATAGAGACAGATTAGAAGCGTTCGAAATGTGGTGCTGGAGGAGGATGGAAAGAATTAGTTGGACAGAGAGAAAGACCAACGAAGAGGTATTGAATTTAATTGGAGAGAAAAGATGCTTATTAAAAATAAAACAAACGAGAAGAGGGAAAATGGTTGGACATCTGATTAGACACGATAGGTTTTTGAACGTTATAATGGAAGGAAGAAGGGGAAGAGGTAGACCACGCTTAACCTACTTTGACCAGCTGAAGGAAAGAGCAAATGTCCTGTCTTATTACGACCTAAAAAGACGGGCACAGGATCGAGAGACATGGCGGTTACTCCACCGACAAGAGAACGGCTCTTAAATATAAGAAGAAGAAGGTATATCTGAATAATGATTTCATAAGTTTATGTAACGATTTTTTGATGACATGAACACTTAATTTGATAATTTTGAATTACTTTTAGATAAATACTAAACACAGCCGCGAAATAGCAGTGATCGCACTGTTGTGTTCCGGTTAGGAGGTAGGGAGCCGGTTAAATAACAACGCAACGCATTCGAAATCTTACGATTCCATGTCCATGGGCCACAGTGACCACTTACCATCAGGTGGCCTGCCTCGTTGCGCAATCAACAACATAGGAAGAATACTATCCCCTGATGAAAATGAAGTAATATGTCGCAATGTTTATTTATACCTACAAGTTTATATGTACATACCTAATATAATGTTGCATGTTGCTATAGATGACGAGGATGACATGCATAAACAGAAGTAGAAAGATCTACGATAATACTCCAACTAACTTAGTCATACACTAGCTTTAACCCGCGGCTTCGCCCGCGTGGAATTCGGTTATTATGCTCCCGCGAGCTCTATGCGCCGCTGCGGGCAGGCGCAGAATTTATTTTCTCCTGGGAACTTATTGTTTCTTCGATAACTCCCAAAGATATTCATTTGAATTGCATGGTGTAAATGGCAATCATAAAGTCCATGAAATGCTTAAGGTAACTATTGTATTTAAAATGATTAATACTGTATCCCTCTAAATAGCTTTCTTTCCAAATCACACTTTATATGGGACCATTTTTTTAGTAATTAAAATGGGTAAAGTAAGCTATCCTTAGAAGATAGACCTATACCATCGCGGACTTTTTTGTAGACCTTAATAAGAGAAACAATTCTTCCATACATTGTTGTGTTATACCTCAAAGGGGTTAGGCAGCGTTTTCGATTAAAGCTCCCAGCCGGCTTGATTTTATCCGCCAACTTGAACTAACATCGTCGTATTTCATCGAATTTACAGAAAACTATAACAAAGTATATACTAAAACCTGCCTCAGCTCAGGAACCACTCTATCTGTTAGTGAAAACTGCATTAAAATCCGTTCAGTGGTTTTTGAGTTTATCGCGAACATCCAGACAGACAGACAGACAGTCAGACAGACGCGACGGGGGACTTTGTTTTATAATATGTAGTGATATATCTATAAAACAAAGTTGTGTTAGTTACACCATTTATAACTGGAGAACGGCTGAACCGATTTCGATGATCTTTGATTTTTTGGATTTGTCTCCGTCCCGAATAGGGGGTTCGATTCCGGCTCGCACCTCTAAGTTTACTTATGTGTGAAGTTCAATTTAACGAATGACGATGGAGGGCAGTGGAAAATGTTTTGAAATGGGCGAAAAATTCTTCCCCACGGAACAATCTTGAGCCAAATTTTATTTATTTATTTATTGGAGATAAAACATAAATTAACAAAGAATTACTTATAAATAAATATAAATATTGGCTAAATAACAATAGTTGTTGTTATTTCCTTAACATATCTCACTAAGAACATAAATAAAAGAATACATACTTAATTTAGAGCAACATGCGATGACTGACTTGAAGTTGCTGCCTCTTCTCCCAGCAAAACACACTGAGTGCATTGAGCGGGCATTTGCACGATATTTGCACGCTTGAGCAGGGCTTGTAACCGGTTAATTAAAAAAAACCGGCCAAGTGCGTGTCGGGCCACGCGCAAAGTATAGGGTTCCGAAGTTGACGATGCCCACAGTACCTTTCTAAGACTTATTGGCATCTAGCTAGCCTGTGGTATGACGTGCCCGCCCGATGCCCCTGCCGCTCGAGAAAAATCATTGGTATTTTAATCATTTCATAAGTTGGTCGACTATTACTCGGAAGTTTGTACAGCCTACTTAGCTGTGATAGTTTTCCTTTCAACTACGTTATATATGCCACAATCGTGATTTTTTTCAGCCATCCAAATACCACCATTTAGCTGGCAGGGGGGGGGGGGGGGGACACGTGACTCTAACGAAAAATAGCACTTTAAAGCTTAATATTTCACAAACGCATCACTTAATCAAAAAATGGTTTAAACAAACCCACATTCTTTTTTGAAGACCTGTTCAACGATATGCCGCACCATGGGGTACGCAAGAAAAAAAAATTACATCCCCACTTTACGAGTAGGGGAGGTACCCTATAAAAAAATATATTTCAAAATTTTATTGTACCACTTTGTCAGCGTAACTAATATGTATATTCATGCCAAATTACAGCTTTCTACAACTAAGCATCTCCGAGCAATAGTGCGGACAGACGGACGGACATGGCGAAACTATAAGGGTTCCTTGTGGACTTCGGAACCCTAAAAACCCCGAAATCGCCATATATTTAGAATTATTTTATACTCTTTATGTGGAACTCCATAGTGTATTTAGGTTATTACTTCGTATTATTTTATAGCCTTATTAAACATGAAATAGTAAACGAAAGAACGATACCGGATATAGCAAACCGGTTTATTTGTATGGGAGCAAAAACCGGTTTCAAGCCCTGCGCTTGAGGTTTAATTTAAAAAAAATCGTTCAATTACGTTGTATTGCGCACCGAGGCGAGGGTTCCATACAAACTTGGAAGAAATTAAAATTGTAAGTTTACCATTAAAAACTTATTATTTGCAGTTGGTAAATGTGAAAGTGTGTTTGTTTGTCCTTCCTTCACGTCGAAACCACTGGACCGATTTGGATGAAATTTGGAATGGATATAGTTTGAGATCCCGGGAATAACATAGGATAGTTTTATCCCGATATTTCTATTGGAACGGGTTTTATACTGGTCAAACCCGTTTTTTTCAATACTTCTATAACTATAACTATGTATATGCATAATATCATCGAGTATGCAAAAAAGTAAAACACGGGCGAAGCCGCGGGCAAGATTAATTTAAATTCCAAATTGACACCGCTACGTGTTCCTGAGAAGTGACCCTATAAGGGGCTCCATTATTTACTTTTGAGGTACGGAACCCTAACAAATACTAATTCTTATAAAATATTTTAAGTTAGCCTTTTAACGGAACATGGAAGTACCATGGAAGCTTATAACCATTACAAATTTTGAAAAAATCTTTTAGTTGATGCCTACGTCATTAAAGGAATACGTGAGAAAAGTTTCTAGCTCTAAGGGTTTGGCCTGTGCGTTCATTTAAAAGTTTCATCCCCTATTTTTCCCTCTTAAGTGTTCAATTTTAGAAAACGCTGAAATACGTCACTCATTATTTTGGTCGCACTCAATTCATACGAAATGTCATGCAAGTATGTTGAAGAAATAAAAAGTTTAATACAAAATTTCATCCCCTATTTCACCCTCTTGGGGTTTGAATTTTGAACAATCATTTCTTATTGGATGCCTACGTCATAAGAGGAATACGTGTGCTAAATTTTAAGTTTGTAGCCCGAAGGGTTTGGCCTGTGCGTTTATTTAAATCTTTCATCCCCTATTTTACCCTCTTAAGGGTTGAATTTTAGAAACTCTGAGATACGTTACTCATTATTTTTGCCGCAATCAATTCGTATGAAATTTCATGCAAATATGTCCAAGGAATGAAAAGTTTTATGAAATTTTTCATCCCCTATTTCACTCCCTTGGGGGTAGAATTTTGAAAATTCCTTTCTTGGTGGATGCCAACGTCATAAGAGGAATACGTGTGCGAAATTTCAAGTTTGTAGCCTTAAGGGTCTGGTCTTTGCGTTTATCTAAAACTTTCACCCCATAATTCACACCCTTGGGGGTTGAATTTTGAAAATTCCTTCCTTGGTAGATGCCAACGTCATAAGAGGAATACGTGTGCGAAATTTCGAGTTTGTAGACCTAAGGGTCTGGCCTTTGCGTTTATCTAAAACTTTCACCCCTTAATTCACACCCTTGGGGGTTGAATTTTGAATTTTTTTTTCCTTGGTGGATGCCAGCGTCATAAGAGGAATACGTGTACTAAATTTTAAGTTTGTAGCCTGAAGGGTTTGGCCTGTGCGTTTATTTAAATCTTTCATCCCCTATTTTACCCGCTTAAGGGTTGAATTTTTGAAAACTCTGAATTATGTTACTCATTATTTTTGCCGCACTCAATTCGTATGAAATTTCATGCAAATATGTCCAAGGAATAAAAAGTTTTATGAAAACTTTCATCCCTTATTTCACCCCCATAGGGGTTGAATTTTGAAAATTCCTTTCTTGGTGGATGCGAACGTTATAAGAGGAATACGTGTGCGAAATTTCAAGTTTGTAGCCCTAAGGGTCTGGCCTTTGCATATATCTAAAACTTTCATCCCTTAATTCACACCCTTTGGGGTTGAATTTTGAAAATTCCTTCCTTGATGGATGCCAACGTCGTAAAAAAAATACGTGTGCGAAATTTCGAGTTTGTAGCCCTAGGGGTGTGGCCTTTGCGTTTATCTAAAACTTTCACCCCCTATTTTACCCGCTTAAGGGTTGAATTTTAGAAAACTCTGAGTTATGTTACTCATTTTTTTTGCCGCACTCAATTCGTATGAAATTTCATGCAAATATGTCCAAGGAATAAAAAGTTTTATGAAAACTTTCATCCCTTATTTCACCCCCATAGGGGTTGAATTTTGAAAATTCCTTTCTTGGTGGATGCAAACGTTATAAGAGGAATACGTGTGCGAAATTTCAAGTTTGTAGCCCTAAGGGTCTGGCCTTTGCGTATATCTAAAACTTTCATCCCTTAATTCACACCCTTTGGGGTTGAATTTTGAAAATTCCTTCCTTGGTGGATGCCAACGTCGTAAAAAAAATACGTGTGCGAAATTTCGAGTTTGTAGCCCTAGGGGTGTGGCCTTTGCGTTTATCTAAAACTTTCACCCCCTATTTTACCCGCTTAAGGGTTGAATTTTAGAAAACTCTGAGTTATGTTACTCATTTTTTTGCCGCACTCAATTCGTATGAAATTTCATGCAAATATGTCCAAGGAATAAAAAGTTTTATGAAAACTTTCATCCCTTATTTCACCCCCATGGGGGTTGAATTTTGAAAATTCCTTTCTTGGTGGATGCCAACGTCATAAGAGGAATACGTGTGCGAAATTTCAAGTTTGTAGCCCTAAGGGTCTGGCATTTGCGTATATCTAAAACTTTCATCCCTTAATTCACACCCTTCGGGGTCGAATTTTGAAAATTCCTTCCTTGGTGGATGCCAACGTCGTAAGAAGAATACGTGTGCGAAATTTCGAGTTTGTATCCCTAGGGGTGTGGCCTTTGCGTTTATCTAAAACTTTCACCCCCTAATTCACCCCCTTGGGAGTTGAATTTTGAAAAATCCTTCCTTAGTGGATGCCTACGTCATAAGAGGAATACGTGTGCGAAATTTCAAGTTTCTAGCTTCACGGGTTTGGCCTGGGCGTTTATACATCAGTCAGTCACCTTTGCCTTTTATATATACAGATAAGAAATTATATGTAAAATAGCTTCTGCCCGCGACTTCGCCCGCGTGGAATTCGGTTACCGCGCTCCCGCGGGAACTATGAGCTTTTCCGGGATAAAAGTAGCCTATGTCCTTTCCCGGGGCTCCAACTATCTCCATACCAAATTTCATCCAGATCGGTCCAGCGGTTGAAGCGTGAAGAGGTAACAGACAGACAGACAGACAGAGTTACTTTCGCATTTATAATACTATTTACCAATACGTAACGTACTCATTTCTGCACTTTACTATGATCAGGCGTGGCGCACTCTTTGATTTCTTCGCGCTCGATAATACAAGTACCCTTTATTTTGATACCACACTCGATAGGCTTTGACAAAAAAAAACATTTTTAGAAACGTTTAAAATGCCTCCAAAATTCAGGCATTCTGTTTTTTTTTGCAATTTTGATATACCCAGTGTCACTATCACAATTAAGACGAATCTAACGACACCTCGCATGCTAAAATCCATCAAGCCATTTAGGCTACAGAGCCAAAGAAACATACATAAACGAAAAACATAACCCTCCTTCTAGCTCTAAGCTGTCCTTCTCGTCTAGATACGAGACGCAATTGCTACAAGTATTTAACACGGACTAGTTGTACCTATATTCTATAAATAAATAGTCAATCCTTGATACTTTATCGCTTATCGAGTGCCAACGGCGTGAAAATGAGAGTCGTCCACGTGGAGTTTAAAAATAGACATAAATAGTAAACAAAGATGGCGGCCGGGGTCGATTAGATATTGTTTATGACGATAGCTGGCCAAGGAACACGCCACCTGATGGTAAGTGGTTTGCCAAACGACGCCATAAAAAATTAAGAATTAAAAAAAACTCGACTGCATGTAATAGTATATTTTGATGCAAGTTTGTCATTTTATCACGAGTCCCTAGTCATGTTGGCGCGAGTGAAAGAGAGCGTTAACACTAGGGCCGAGTGAAAGAGACAATTACGCACGTGTATCAAACGGCATTTTTTAATACATCTGCGAAAAGAAAAAGAAATAAACGAACAGAATGAAGCTCAAAAAAACTTTACGCACTAGTTCGTAAAAAAACAACTTTAGGCACGCTCACTAGCTGTCAAAAAACAAAAAGAGCACGTTCGGAAATGACAAACTTTTGGCACGTCAAACAGGTATCAATTACATAATGTCTACTGTTCCTTGATTGTGTGGTGTTCAATAAAGTATATTTTATTGTAAAGTATATTGTATCGAAATGTTTACTTTAATTTTGAGCACCTGTATTGAAAACTTTTTTACATAACCTGACCTAATGTCGCTCTCACAAGCAAGACGAGTCTATCGACACAAGCACAAGCTAAAATCCATCAATCCGTTTAGCCTACATACATACATATACTCGAAAAACATAACCCCTCCTTCTGGCGCAGTACAGAGAGAACGCCCAGGGTCCACCAAGGAACTGAACATTTTATTATGAATCCATACTAATCCATATTAATATTATAAATGCGAAAGTAACTCTGTCTGTCAGTCTGTCTGTTACCTCTTCACGCTTCAACCGCTCGCTGGACCGATTGAGACGAAATTTGGCATGGAGATAGCTGGGGTCCCGGGAAAGGACATGGAGGACATAGGCTACCTTTCATTCCGGAAAAACGCATAGTTTCCGCGGGAACGCGATAACCGAATTCCACAAGGGCGAAGTCGCGGGCAGAAGCTATAATATATATATATATTATATAGTAGCTTATAATACTAATAGCTTCGGTACCTAAAAGTTTTAGGGTTGAACGCTCGGAGACGAGACGACCCGAACGATCGATGCACTCTCTTTGTTTCCTAGTTTGGGTCTGGGTTCATCGATTTTAGGTTCTAACATTGACCTATAATAAGTAATGACATATGGACGAACAGTGCCTAACATAATACGTCAAAATATATGGAGCAAACTGACATTAGAAAATACGTTCCAATATGCTAATAACGCCTCTTTATAACGAAGGCCAAACGGGTGCCCGAGCTGTTCGGGCACCCGTTTTGACGGGGCCATTTTTCTCCAACTGAGTGTGAATCCTTGGTTCTAAACATTTTTAGAGCTCCTTTTTAGGGTTCCGTAGTATTATTTGCTTTACGGAATAAATGTGAGTTTTTTTCCCAACGTCGCCAGAAGGTGGGTTTTCTTTAGAGTGGATGTGTGTATATTTCTTTGGGACCCTGCGTAGCCTAAACGGCTTCATGGGACTTAAGCTTGAGGGGTTTCGATAAATTAGTCGTGGGAGAAAAAAAAAGTGAGTCGTTGGGTAAATCAAAAACTTCTGCGACATTTTGTCACAAGTGTCGATAATTTTCAAACGGCCGAACGGATTTTCCTAAAACCTTTGTTTGTATGTGTAAAAACCGTATTACATTCAGTTGATTATTAAAAGGACTTAATAGTCCTTTTGGTGGGCGGTAGGTTGTATTGAATACGTGCATGTTCCTACGCCGCTACTTATGGTAATACAATATGTATGATTTTTAGTCGCAAATAAACTCAGCAAGGAATCGCCACGTCTTTCCTATTCATAATCCAAGTTATTAAAATAAAAACAATACACAAACAATAGCTAAGAACAATCTCGATTAACTCAGCTATAAAACAAAAGGAACTAAATCAGAATAGGTTCCTCCGTTCCGGTGTACATACAGACACACATGTACACACACACAAACCAAAGTTGTAACAGTTATACTATACCCAATTTCTATGGTAAGAGATCTAACCATTCAGCGATATATTTGGATCTTTAATAAATGAATAAAAAAAAACTATAAAAAACCTGTGTTGTGTCGAAAAACCCAAATCACTCCAGAAGGGCTGTGCTTATATGGATGATATTTTTTCTATGCGTTTGTTAATTAATAAGATTATAATATTAATAAGATATAACCTTGACACTTGT
Source organism: Aethes cnicana (assembly GCA_963971205.1). NCBI lineage: Eukaryota > Metazoa > Arthropoda > Insecta > Lepidoptera > Tortricidae > Aethes > Aethes cnicana. The sequence goes on from OZ020299.1 coordinate 3,734,638, forward strand.
AGCGAAAGCCTACAATCAACCGTCGAATTCGTAAGGTTTTTGACCGCAAGTTCGTCGACTTCAGCGTCTTAAATATGCGCATTTGCTTGCTACGCCTTAGAGCAGCCATTTTTCTACTAATATTCGGTAATTTCAAAACTAGTTTTATGCTAATTCCAATGTGATTACAAAGAAAATACAGTCAGTGTACTTTTTTAAACATTTATGGAACATAAATGCAAGCAATCTTTTCTTTGAACAAAGATATATATGTACCAATAGTAAGTATTGTATTGTATTACATTTGTCAATACATTTAATCAATTCCCAAACACAGGATATCAATGTCTACTCATTTCCTGATTCTTCATATTAATGTTCTGGTATACGAATATGAGCTATCAAGTTTTTCAATAGTTTTTATAAATATCTCTCGATTATTAAAAAAAATCCGACTGCACACAAGTTTTTCATATAAGGTAACGGTACCGATTTGCGTTAACGTACGTAATTCCGGAATTTTTTGGTTAAGGCCCAAAAATAAGAAAACCACAAACCATTTAGAAAAAATATGTATGTACATATAAAGTGTGGACAATATAACGTCAAATAAACGAGAGGTCAACGAACTGTGACATATGGTATGTGATTACGTAATTTTTATTCGCCAATCCGCGCCAAACTGCCGAAAGCGCAGCAAGTGCTTCGCGTGTGCGTAAGCGCCTATAATGATTTTCTTAAGGGTTTGACAACTAATGGGTAAGTATTTTCATTATAAACTGTTTAAATCATTGTGTAGGATTTCATAAAGATTTGATTAAATAAAGTTTCATGGAAATTCAGTTGGAATGTAATAAATTACGGTCAATTTACTGATTGCCGCAATTCTGTACATCAAAAACCAACGTTGTCCCGAAAAGCGTAAAAATTACGGAATTGAGTAAAATGAAGGGATTTTGTATTTGTTTTTTTCTGGAGGTTGAGATAAGATACACAAACAAGTTTTTCGTTACGAGTTTGATGTCTTCCATAGTTTCATATTATCAAATTACGTATTATGATTTTGTAGACCGTTGTTATGAAAAAAGGCGTCTAAAGTAATATATTTTTCCTACTTTGTAAAAAATGTTCACCCGAAGTCCACATGCAAAACGGCTTAATTATATTGCTGCAGCCCAATGTTATATATTATGAATCGTCAATTTACTAATCTGAACATAATACTACAGAATTTAAGTATATTTAGCTTGTGGAAAAACCTTACGCCTTAAAAACTTCTGTTTTTCTGACTGCCGCAATTGCCTACACTGTTTTTTGGCTGTGCTTCTAATTGCGTTATAATAATTGCGTAATTGTGCTTTTGTTTTTCAAAAGATTATTCTCTATTTTCTGAGTTATATTTAGTTAAACTAATGCACGTTGAGTTTCATGACCGAACTAGGTACTTAGGGGAAACTAGGAACAATTGTACCAGTCAAGACAAATGTAAAATATCACATTTGAAAAGATATCATCCCCATTTGTCCCAGTGGCAACAAATAGGAATGAAAATTCTCAGTTGTCCCCAGTGGGGACAAACGGGAATTATTTTTCCTATTTGTCCCCACTGGGCACCGACGGGTAGACCCACATAGAAAAGCTATATTTTTTAATTGTATTTTTTTTGACAGTTAACCGCTAAATTGCCATCGGGAAACCTTTGGTACACTGACTTTGAAATAATGTTGATATTAATTAATATACAAGATATATATATTATACAGCTATTTGGTAGTTTTTTTTATACAAGCTGGTCAATTATTTCATAATGTCTTGTAGTATGTTCTTGGCAATGGGACTACCATGGCACATGTTACTTTAATGCTATTTACCGTGAAATTGACCGCGTACCAAGAGAGGTACATAGGTTTCGTGGAAAATTGACATAGCTGGATTTACGATTTTTACAAACATTTGGGGAACATAGAGAATACATACCATGGGGTACAAGGAAGGGCGAGGTGGACTAGGCGAGAACAACCTGGTATAGAGACTTTTTCGATAGCTATTAACCTCATATATTGATAAATATGCTTAGGATGGACTTTAACGTACGATGGAGAGAGTTATACAACATACAATCTAATTTTCAATAATTTAATCAAAAATCTGTGTTACTGGGGGCCCATTTCTTTATAATGATAAGATTGTTTCTCGTGGGGGACAATGAAACTAACCGAAATTTTCTGGACCGAATCTCTTCTCCCCCGTCTCCTCTAATAATAAAAATAAATTTTATTTTTGTCAAATATGTACTGTTATTTTATTTTTTATCAAGTTACATTCTATTTAAATTTCTTATTTTATTATTTCTGCAGGAAAGGGGCATTTACTGAAGTTACCGGAATTACGTGCACGCGTTTACGGGATAACCGACAGAGACTAATTTTAATCCGTAATAACGGACATTTAAGAGGTTTAGAAAAACGACTATAATTAATACAAAACACAGTTTAATATACATTTGTTACATAACATTGTATAGTCTAAAAGCCAGTCTTTCCTAGTGAATCGATTTCAATTAGCTGATATCTCAGGTTTTACTGGAAATAGCTTACAAAGTCAAAAATGCCTTAAGACTCCGTAATTCGGTACCGTTACCTTAGTTGGTAATTTTCTTTTACCTCACACACAAGCTATGCCCCATATTTAGCTAAGCAAACCCACTTGCAATTATTAATATAAATATGTATACATACTATCCACTCATTATATACGATTTAAAATAACAGGTGAGTTAATAATAAGACAATTATATATAAATCTGAACTCACTGACTGCTAATAAGCCCTTCCGGCTTCTGCAGCCTTTTTTTTAAACTCTGCGATATACCTATTTGGATCTTTAATAAATAAAATAAAAAATAAAAAAAAGTTATGAGGGTATAAATTATATACCTTGGTTTTTCTTCTAGTAATAGGTACTAGTAGGTTCTAGTAGGCAAGTGCGCGCCCCTACTTATGACCCACATACAAATCACGACCTTCTACCATGAACCATGAGTCATGTTATCTGGTAAACATACAACACAGACCTAGGTGTTCTAGTATTACTAGCCTCGCTCTGGCTTTGGACGCAACACAGATCGACATTTTCACATCTAATGTTTTTTTTTAATAGACAAGGGAATATCTTTTTTTTTGCCGTGAAAAACACACAAAAAAAGAAGCACGTGTACTATTACTATAAGAGCAAAGAAGTTTTTTTTTAATAGATCCTAGTATAATTTAGCCCTCAAAAACCTGAACCCCTATACAGACAAAGTCGGATAAAAAAACCTCCATCGGGCCAACTAAATTATTCATACAGTCAACTTGAGTCAAATGTCAAAAGCACTTTACAATTATAATACAGAGCATTCCACGATAAACATCGATTTACCCCTGCGGTTTTACATTTATAAAAAAAACGTCGACGAAAAATCGTCTACAGTACGACGGAATGTGTCAAAAATTGGAGCCAGACGATGTCATCAAGCAAGTCTAAAATAGCCAACCTTTTCATTCAGTCAGATCAGAGAGACGCTAATACCAGACTGAGCAGTCTGGTATTAGCGTCTCTCTGACTGACTGATTTGAGAGCTCAAATACCTTGGTTTTTCTGAAAATCCTAACAAAATAATTCGAAATTGTCATAAGATTAAATTAAATTGCATTAAGCAGAGTTAGAGCCTTCCCAGAGATATGCTAACATAGAACCAACTTTTCAGGCTATTAGGTTGGCACGAGCATATTACCTCTAACTCTAATTATTGCAAATTGATCCAAGATTTATACTAACTATAATTCTTACCTCTTGTGTCAGATCGTCGCCGCTGTGATGACCCTCATCAGGCTCCAGCTTCACGTCGGGTTCTCCAAGCGACGCCAAGTCCATCTCACTCACACCACTGGAGCTGGCCGATGTGAAACTAGTGCTAGCTCGTTCCCTCTTCACATCCAATACTAATTCATCATCACTGAAAACCGGCCTTTGATAAACTTCCGTGTCCAACGGGGTATTTTCCAGGAGGTACTGTTCTAGATTGTCCTGTTGCTGTTTGACGTCTAGACATTCTAAACTCCGTAGTTCCTTTACATCTTGGAAGATATCTTCATAGTCTTGCAGATCAGCTAAGCTCTGATCGAAGACATTAGTACTATCTCCATATTGGAACTTCTCCGCTTTAGCCGTGAAGTAAGGCACAAACTCATCTATAGCATTATCACTGTACAAATCATCGTCCTGTTCTTTTTTGACTCGGACCTCCAGGACCTCGTCTTCGGGTTCCTTTTTTATCTGCATCTCGTCTGTTTGGAAGAACTCGTTCACGTCGAAAGTGCGTGTGGCTATTTCATCGAAAACGTCCGCTTCTCGCTGTGTGGCTATCTCATTGAAGTTCTCCCTCGGGATCTCATCGAAAATGTCACTCTCCGTTCGGTTTTCGAGGAAATCCGCGGAGAGCGTGACGACGACATCGGGAGCGGGCTCCTGTTTGACTTCTTCGGCGGTTACTTCCTCTACTTTGACCTCTTGGGCGACGTTGTCATCGGCGGAGACTCCATCGTCCTCCTCGGCCGCCGCCGGGGCGAGCTCGGGCACAACTGTATCGGTAGCCACATTATTAACCAAATAGGTATGCAAAACGGGGCCTCGATTATGCCACATCCGGTCATTGTTTTCAGTTATATAGCTTCCATAACGCCCTAGGGAGTTCAGCTCTTCGAACAACTGTCTCTCGTAGTTTATCAAGATGTTGTCTAAGGATTTTGGGTGGACGAATCTTGGTCTTATAAGAGTACGAGCCTCTTGTTCTGAAGACCAGTCTGATCCGTTGGATATGTGGAGGCCAGCGAGCAACTGCTGTGTTTCTCTCTCTAGGTAATCGTTTGGGTCTACCTTCAGCAGACTCAGTACCAACGCTAAGCGCAGCAGCTCATCGCCGTACAGCTTCTTCAGCGCGATCATGATGTTTTATATTTGATTCTCGTTTTAAAAAAGTATCTTAAATCAGTCTTTCTTTTGCTTGAGCACTAAATACTGTGAGATCATGTTATGGTAACTTATTTTTTAAACTAAAGGCAAGTCCTTCTTTTTTTATCTTCTTCCCTCCTCTTCCGTTTGTCAGGTGACATCTTGTGTCCCTGTCACTTCACATCGTTTGTCACTTTTAACCCCATTTTGGTGCACATCACTGAGTCACTTGTATTAAAGTTTTGGGTTCTGGTCGCGCGCCAGAGAAGTTCGAGAATATTCCTGGATTGGACAAAACGAACCTTGAGACTCTTTGCAAGGGAAATATGTAATTCAATTTAAAACTCAAGGACGTGAAAATTTCCCCATTATACCAGTAGAATTGGGTCAAGTTTCATGTCCTAGGTATTACTAAAGCCAAGATTACGTCGTCACAAACATTTTCCAGTTTATGCGTTTTGGCAAGTTTAGACTACTTATTAAATCATTCTAATTACTTTCATTTGTGAAAATGTGGTACAGTACAGTATTCGTCTATTTACACAAATAGCTAAAGCTAAATTTCGAAAGAAGTACCTTTAGCTACGTTTTGAAAGCATTTAAAATTAAAATGTACCAATATTTCAGTACACAATTGTATTCAAAACTTGCCTTGGTCGCCCTTATAAAAAATGTTATCTATCTATATTTACATCACAATCTCGTAGAACGAAGGGCAAATTAGCCTAGCATTTGAAACACATTAAAAAACAACATAGATAATAATCATAATGTCATAGAGATACTTGTCGTCGGTTAGAACTAGACATCTATCTACGCAATAAATAGAGTAATTAAATAGGATAATAAAATAGTAAACATAGTAGCTTATTGTATCGTCATATGCCTATTAAATAATATTATATTATGGTAATACTATCATTTAATAAGTAGTATCAACATATGTATACGGCAGACTGGAACAGTAGGTCATATACATATAAATAAGTTATTAATTAATAACCGTAGACTATCGTTTAAATGTAATTTCAAGAAACATTTGTGAACTTCATACATACATACATACATATGGGTAGTTAGGTAAGTATTTTATATAATTTGTATCTCGACTTAAATAATCTTCATGCAAAACAAATTCAGATCCTATTTGTAAAGATAAAAAGGCATTAACATTAAACGAAAACATGATTCCGTATCATTCGAGATCGGAATAATTTAAATTTCAAAGCAGATTTAAATGGACTGTCAAAAAAAAATAGTAGTTTTCGTCAAGTTAGAAACTTTGAAGTCGTTGATCTCAACAATTGTTGCCATGCGCGATAATTAATTCTATTGTGTCTAATTTGAATAAATTTCGAAACAAAACAGGCAACACTTACGTCTTTAAATTAATTCTATTGACCTGTATAGCACAGTTAAATATATTAAGCAAAGACACAGTAATTATATTTAAAATTCAAGCCATACCTGGCTGATTGTAAAAAGTACAAAGACTTCTTAAAAATGGTAAAATGCACGAAACTTTCATTAAACACTGTACACCAAAAAAATACTAATACCAACTACGATCTTACACAAAAAAAACGCACAATCTAAGTACATAATAATGTAGGTAACATAAAACATCGAATTGATATCCTGTCTAAACCTGCTCCTCCCGCGCTTTTTCTATGAAAAAAAGTTTTTCGCGATGTTTTTCCAATCCACAGAGACAATAGCCTTTGTTTACGTCAAGAAACGCGCACGTTCGGATACGCGCGCGTCCCGCAAGCAACTGCGCGTTTCGCACACGCTCGTTCGTTGACCGCCATAGACATTTTTCAGTGCATCTTTCAAGGTCAGCTGCAGTTGCCAATACCAACATAAGAGGGCTAATTTTGACCATAGAGTGGGTTAAGGTCGTCCTGTTGCCAACCTAACGTGAGTTCATCCTTGTCCATAAGAAGTCGTATCTCGCAATATTCGCTTCTTTGTTTTATTCTGTCTCAAGTTCTTAACCATTGTATTATCAACAGTGACATTCTCGGTTTTTATTATACTTTCTTTTCAAGCTCGCGCGTAAATAGAGGCTACCTACATTCCATTAGTAAAATATGGAATTCAAGTAAAAAAATCGAAATTAGTTATATTTAACTTATTCGATAACGCTTATCTGTCACATTTCTATATATGCAGAGTTCTAGACTAAAGTATTATAAACCGAACGCAATGATACACACAATAAGCAATGCAAATATTCTCATAATTTCGTCTAAAGACGCTGAAGTCAATGTACTATAGTGACCAGTCTTGCCAAATCCGGCGTCAGAAAATCTTTCATCGAAACATTAATTTTATATGTACTTTTTTTTTGTTTATAAATCGTCTTTGAAATGACACAAGGCCATTTCCCTGCGTTGGCAACATTCCAGATGCAAGTCAAAACCGTTGAGTATAAAACATATTGATTTGGTGATAAAATTAAGAAGGAAAAAGTCTATAAACTATGAAACCTCAAGAATCAAGATGAAAACTTTCTCAATGCGCAATAACTGCAAATGAGAATTGCGAACAAAGCAAGCAGTAAGTATAATTTTCTAATACTACTTAAGTAATATAATAACAAACGATTCTACTTTCACTGCTCCTTGAAGTGATATGAAGTCGATCTTGAATATCCATTTTGATTTCTGATGAAATTTTACGCGTATAGATATATCTAATTCCATAGACTTAAACTGAGTTTTTTTAATGTTAGTTAAATATGCAATCTCTACTGGTCCTTTATTCTTATCTCACGATTTATCACGTTTTTCCGAGAACTCAGGTCAGACGTTCCAGACAGTTTATTTCGTGTACTAAATCAGTGGGAAAGGAAACAATTGAAACTGCGCAGTGTTTTTGTTCGAATCACATCACGTGCGAAATGTAAACAAGGATGAATGAATTTCTGAATTGGCTACTGGACTGATAGCCCAAATCAGATACTATTTTTATTGAACGTCAAAACACAGCTTGCATGTGTAATTGTTATATCTACAAATAGTGTTGTGACGTCATAGTTTTGAGGTATGAAAGTATTTTTTAAAGAATTACTTTTTTAAATTAAATTTATTTTATTTTTATTTATTTATTATAATTTTCCCAGCATAACAGAAAACTAATGCACTGTGGAAAACAGATATTATACAGGAAATAAGACAGTCAAATATAAAATAGATAGATAACACATTACATTATTACTTATAACTATGTACTGACGGTTGATAATCGCACATCCATCATCACGCAGAACTTCAAGCATTCATCACACGCATGTGTCCATCTGCTAGCGAAAATATCAAGAGTAGGTGCTGACGCAAGCAGAGCGTTTAGGCTATGAAGTGAGCGAACGAGCGGTGAGTTGGCGCGGGAGACAGTGCGCGCCGCCGGAGGCGCCTGTTGCGGGTGCCGGTGCGGACGGAGCCCGATGTTGTTTAGGGAGGGGACACAGGCGCACAATTTGCTCCACCAAGTCCAGGCAGTCAGAGTCACCACGAAGGATGCTAGCGGCCTTAGTAATTAAATTACTGTTTCGCCTTACTTCTAGGGAGTGAAGAAACGGAGGAATGATTTTTGCACTTTCTCTAGAAGCAGAATGTAAGAATCTTCGTGGGGACTCCATATAGCCGATGCCGTTTCAAGTTTGCTTCTAACAAGAGCAGTGTAAAGAATTTTTATCGCCCTGAAATCGCGGAAGTCACGAGCATTCCGGACAACGAAACCCAACCTTCGGAAGCAATTTTTGGCAAGATATTTCATATGATCATGGAAGTTAAGATTCTTATCAAAAATAACACCCAGGTCCGTAATAGAATCAACTCTCTCTATAGAATCTGGACCTAGCATGTAATTAGCATGGAGAAGATTGTGAGCACGGCCAAATGAAATCACGGAACACTTTGCCGTATTGAAATGGAGCTTGTTGTCGTTGCTCCATTGGAACACTCGGTCAATATCTTCCTGGAGCGACACATAATCACATAACTGTTGTACTCCGTAAATGAGTTTCAGGTCATCAGCATAAAGCAGGCATCTGGCGCATTTTGGAACTGATGACAGGTCATTTATCATAATGCCAAAAAATAGAGGACCAAGAATTGAACCCTGGCTGACTCCAGAACGAGTGTGGTAGGTTCCGGAGGTAAAGCAACCGTGCTGCACAAATTGCCGCCTATTATAAATGAATCAGATAAGTACCTATTAAAATCGCACTCGGCGACTTGCAAGTTATTTCGCCGATGTAGGTCGGGGGTTATAATTTTCATTTGGCATGCATTTAAATCGATATCTGTATATTCCCTTTTTCAGACCAAAAATACTGACTTGCACACTAATTTTGAAACTAAATGATATTTGCAGAACTGTTTTATCAAAATAGTATATATAACAATTCCTTATAGTTCAACAAACATTTTTAAAGAAAGCATCACCTAATTTACTTTTAGGAACATCGTTTATTCTAAATAAAACCCAATTTAATCAATCATCTTTATATAATTAAGTACACAAAAAAAAAATTAAGTGTTAACTTAACATGCGCTAAACACTGGCACACTGAATGGTAACACAGTTCAGAAACAATACTTAGGAGGGTCAGACTGTACCAAAAGGGGGCCGTTTTTACGACTGAATTTTTTTCACTAATAGATTTCACAATTTGCTGTGTAGTTGACGGGTCCCCGCTACGCGGGGCCCCTATTCCTGGGCGGTTTGCCCTTCGGGCGTATATAGACAACTAACGAACCTAACCTGTTATAGAGATATCAAAACGACCCTGTTTTCGAAAACCGCTAGGCGATTCCCGTACATTAGTAATACGGCAGATTATAAAAAATGTGCAGGCGCCAACATGTTTTTCATTAAAACAGAGAAACAAAAAGCAAATAAAGTTAGATTAGTCAATTTGTAGGTTTTTTTTTATAAAACTGAAAACTTACTTTATTGTGGTGCACTTTTAGAAATTCCGTAGTAAGATTGTACAATTTAGAGTGCAATGTATTTTTGTTTTACAAATCATAATATCCGATGTAAGAACCACATGTTTGATGTGAATTCGATAAAAAAGGTCATTTCGTTTTGTGTGAGATTTTAGTTTTTTTTGTAGGACATGTTTAGTTAATCAATTGCTTTTTTTTTGCACAGCATTCCTTTTTCTGATAGGCATTCAGTTAATTAGTGGAATTGCCTGGTGTGCTGAAAAATTATATAGATGTACATTTAAATACATATATCCCTTTTCATTTAAGAGTTATGGTTTCAATTACATACTATTTGCAATCGAATGGGGTCCAAAGATTATCCAACATATTAAGGAGCTAATACAACTAGTGTTGGCGTAGGAATTGCAGTGCATTGCCATTTATCGAAGTAAACACGAGCATTTTGCGTCGCGTGCGCAGCGCACATCGCACGTGGTTAGAGCGAGACAGCCTACTCCATCTCTCTCAGACATCGGTGATACAGGTTTTTAATTTAATGTTATGACATGAAGTGAAGTAAGTAGGTTATATTTCTAGACCGCTTAGATCTAGAACGACGCGTCAAGTCAAGACAGTGACGTCATAACTTTAGCATCTTTTTTTAGGGTTCCACAAGGAACTCTTATAGTTTCGCCATGTCCGTCCGTCCGTCCGTCCGTCCGTCCGTCGGTCTGTCCGCACTATTGCAGAGATGCTTAGTTCTAGAAAGCTGTAATTTGGCATGAATATACATATTAGTTAAGCTGACAAAGTGGTACAATAAAAATTTTAAATAAATTTTTTATAGGGTACCTCCCCTACTCGTAAAGTGGGGATGTATTTATTTTTTTTGCTTACCCCATAGCGCGGCATATAGTTGAATAGGTCTTAAAAAAATATTGTGGGTTAAAACCATTTTTTGATTAAGTGATGCATTTGTGAAATATTAAGCTTTAAAGTGCTATTTTTTGTTAGAGTCAAGTGTGTCCCCCCCCCCCCGCCCCTACCAGCTAAATGGTGCTATTTATTTGGATGGCTGAAAAAATCACGGTTGTGGCATATATAACGTAGTTGAAAGGAAAACTATCACAGCTAAGTGGGCTGTACAAATTTACGAGTCATAGTCGACCAACTTATGAAATGATTAAAAAACCAATGATTTTTCTCGAGCGGCAGGGGCGTCGGGCGGGCACGTCATACCACAGGCTAGCTAGATGCTAATAAGTCTTAGAAAGGTACTGTGGGCATCCTATACTTTTCGCGTGGCCCGACACGCACTTGGCCGGTTTTTATTGATAACTTTTCGTTGCGTTCCAAGTAAAAGTACTTAATGAAAATGTTTCTTTTTTCATAAAAACAATAATCTCTGCGGATATTATTCAAAGAATTGCTATGGCGAAGAAGGCCTTCAATAATAAGATTAATAAGAAACACCTACTTAAAGCCAAAATTTTAAATAAGGCTAAAAACGCCCTATAGCCCTTCGCCCGCGTCTTCGTCCCGCGTAGACTTAGAATTTGCCTAACCGATTATACTATACATGCGAGTACATATAGATGGCTATAGTTATAGAAGTATTGAAAAACTGTGGAAAACCCGTTCTCGTGGAAATATCGGGATAAAAAGTCATCAAATCCCTTGTTATTCCCAGGGTCTCAGACTATCTCCATACCAAATTTCAGCCAAATCGGTCCAGTTGTTTTGACGTGAAGGAAAGACAAAAAAATAAACACACTTTCACATTTATAATATTAGTAAGGATATATCTGGAGAATAGCATTGTATGGCAGTGAGAGTTCGATTTTAACCCAGAGAGGCTGAGACTGATTGGAAGCATTTGAAATGTGGTGCTGGAGGAGGATGGAAAGAATTAGTTGGACAGAAAGAAAGACCAACGAAGAGGTTTTGGGTTTAGTTGGTGAAAAACGTTGCTTATTGAAAACATTACAAGCAAGAAGAGGAAAGATGGTTGGACATTTGATTAGGCATGACAGTTTCCTGAGCGTTACTATGGAAGGTAAAATGGATAGAAGACGATGAGATAGACCCCGCTTATATAACCTACTTTGACCAATTTGAAGGAAAAAGCAAATGCCCCGTCTTATTACGACCTGAATGACGGGCACAGGATAGAAAAGCATGGCAATTACTCCACCGACAGGAGCACAGCTCTCTAATAAAAGAAGAAAAAAAGCAATAAAAAGAAGGTGCCAAATTAGGCATTCGTTTTGAAGTGTTTTTTTTTTATATTATTGGTGGTGCTGATCATGAAATGAAGAAATTGCCATCAAATACTGAACAGTTAAAGATATAACCTTTGGGATGTTAAATAAAGTTTTGTCTATGTCTATATCTCTAAACCTTTAACGGCACTTATGTTTATGACCAGCGACCAAATCCAACATTACTGGCCATCACCAAATTCGTATCCAGGTCAGCGAAAAAAAAATGGCAAGAAAACCTCGATGTGCGTTTAAATTTTCGCCGAACGCCAAAACTCGCGCGCTTTCTAACGGCCGCTTTCACTGAATTCGCACTTTCTAGCGCATGATATATTCAACAAATCAAAACGCAAAATTACGCCCAGAATAGGGGGCTGTTGTTGGCTTGTTAAATGCTACTTTATCGCTACTTACTTCGCATTACTTGCTTTATCGTTTAAACGTAGACTAACTCCCTGCCTACAAGGCAGGTACTACCAAAGAAGCTAGGAGGCCAAGTAGCTCTAGCTAATCGTAATCGTCCTAGCTAATCTTTAGCTCGAGTGAAAATAAATACATAGCTAAAATGATCTTTCTCAGACACGAGATCTAGCTTATCTATAATCTGTTTTTCACCATAGTAGTAAACCCCTATAAAGATTGCTCGTTTTAAAGTCTAGGATAGGATAAGACTCGTCATATTTTATTTCAATAACAACGTAAAACGTGTAAATACACGCGTCCATTGTTATAAGCTAACTTTCTTTGTTAATTTGAAAGCGAATCATTATAACATTATTCAGAACAAAAGTGTCGAAATAAAAATCACTTTAAAAGCACCCGAAGAATTAGAAACGCGCAAACAATAAGTCGTTTGAAAATAGAACAAAACTCGAGAGTTTTTAACGTTAAATGGCTCGGGAAATCAAGGACTCGCTGGACAGTCTTACGTAAACAAATTGAATTTCTGAACGAAACGGCTCTATGCAACCTTGAACTCGTCGGAAAAACATCTCGAACGAACGTGCATTGACGTAAGTTAAGGCGGGAAACCGCCATTTTGTTTCGATTAGGTATATTGATTTGTAATTGACGTGTCAGCATTGACGCCGTATTAATAAGTAAATGGCTCCCTTAAAGTAAAGATCAATCAAGTTTATTTTTTATGGAACAAACTATTCGAGCAATAAAAAAAAGTCCGTAGACCGTCAAGATCGCGCTTAGCCACATAGCAACAATGCTACCAACTTAAGAACAGTGTCAATCTAATCCAGTACTCTAGATGGTAAAAAACCTTGTACAACAGGCTGAGGCCAGCTTGTTAGATAAAACATCTGTTTAACTGTTTTACTTTAGATTTCAACCTAAAAGCGTTTAAATCAAAGTGTAATATTATATTGTATCGCATTTTACAGCACCAATGATATCCTTTAACAGCAAGTGAACTTTATTTTCAAATGGATAAGTTTTAGATTGTTAGTAGTTGTGCATGCTTGTTGTGGGTACCTTTTAGGGGAAGGTTCGCTTGCGATCTTAGTATTACTAAATATGGCTGGGATCCAGGGAGACCGTATGTTTTGATGAGGTCTCAGATCAGAGGTATATGACGCATTGATAGAATAACAGTAAAATCGCATCAGGATCTTGATTTTTATTCAGTATAGTATAGACTCTGGCACAAGCAAACCTGTACTAAATAGCTACAATTTTAATGTCATACAAAAGTGCGTCAGAGACGTTCAGGCATATTTATTCGTCTCACGGCGACATGACATGCCCTTGCGTTAATATGTATTAAAATTACACTAAGTAGGTTATTTTGTAAATTTATAACGTCAAGTACAGTTCAGAAAAAAAGTTAAAGGAACACATCGTGCGTAAGGGAAGTTGCAATTCATGAATGCGCAGGTCCTCAACGGCCTGAACCGTGACAATAAAGATTAGCGTACAGGCCACTGCAGGCACACCGTAAAATTTCCAGGATCTGATTATTAAAGAAAAAAAATCAGCCTATGGAACATCCTGGCCTGAAATGGAGTAATAAATATGTGTGCGCTTAAGGACTTAGTTAAAATTCGATATAGTGCAGTGCGTGTGATTAAAAAAAAAAGTGTGATACAAAGTAGAAGATGTAGGTACATAAATCAATGACGAAGCTTGCAGCGGATAACGGTATGTTTTTAATGATAACTACATCAAACTGTACATAATGACGATGCAAAAGTGATTGTAAAATCCTACTTGAATAAATGGTTTTTATCTTTATCTTTATCTTTATGTAGGTAAAAAAATGTCTCATAAAAACAATATTCCCGAGCTGGCGTGGTTTTACCTCAATTTGAGGACGAGGCCAAAATCCTTGACTTATATTTTAAAACAGGTTACAGTATAAATATTCTTGATGGACTTTATGGCATCAACTGTGGCAGTGTGGTGCCAGTGATGGCTTCATTGAACATTGTATGTAATATCGTATCTGTCTGTAGTCTGTCTGTACCTTTATTGCTCAGTGCTGGCAACATTTTTTTATATGTTTGTTTATTAATTAACACAGCCGCTACTTCTAAGAAATATTCAAAAATTGTATAATAACAATAAAGATTCATTTTCCATGACCTGTTAAAAGAAAGTAGAAAAAAATAAGACGTTGTAGATCAACGAGTGCTTCATTTACTATAGTAACAAGGTGTGCAAGTGGTGTGCAATTTTAGATAGAAGGACAATTTGTAGGTTTGTTCATAAATTATAAGGGAAACGTCGTCACAGTACAGAAATAGACGACCTCACCATTTTGCATTGAAACCAAGAATAAAACGGTTTCATTGTGCATTATAAATTCATAAGGATTATATAGAACAGGTCATTCATGTATGTAGTTTGGATTATAATTGGACTATTATTAATAACTATCACACTATGGATATGTATGGTATGACGTTTCTGTAAAGAATAACCAAGAGTAAATAATTGAAAAAAAAAACTGAAAATGGCAGCACGTTCATATTTCACTTTGACGAGTCCATGGACCTCACCTCGCCCTAAACTTTTAATGTTGGCAATACTGTCACAGGTATATACAAAAATGTTTAGTATTGGCGCGAAACTACAGACGATTTTTTTGTCAAAGGAGTTTTTCAGCCAAGAACAAAGGACCGTAGATGCATTTATAATTTTGCCGCATGTTTCACGTCTAATTATAAAAGTTTTTGGACAACTTGGATGTGAAACATAATGACAAATGGCGTATTTTTTAAACACCGAACAGGAGTTTATTGCACTGGTATTTTTTCAAGTAATAACCTGTACATTGATGATTATTACAATACTTATATATATTCTGTTTTGTCGTAATCGAATCAACCAAATTTATCATGTTCTTTTTTTTTCTTTGTTTTGTTGTCTATGGTTTCTTGGTCTAGATAATGAATATGATGATCTATGGTTCTAGATATGAAAACGCATTTCGTTTCGTCTTTCAAGTCTAGTTCGCCATAACCATAACCAATTAACATCCATAGCTAATTAGCATCCATCGCTGGTCAGTTCTACATAAAAAAAAAAAAAAAAAAAAAAAAAATAGCATGTAGGCTTTAATAAACGACTTCCATATACCATTTTGCTTAATTGTTATTTTAAGTTTGGCTACACCTTCACATCCAAAAACCTACGCACAGATCAAAGGACGTACCGAGTGCATTGACACTACCATAAAGTTCGGCTAACAACTTTTTAATGATGTACTTCTTTGTTCAAGAGGCGAAGATCATGAGGTATTTTTTGATGTAATCAACGAAAATAGTGCAGCTTGCGTCTAAATTGGACCATATAGCAGCTTTTACTGGCCTAGTTTAAGCTACTAATACTCACCCCTACCCTAACCTAGTTTTAATGCATATGTGTACTATATCTAGGTCACCTTTCAAATACAGTCGTCTATTGAGACGTCAATGGGTGGCAATGTTATTAATATGTTTTTGGATGGATTTTTTAGTAAAGACTTCACGCACCAACTACCGAGCAGATTTTGATGAAATTTTAAATTCGAATTGATCATACAATATCGTGGGGTGGGGAGTGCAAGCAATTGTACGCATTTGCGAAGCTATGTATATTTGAAGACACCTATATACGTACAGATAAAACTTCGAATTACCACTACCACAACAGTCTATTTCAATCCCACTGCTGAGGGGGTTTGGGCTAACTAAAGTACTCCCCATGCGGGATGCGGGTCCAGTGCGGTTGGGGACTTCATAGACAACCTTATATTACTTTGCACACGCGTGCTGGTTTCCTCCTTTTTTTCCAGCAGTGTATGGTATGGCGTAGGAAACATGCACGCAGCTGCGAAGTAATTCAAAGATGTGTGAAGTACCCAATCCGCACTGGGCCCGCGTGGGGACTATAGCCCAAACCCTCTCGTGATGAGAGGAGGCCTGTGCCCAGCAGTGGGACGCAAATAGGCTGTAGTATTAGTATGGTATGGCTTATAGGCTGTTGTGGTGGTGAACACAACACCTAGATGCTATGTTACGTGTTTATATGTATTGGTGAAAAAACATTGAATCACCGGGTGAAACGCCCGGTGACGACTGCGCTTGCGTCACCTTCACTTCACTCGTGAGTTCGAGACAACATTCGTTGAACCGAAATCCAACATACTGCGTTATATTGTAAATGTTTAAGTTTGTTTTAGGGGAGTATCGAGGCGAAGCTATGTAAACTTGGGAACTCGAGTTTCTAATTTCAGTGTTTTCACGACTGATTCTGATAAATATATGTTAGTAGTTGTTGGTAGTAAAAAAGTTTCGTTAGTAGTACCACCCCTAAAAAAATATAGGGGTTGGAATAAACACGGATCCCAATTCACGAAAAAATGATGATGAATCGTTAGTAGTTATAGCTTCGAGGCGAGGGTGTGTGAACGCACGGATATATACATATTTTTAAATTGAATAATGCGAATACGCTACGGAAGAAAAAGTAGCCATGTTATTCCCATCTAAAGTCTACAATGAAAAATTCATCAAATTCCGTTAAGTAGTTTTTAAGTAAAAAAAACAAGATCCATTCATCCACAAAATTTTCACATGTAGGTACACGATTAGTCCGAGTAAGATACCTAAATAAGTTCTAGGATTCTAGATATTCAGTACATTTTATAATAACATTTGTAATTTGAAAGCAACAGCTGCAGTGTGATCGGCCAGTTACAACTAAAATGTCATAGATATATTTAGTCTAGGTACCTACTCAGTTCAGTTCAACATTTAATAGAATGCGCAAGAGCATCGCTTTCTTTCCATGATTTATTTCGTAGATCTTTCCATGTTATAATACTTCAGACTTTAGCTGTTTCCGCGACTTCGTATCGTACGAACGAGCGTAAACATTAAAAATGTAAAAAAACACATTTTTTTCCGGGAAATCCTCTCTTAGTGCTCCCCTACACTCCCTAAAGAACCTACATGACAAATTTCAGGTAGTTTCGATTGCGCGGTGTCACCAGTCAGTCAGTCACTAACGGAAGAGTTTTATATATATTTATTATTACAAGATTTCGGAAATGGTTTTTGTCCAAGCGCAAGCGTCAAAGATTACCAAATAAAATAAAATAAAGACTCAATCTTATTATATCATCAAAGTAGGTACAATGCAACGATTTTAGGTCGAATAAATATTGCTTACACTTGAAAATTACATGCGCATTGTCATCTGATCTGTTCCACTTTATTTTTGCAGAATTTCAGTAGCCGAGTTCGATGAATAATTCGCACCAATATCGCACCATTATAAAGATAAAATAAACAAAAGTACCTATCTATATATAGCGCCCCGCATTCCCAGCAAGAACAAACTGCGTATCAGAAACTAGATTTCGTAGCCTACGAAATCTAGTTTTCCAAGAAGCTCCAATTTTCATTACGTTTACCAAAAATAAGCCAATATATTTCTTTATTTTTACGCACCAATGTCTCGGTCATGGGTACGTCGACCCACAGGCAAGGACGTTCTATTCCGGCCGAAGATCTCGGCTTTGATTATTTAAAAAAAAAGTTACGAGTTGGTGGGAAGATTTATGGTTTTCCAGAGCTACCAAACTGGCCAATTTAAATCGGGGCCTTTTACAGTTCTAGTACTTTTTAAAATATTTGCGTCACCACACCAGCCAAGTTAAAAAAAATGCTTTAAATACATTTAATAAATGGCTTAGTCTGTTCATACTCACGTTGTCTTATTTGGTAAACAAATCTATCCTCCAATTGCGTATTTTCGTACTATTTTTGGCAATTAAAGCGTACATAAAGGTTGTTGTACCCACATGTTCAGTTCAGGATGATTTGGTTGGATACCTATAAAACAATTTCATCGCAAAAATTAGCACTTAGGTTTTATTACAATTTTGTTTACCAAATGAGGCTGAACAGAGTTTTACGTCTGTCCTTTTGACTGTCAGATTTATTGGAACGTACGAACAGACATATTTTAACAAAATATCTCACCTATTACATATTATTCAGGAAGCAAGTCGCGTATCTTACTTTTTTTTTCTCTAAGCTTAGCTTTAGTAAATATGTTATGCCGTTCTTTGTTCGAATCTAATAATACTCCTACGTCGGGTGGTTTCTAGTGACTAATACGTGTACGGCATTGTCCGCGTCAGAGACGATAAAAAATATGCCTCAAACGATATAAACTGATATGAAATTGACACTTATCGTTACAGATAAGTTAACATAATAATGATCTTTTCGATAGGTACCAAATATCAGATCGAATCGAAAATAATACTGTTTTGAATGTTTGATACTTCTTTTGTTATTTATGATTTGTTAATGTAGTAAATACACAATTATTTACCTTGTTGTTAACACAAGGCTCTTAAACTCTTAAAACCATCTGGTGTATCGTTTTCTTTAGAAGTTTACGATAAGCGTACCTATGACCTTTCAGAAAAAAAAGTTGAAGACAATCTTTGTCTATAGTACACGCGTACTTAAGTGTAACGAATTTAGAAACGTTGCAATATTGGCGTTTAAGAAATGAATTAACCCCCCTTCATGTAACTAACACCGACCTTTCATGTTACATTCTAGTGTTAAAATCGTAAACAAAGACCCCCCTATAAACACAAAAACACTTCTATTTCAAACTACAAAATAACACACACAATAGGTTCGTTGAAAAGTTCCGTTATCTATCGTGGCTATCAAAAGTGGCGCCCACATTTAGTTCTTAGTTTTTATTAAACGTATTAACATTACTTTTTACTAGCTTCTCTCCATAACTTGGAATATCTTGCTAAACATTCACCTCCTTTTCAATCCTTTTATGAAGGGATCATTTCTGGGATAAAAAATATTCTATTTCCTTCTCAGTCCCAAGACCCTAAATATAGTTTCCATGCAAAAATTCAACTAAATTGATTCAGCCGTTTAAGCATGGAATGGGGCCAGAGTTACCTACTTTCCCATTTACAATCCCTATCAGTATGAAAGTATGGATATTTCTACTGCTTGCGTGTTATCTAAGATCTAAAATGTTCAGCCACCCACTCCTACCTGCTATCTAAATGATTTAATATGAAGTAAACTACATTTGGTGTGACTAATGTTCAAAAAATACACAACATTTTGTACGTCTCCTGCAACTTCAAATAGAAATAAAAACACTGTTGCCATTTATTTATTTATTTTATGAGAATGAATGAGGGATACAAGCGAATATTATAAAGGAAGCATAAGTGGGCAAGTCGGACGTGGTCGCCCTGAAGATGCCCTGGACGCAAGTAAATTGGTAACACAGGTAGGTAATGAAGAAGAGCCAAATTAAGTACTTACTCAAACAAAACTCGGGTCTCTACCTACTCCAAAGAGAAACAGGCGTGAGCGTTATATATCTATGTATGTAGATATGTACTGTTTGCAAACTTTCACACCAACTAACTTAGCCCTAATAAACTAAACAATTCTTGTTCTAGATCTAGACCTATCTAGACAAATACTCCGCCAACCAACCTAGTTTGTTTTTCTTCATCTCCACTATCCAAAGGTTGTCTGGTAGAGATCGCTATTAAGCGATAAGACCGCCTGCTGTATGCCATACCTTTTTGTGTAATTACATAATGTCTACTGTTCCTTGATTGTGTGGTGTTCAATAAAGTATATTGTATTGTATTGTACTCCTACATAAGAATATACAGCACTACAGCAGCAATTTATCTATACACCCTCCTCTAACAGTGTGAGGAAGAAGAGTGTGCATAGATAATTTAGAGAGCTCTGCAACTGCAGTCTTTTTGTACAATGAAGGAAAATGCATAAAAAAAAAAAACTTCTGCTAAAAGGACAAAAGATGTGGAAGTTTATTAAGCCTATAACCTTACATAGTAGGCTACAACTATGAAAAATCCGCATAGGCACTAAATAACGTAACTAGTAAAAGTGTTTAATAACAAATCCAACAGCCTATAAATACAATGTTAAGGTGTGTGCCAACCACATCCCGGCAAGCTAAAATAGTGTATGTGTGTGTATGGGCTCCGTACAGTAATACACACTTTTAGCAGGTGATGTCAGCAGTTCATTTCATTATCTAAAATCTACTGATCGTAGAAAGCTGAACATGTAGGGGAGGACTTAGGATTTGAAAAAACAAAATCCAATGTGGAATACCTACACTCTAAGGCTGACTGATGTCTAATCTAGAATATGGGTCTCATACATTAGTATTATCTGTTATACAACATAATAGTAAGTTATCCATACATGGCATGCCTGATTACAATGAGCGCAAGCTCACCAACAAACTGGTAACAGTTTGGCAAGATGATAAAATTAAGAAAAAAGTATAATGTACATTTTTGAAGAAAAAAAAAGTACAACATGACAGTTTAATCCGTCATTGGCATAAAAGTAGAACCATTGACCTGTAATAACATATGGACGAACAGTGCCTAACAGAATATGTCAAAATATATGGAGCAAACTAACATTAGAAAATCAGTTCGAATATGCTAATAACGCCTCTTTATAATATGTGTCAAGATAAATATTTTATACAAAATTAAACCTAACGCTATAAGACTTAAATGTCAAATTTACTGAGCGCCCAACGGGTTCCGAGTTGTTCGGACACCTGTTTTGATGGGCCATTTTTCTCCGGCTGATTGTGAATCCTTACTCATAATAGATCAACGAGTAGAACCTACAGTCTAGGTACCTATATCCCAATTGGCATTGAAAAAGTTAACTTTCCCATAAAACGAACACTATGAATTTTCGCTAAACTATGAAGTCCATATAAATAAACCTTGCCAAAAATTTACTACACCATCAAGCAAATTAACAAGCAAAGTTATCATTTCGGTGAAAGTCCGTCTTTTTTTTTTATATGAATACAAATGTTATCATGGGTCAATTTATTATTATCATCAATGGGTAATCAGCCTACCTTACCTCTATGACAATGGTTATTTACACACTCAGTATTTCATCAGTTAAAGTTACCTTAAAACAAGATGGTAAAGCAAAAATTATTTCAATAAATCTGGCATCAATTGAGATTGACAGACTGCACTGATGATGTATATTGAGTTTATAACCCAAGACCAACTGATGGCAAGTCATTTGACTCATTTTAACTATGCATAGGTACAAACCAATATTGCCCCGTTCATGTAAATTAATATCCTTTCCAAGAACAAAAATGCTTATATCATATAATAAACAAAAAATTTAAAGTAGGTTTATAAAGAACATTAAATATGGCAAAATCATGTTGGTAACAGCAGCATTTGAGCAAAGACAAAAAAAGTTTTTTTTTTTTAATTTAAACCAGACAGAGCTACAAATGCTGCATGATGAATTGAAAATTTTTGCAGAACAAAGGCACTCTTATTTACCGGTTGACATCACCAAACTATACAGCATAAATGTTTAAAATTACATGTGTTAATGACATCCTAATTGGCCATCTTATTGGACACTAAATCTGTTTGGGTAAGTTTTTAGTGCTATAAATAAGTATCGAAATGTTTAAAAAAATAGAGGAAAAACTAGAAGTAAATAGTTGCTGAGCTATATAATGGGTTTAGAATGTTGCCAAACTAGGTGTTTTTCATTAAATTCACTAATTGATGTTACTCTTGAAGAACAAAATTCTGATAAGAACTGATTAGATTAGATAAGGTAAAACTAAACAATGCTTTGTTAAGAGGGCAAAACACAGAGAAGTGTTCACTGTTCATGAAAAACATTACTTTTTTTTTAAATATGCGATACCGCTCTCTACTAAAAAAAAATAAAGGCGACCATCGAAGAAGTTCTGTCATCCGCCAACTGCCACGGATTTAGGTTAAAATACTTGACTAATTTATTGCCCTTGCGAAGAGTCTCCTATTTAGTTACCGCTCTGTTACCTCCAACAGTTGTCGAAACCAAGAAAAACAGGTAAGATTCTTAGAAAAAACAGCTAGTTTCACCGTTTTGTACAACCCACTGATTCACTGTCAACACGTGAAAAACACTGAAATCCAGTCTTTTATCTTGGCGGTTAGATGTTATAACACTTTAGAAAAGTCCTTAGTTCCACGAGGTTCCCGTAAATTTATTATTTTTACAATAGTTTCAAGTTCTCATAACATTAACCGCACTAACCACAATACTCTACGATAGCGAAATCGTTTTGCAACTGACTTCCGATCGAAGTATTGTGAACACGTCATGCTGACAACTAGAAAGGGACAGAGCTATCCAAAAAAGTGCGATGCCTCAAAGTCATACACGTAACCCGACCAAATCGAATTGCCTTGACTTTGGTGCCGTTACATCATTATTGTATGATACTTATGACGAACGGATAATAATGATCTGACAAACTTTATTTATAGGACGTGCGCTGTCTGATAATCTTTTAGTCATTCCCTACATTACACTACAGCATGTATTCCGTTTATTCATCTTTAAAGAAACACAAATCACTGAAACGATGTAAAGGATTGACTCAGCTGATTTCATTATTGGATAACAGCGCTGTCTAGCGAGTAGTAGTCGAACTGCTATAACAAGTGTGATTCAATAAGCTTTGCCATTCATCACTAGATGGCGTTTTCTTCGGTGAACTGATAGATATGCCTTGGATATGACCAGTTATTGCACAATATTTTTCTATCCGTTAATCATACCTACGCAATTAACTATAGTAGGTTGAAAATTGAAGGTTAAGCCCCCCCATCAAGGCTACATGATATCCTATATTATGGTAGCTCACATCTCTGTGGAGTAATTACTTCAATAGGGTAAACAGTGGCTTCGTAAATAGTACCCATACCTTACTGCGGTCATTTTCCTTGTGCCCAAGTCTAAAATGAGTGGTGACATAATTTGTGTTTATTGGAAACTTGCGCATACGTTCATATTTGAACTATTTGTTATCTAGGATTTATAAGTGAACTGCTTCAATAGAAGAGACAGTTATCTTTGCATCGTATTTTGCTTGTTTCATACATGTGTCAGAAATAAAAGGAAGACCATGAATTTTAACATTTTAAATTCAAATTTTATCAATTTAATTTATGAAATGCTCAGTTGTATAGGTATGTCCTTACGGCAATGTCAGCTTTTCATTTTTCTTAACAAAATTTCACATAGGTAGGTAAAATGTTAAAATTCGTCTTCCTTTTATTTCTGACACTATGTTATGTTATTTAGCAAAATATAATTCTTACGATGAAGCCTTTCGATCGATATGATAAAGCTACAGGGTATTTTTTTCTCGTGTAGCGGGTTCGATTTCCGGTTCAACCATGTAATTAAAAAAATCTATGAATGCGGTTTAAATTGTTTTTAAAATTAAAACTATGTCTTCTTTTAGTAAATGCATAGCATAGCCGTGGGACACCCTATAGGAGTAGGGTTTGCCATCTGCTTGTATTTAGCCGGACATTTTTGGCTTTTTCAAGTTGTGTCCGGCCGAATATGTATATGTCCGGCCTGTCCGGCTTTTGTTTGGCTTTTTGTCAGCGCCTCAAGTGAAGCAATGATTTGCCGAAATCTAGGGCTACGAGGACGGTCGCAAACGAAACTCAATTTTCAAATCACTTTCTAATGTAGAACTTTATTAGGAACTACTAAAATTACGTGGCAATATATAATTTTGCAATTACAAGGAAGGGGTGTCATTCCGGATGCAAAAGGGATTCATTTCATTCAGCTATACATATAAGGAAGGTGATGTCATGGCTTTTAGGGTAAAATGTCCGGCTTTTTCATTTTAGGAGAAGGCAACCCTATATAGGAGGGAGGATACTAACTTGAATATACTTCCTGTTGACAGCAGCTATGTCATCAGGGTCGGGGCTCAGGCTTCTCATGGTTGGCACCAGGACGTCTTCCAGCATCTTGAGGTTTCTTGGGCGGTCTGAAAGAGAGAAACTTTTATTACTAAACCCTATAACCGCAACTCTGTAACTGCAAACGTAGTGCTAATTTAGAGTAGGTATACGCGCTTGGAGTTGGACAGGTATATTT
Organism: Aethes cnicana; assembly: GCA_963971205.1. Lineage (NCBI taxonomy): Eukaryota > Metazoa > Arthropoda > Insecta > Lepidoptera > Tortricidae > Aethes > Aethes cnicana. The sequence goes on from OZ020299.1 coordinate 3,759,319, forward strand.
TTGTCGGCAGTGGCCGGCTGTGGCTGTAAATTGGGTTCCACCATGGTTCCACACATAGATCCATACCGGTTTTAATAAAATCCGTACCTAATAAGAAGAGGTGGTTAAGAATGGTTCAAGGCTACAAGCCGTGGCCGTTCCCTGACCCAGCATCGTCAAATTTCTCATGTAAGATAATACTTTTCTACGAAATGCTATACTATAAGCTAAAATATGAAAAAAAAAACATATGTTATATTTGATTATATAATCCTTAATTTGGCAGCTTTCGTCACACGTTTCACGAAACTTCGCTCGATACAATTTAATTCCAAAGTAACCTCTTACTCGGACCTTTAATCCAACTTTACTCCAGTTTATTATATCAAACAGTGTAAAACTAAACATAACAGAAAAAATATCCATATTAAATTCATAATTTGGCAGCTTTATAAATGCCATGCTTTAAGACGGTATTTTTTATAGAAATTAAAACGTGTTGAATACTGACTCGGGCGTTCTGTGCGTGGCGCTTTCTCTTTCACTCGTTGCACGAGTGACAGTGACGGCTGAGCTGAGTATCTATAGGAGCGGCTTTAACTGGGTGCCATATATTTGGCATAATTTCTTACACCCGTAACGTATTAGGATTAGGCATAACAAGATTAACAAGTTTCGCATAGTTTAGACCGAACTTTACGACGACTCTCAACCTCGGCGATTTTTTATTATGCATAATTTTACTAAAGTCATCACGGCGAAGGAGCCGTATGACGTCAAATGGGCGTCACCACAGAACTTAATAAAGTTTGTGCGAAATATAATATGCGAGATTAGTGTGGTCTGCATATTATTATCCTACCCCAGAGTCCCCAGTACGCTCCTTTCTCCATACAAACGTAGTTACGTTTTGTTTCGCAGACTACTTATCAGATTGGCACCAAATTTTACAAGTAATAGTGGAGCAGAGATATTACTTACTGTCCTAAATACACTTTGATTGGAATAAAGAATAACAAAGAAACTATAGGACCATTTTAGTTTTCTCCATACAGACTTCAAAATTCAGTTTTTTGGCTGTAATCTAACTGTGTTTTATTTTACCACGACTTTTACTAATTTAAGACACTAACAATAATGATTTTATTATGTGTACCAAGTTTCGAATCAATCTGCTTAGTAACTTGGGAATAAAAGCGAAACAACGTTTGTATGAAAAGTTGAGAAACGCCGTGCGTACTGGTACTGGTACTGGGGACTCTTAAACGCGCTGATCTTGTAATAGGTACTTATTTATTTGTTTGTTTTAAAGTAACTCTCAGAGAATATTTAATAAATAAATAGTACTACAATACAGAATGGCCACGGAATCACCCGTCTGAATCAAGCCGGCGCGCAATTAAATATTCTGTGCCACTCCAACTCCAAGATTATGATTTTTATTAATTTTATGTGCTATAATTAATAAAAAAAATGTTTTACAGATTACAGAATGTCTTGACGTTCTTAACTAATAATGAAATTAGTGTATTTAATTTGTATTAATTGTAGACGTAAATTTGTAAATTTTCAAATGGCATTTATGGCTAAATAAAGAATTAGGTATATTATTACATTACCCTCCTTTGCGGTGCGCAGTCGGGTAAATAAGCGTCGCAGGAATTTTCGGACGCCGCAGCAGCTTTTTAAGTAGGAAGTGATACCTTACCAGAGGTTTAGCTTAAATTTTTGCAAATTTAGTGGACTTTAAAGAAGTCCTGAATTGTCTTAATACCTAGTGTTGCTAGTACCGGTACCTACGTAGTGAGTGCCTATTACATACTAGCTTCTGCCCGCGACTTCGTCCGCGTGGAATTCGTCAATAGCATTCCCGCGGGAACTATGCATTTTTCCGGGATAAACAGTAGCCTATATCTTGAACTGTCCAAATACCAAATTTTATTGCAATCCGTCCAGTAGTTTTCGAGTTCAATCCGGACATACATACATACAGACAATTTTTCTAAAAATCGTTATTTTGTGTTCAGTATCGTTTATGTAGTCCCCTCGACTTGATAGTTTCTTTTAATTTTCAAGTTTCAGACACGACTTCTTCTACATACTTAAGAGTTTATATAACGTGGTGATACCGAAAGGGTTTTCAAATTGCGCAACTAAAGAAATGTTGTGATGTTTCCAAAAAGATCGATGAACCAATAGGCCTTAATCTGCTTTATCACCAGTATCTTAGCTCTTATGAATTGCGATTCGTAAACTCAGTTGCCACTCGCTCAAAGCGTGCTATTTCCTGATACGGGCAAAATGATACGAAATCACCTCCTATCACCAAGGCCGCTAAAATGATAGCAATACACAACATAAGGCGCGCGGCTAACCAATACCAGGCGCGGCGCACTCTTAGATTTCTTCGCGCTCGATACAAGTACCCGCCGGCTTCGCTTGATGTGCAAATGTGATTGTGTGGTAGATATTCTTTCTTAGTTCGTTCACTATAGAAAAATACACGTGAGGTCTCTTTATACCCCCCTTCCCCCAACGTGATCTGCCGTGACCCTCCCCCCCTCCTGCCCCCCCCCCCCCCCCCCCCTCCCATCGAACCTCGCGTGATTTGTGCACAAGCCCCTAGTGGGGATGGGTCAAATATTTGTTTCATCGAATATCTATAAAGCTTGTTTGAATAATCTAATCTACTGATATTGTTGATGTCAGTGGTGGTGCGGTGTGCAGAGGGTACAGATATTGTTCAAGCTCTATATTGAGTCAATTAGTCAAATGTTTAGTAAAGTTGTCACTAGATGTCGTTGAGGCATCCCTACATCGCGCTATCAGTACCACAACCTAGAATGCGTAAGTATTGTGGAGAAATGTGGGTGGACCATGGAAGGCCATGCTCCTTCGAAGGCCAATCATTAAAATTTCGTAGTTATTGCCATGCGATGACAAATTCCTTCTATTAACACAAACACCCATCGAACTGGAAACCACAGACGCGGCGGCGAATCGCTCGCGCTAATATTTAGGCAGTACAGTCCCTCGCTTTATTGATATCGGGAATCGACGACGTTAAAATAAGGTGGGTGTACCATGGAAGGCCACTCTAACAAATAAACAGTTATTATTTGTTTATTTACTGGATAAATGAAACAAACAAATATTTAAGTAATACTTTGTTTTTTTATGTAACATATAAACTACTTTTTTAGGGTTCCGAAGTCCACAAGGAACCCTTATAGTTTCGCCATGTCCGTCCGTCTGTCCGCACTATTGCTCGGAGATGCTTAGGTCTAGAGAGCCATAATTTGGCATGAATATGCATATTAGTTACGCTGACAAAGTGGTACAATAAAATTTTGAAATATATTTTTTTATAGGGTACCTCCCCTACTCGTAAAGTGGGGATGTAATTTTTTTTTCTTGCGTACCCCATAGTGCGGCATATCGTTGAATAGGTCTTAAAAAAATATTGTGGGTTTGTTAAAACCATTTTTTGATTAAGTGATGCGTTTGTGAAATATTAAGCTTTAAAGTGCTATTTTTTGTTAGAGTCACGTGTCCCCCCCCCCCCTGCCAGCTAAATGGTGGTATTTGGATGGCTGAAAAAAATCACGGTTGTGGCATATATAACGTAGTTGAAAGGAAAACTATCAGAGCTAAGTAGGCTGTACAAACTTACGAGTAATAGTCGACCAACTTATAATGATGATTTTTCTCGAGCGGCAGGGGCACGTCATACCACAGGCTAGCTAGATGCTAATAAGTCTTAGAAAGGTACTGTGGGCATCCTCAACTTCGGAACCCTATAATTTGCGCGTGGCCCGACACGGTTTTTTTTAATGTAGATTTAAGCGCTATTTATTAACTCTTAATGTTAAATGACTGATTTATTATAATGGCCTTCTAAGGAGCCCTGTTTCTAGCAAGGCCATTTGGAAGAGTTCAATGAAACTGAAGTTTAATCAATATTCATTAAATCTGCAATTCAAAAAAGTGGTTTATATGTTACGTAATAAAACAAAGTATTACTTAAATATTTGTTAGTTTCATTTATCCAGGAAATAAACGAATGATAACTGTTTATTTGTTAGAGTGGCCTTCCATGGTACACCTACCTTAGTATAAGCGAGCTAGACCGGTAATTGCAAATCCGATTCGATCTGACTGAGTTAGTTGCGATGCTTCTTCTCAAGAAGTCGAGAAACGATCGTGTGCTTACTGGCGACGTTTATACTAAGCACAAGTCATCAAAGTTGATAGACGAGTTTCATGACGCAAGTCTTATACTTACGCAAAAAACGAAGGTCTACGCGAAACGATCAAGTTTAATATAACTCGTTTTTTTAGGGTTCCATAATTTTTGTTAGGGTACCCCTACATACGTAAAGGTATGTACATGCTACACGTAAAAAAGAGAAGAATACAGTTATACATACATATGTTTTACAACTTTTTAACAATAAAAATATTTAATTAAAGGTCATAGGTATGTATTTAAAAAAAATGTTTAATTCGGACAACTATTAATCCATACAATCACAAAGTTTTATTTACATTTCTAATTTCTAACAGATAATAATATATTCCAACATAATAATTACTAACTTAATATTTATATATCTAATAATACCTATCTATATTAACAAAATATTTACAAAAAAAGAAACAATCAAGTATTTTTATTATTAGGCGTGAATTACATAAGATCGATATAAGGCAGAAGGCACAGCGACGGCAATTCTTTTATCTGACGTGTGCTGACCATTGAAAAATCAGCCCTAACCTTACCTAAGTTTACCTCCTTATCGTACGTAAAAAAATCATTTAATTGTCACTCGAATTGCACTGAGATAAAGTTGACAATTGTTTACGCAATGTTTAAACGATTACGTCATTTTCAAACTAGCAGCACTTACATAAGTCAGTGATGCTAGTTGGGGATGCCTTAATCGAAATAGTGTAAACAAACATCTCATTTTACGTATTTCCAACACTACGCCATTAGCTAAAAGGTTTATATTTAAACTCCCACATTTTGTGACATGGTACAACTGTCGCATCCTAAAGGCCGTATCTAAACGCGAAATGTCAAAATAAGGCCATCATAAATTCAACTCGAGGTCTCTAAGGCCAAGCGTTAAAGCCCTTTTTTGCGTGTACGGAACCAAATACACGTGCGTTTCTCCGAAAGTATTTTTGGAACTATTCGATATTAGGTATTTTAATGGCTAGGACCGTGCGTGTGGATATGGAAAAGTATCATACTACTACTACTACTACTACTACTACAGCCTATTTGCGTCCCACTGTTGGGCACAGGCCTCCTCTCATCACGAGAGGGTTTGGGCTATGGAAAAGTATCATAGCTTGAAAATAATTATTTAAAAAAAAGAATAGTACTTACGCGCCGAAAAATATCCAATAATATTGTATCAGAATCACAACACAACACTTAAAAGCACCTCGAGTTTTAAAAAGTTAATTTAAAAAAAAGGTAAACACTGCGCTCCAATCGGTGAAACCGTACCAAGTTCGATTGGTGATGCTGGTAAAGTTCGACGTTTGGAGCGAAGGGGTATGTAAATCGGACGGGTTATGTTCGCATGACACGTACAATCGAACGGGCGAGCGAAGGGCGACTGCTCAAAAATGGCGGCTTTGTTATTTAACAAACTTGTAGGCGCGCTGATAATTATGATAATTGATAACATATTATCTATATTTAAGAAGTTAACTCGTTATGGGTGATACGCTATCGCATAATGCTCACTTCGATATTTGTAATTAAATGTAGAACATGTCAAAAAAGTAAAAATTATGGCTCATTTAGAAAGCTATAAGTGTGAAAGAGAGATAACTGTAGACGATTTTATTGATATGCCTACCTAAACGAGTTATATTTAAAAATAAATCGATGTGGGATTTGCTTTTCCGGTATTTTTTAACGTTTGTAAACTTGACTGAATAAAGCTACCTGGGGTGTATTCGAAGTCTTAAAATAGGGATCTCCCTGTTCGATCTTCTGAGCGATCCTATAGGGAACAGGGAGATCCCTATTTAAGACTTCGAAACTTCCTGGAACCTTTCGAGTTACAAGGACATAGTGAATCTTTATAAAATACCTACCTCTACTACTACTACAGCCTATTTGCGTCCCACTGCTGGGCACAGGCCTCCCCTCATCATGAGAGGGTTTGGGCTATAGTCCCCACGCGGGCCCAGTGCGGATTGGGGACTTCACACACATCTTTGAATTACTTCGCAGATGCGTGCAGGTTTCCTCAGGATGTTTTCCTTCACCGAAAAAGCTCGTGGTAAATTCAAATTGAATTTCGCGCGTAAGTAAACTTAAGAGGTGCGAGCCGGAATCGAAGCCCCGACCCTCTGCACGAGAGGCGGTAGGTCGAACCACTAGGCCACCACGGCATTTTAAAAAACATCAAACATAAAATACCCCATCATAATCATCATTTCAGCCGATAGACGTCCACTGCTGGACATAGGCCTCCCCCACAAAGCGCGCCACTCAGACCGGTCCTGTGCCACTCGCATCCACCGCGTTCCCGCGACCTTTACAAGATCGTCGCTCCATCTTGTTGGAGGCCTACCGACAGCTCGTCTCCCGGTTCGCGGACGCTACCCGAGATCTTTATGGCCCCATCGGCCATCAGTCCTGCGAGCAATGTCCAATTTGTTATCTGTAAATAAGACTCAATAAGGACTGACTGACTTACTTACTATCAACGCAGTGTCTCACAGCTCACACTAATGGACGAATCGAAATGAAATAAATGGCATTACTACTACTACTTACTAGAGATCTACTATCTAAAGTCCCGCGCCTTCACATTTCAAAACGCTTCAATTTTTTTCATTATTATTTAAAAAGACACTCAACGCATAGTTGATGGCTGTCTCAGCACGCACACATGTGTTGAGAGTGTTGGTGGTGCTTTTTAAATACATTGAAGCGTTTTGAATTTTGAATCTCTACCTACTACGAGGGGTGATCCAAAAGTAATGATAATCAGTATGAAAGACACATAAAATGTTTAATAAAATAATTTATTTTTAAGTCTACACACTCCAAGTCTACACACTTCGACCATCGTTTCTCCAGACCACGAATTCCTTTAAAAAAAAAATATTTTTCTTGACCCTCCAAAAATGCCTCCACAGCGGCCATTACCTCGCCATTCGCCATCATTTAAAAATTTGTTGCCTCTAAGATCTTCTTTCAGCCGTGGAAAGAGATAAAAGTCGCTGGGGGCTAGGTCTGGCGAATATGGGGGGTGTTCCAGCAATTCGAACCCTGAATCACGGATGGCAGCCATCGCAACGCCGGCCTTGTGGGGCGGTGCGTTGTCCTGGTGAAACAGGATGCCAGCTCGAAGTTTACCCCGCCGCTTTTCTTTGATTGCCTCTCTCAATCTGCGTATTTGGTCAGCGTAGTAGGAGCCCGTAATAGTGGTTCCCTTTTCCAGGTATTCGATCATTATGACTCCCTCAGCATCCCAAAACACTGAAGCCATGACCTTACCAGCGGAGCTTGCTACCTTGAATTTCTTCGGTGTAGGGGACGCTCGCTTCCAGGTCATGGATTGCTGTTTGGTCTCAGGATCGAAATGGTGGATCCAAGACTCGTCCATGGTTACAAACCGACGCAAAAAACGAATGTTTCGGGATCACTTTGATATTTGTCAAGATTAGACTTCGAAATCTCACATCGTATTTTCTTTTGTTCAGCCGTTAACATTCTATAGGCACCCAACGAGCGGAGACTTTTCAACCGACGAAAAAAAAAGGAGGAGGTTCTCAATTCGACGCGTATATATATATATATATATTTTTATGTATGACCACGCATATCTCCGTCAATTGTGAACAGATTTCGATGATTTTTTTTTTAATTGAAAGGTGTACCTCCAACTTGAACCCTTTTAATAATTTGGTTTAGTTCTGATGATGGGATCCATGACAAAACGAGGGAACGCCTCGAAATTTGTTAACATGTGTATGATTTTGGCATCAATTTCAAAGACTACAGTGAGACTTACGTCCCATCGTAAAGATGTTTGGAAATTATAGCCGAAAAAACTTGTTTGAAGTCGGTTCTATTTTTTTATTTAAAATTTTTTTCATGTGTAGTTCATCAGTTAAGATTCTTTGAATGCTGCCATACGAGATGTCTGTGAGCTCAACTAGATGGCTGATAGTCATCCTTCTATCTGTTAAAACGAGATCATTAATTTTTTCGACGTTTTCTCCAGTAATGGCGTCGGATGGACGGCCTTCGCGATGTTCATCTTGAGTGGATGTTCTTGCCAAGTTAAACTCCTTTGACCACCGTGCCACTGTGGAATACGGTGGAGCGAACTCGCCCAGTGTTCTCATTAATTCAGCGTATATATCTTTAGTACACGTTTTTTTTCAAACAGAAGTATTTAATAACCGCTCTCACCTCAGTTTTCTCCATTTTTGCGTTATTGTTCCGACGTCTTTATGGCCAGTAACGGCATACCTATTTATTTTAATCCGATTCAATAAGTATTCAGTTATCATTACTTTTGGATCACCCCTCGTACTACTACAGCCTATTTGTTGCGTCCCACTGGCAATGGGACAGTAATAGATTACGACGTAGAGATCAGAGAAAGGATTTTCGGAAATTCCAGCCTCTAGGGGGTAAAAAGTGGGTTGGAATTTTAACCGAATTCCACGCGGAGATAAGCTAGTTTCGGTACATGGGAAATCCACCGTTTGTACCCTGTGGGAGTCTCAATATGTTCTTAGTTTATCCTTTGTATTAAATTTTATGTTCCAAATAAATATTTTTCATTTCGTTTCCATCCATATTAATATTATAAATGTGAAAGTAACTCTGTCTGTCTGTCTGTCTGTTACCTCTTCACGCTTCAACCGCTGGACCTGGACGCTGGTTGAGATGAAATTTGGCATGGTGATAGCTGGGGTCCTGGGAAAGGATATGGGCTACTTTTTATCCCGGCAAAACGCATAGTTCCCGCGGGAACGCGGTAACTGAATCCCACGCGGGTGAAGTCGCGGGCAGAAGCTAGTCCATATCCATATTAATATTATAAATGCGAAAGTAACTCTGTCTGTCTGTCTGTTACCTCTTCACGCTTCAACCGCTGGGCCGATTGAGATGAAATTTGGCATGGAGATAGTTGGAGTCCCGGGAAAGTGCATAGGCATTTTCATCTCGGAAAAACGCATAGTTCTCGCGGGAGCGCGATAACCGAGCGCGATAACTGGAGACCGGGCGAAGCCACAGGCAGAAGCTAGTTGAGCATAAACAAATCATTCGTGACACTACTTTATTTATGTTTTTTAAAACCATCCTCGATTGTCTCTGGTGGCTCTTTGTTTTCGTCTGGCGACGTCGTGCTCGTAGTCTTTGCATCTTTTTTCTTAGTTTGCAGGGTTTGCAGCTTATGCGTCGACCTAATTATCTCGATAAGATGGCTGATCTCTATAGCTTGATTCGCGATCTGCTCGTACGCATTGATGTGTTCTATAGGCTTCCACTCATGGTACAGTCTTTTCACAGTGACCGCTATATCTGTCATCACGTTGAATTGGTCAGTGACTTCGCCTAGTAAGTATCCAACTTCGAAATAGGACGAGTTGGTGTAATGTGTTTTGATGAGCTCTGCTCTTCTAACTTTCAGATCGCTGTCTCTTATGGACTCGTACATGAGTCTGAATAGTTTAGTTTTCATGTGGCTCTCGTCATCTTTTGAAGACGTCGTGTCCGAACTGCCTATGCCTTTAGTATCTGATATACGTCTGCGAACTGGCGGACCAATTGGTTGTTGTTGTGGTTCAATGGCAAGTTTTCTTTCGAATTTTTTGGAACCGTCTTCTGTAGGAACGTTTATGGGGCGCGCGCTGCTTCTGCAAATAATTATGTATAAATTAGTGCATTTTGATGCAAGTGCGAAAATTTTGTCATTTTATCACGAGTCCCTTAGTTATGTTGGCGCGAGCGAAGGCGAGCGTAAGCACTAAGGGACGAGTGAAAATGTCAATTTCGCACGTGTATCAAACGACATTTTTTAATACATTTGCAAAAAAAAGAATAACAAATAAATGAACAGGGTGAAGCTCAAAAAACTTTACGCACTAGTTCGTAACAAACAACTTTAGGCACGCTCACTAGCTGTCAAAAAACAAAAAGCGCTCGTCCGGAAATGACAAACTTTTGGCACGTTAAACGGTATCGAAATGTTTCTTTTTGAGGAAATGTATTAAAATAGTACATTACTACAGAGGCCGGGAAGGAGGATATTGCAGGCCGAGTATTATATACGGCCAAGGAAGTGAGGCCGGCCGGATAGTTACGAGGCCGACAACTTCCGTTCCCCGCCGATGTATGTATAGTGCTTTTCTCAAATATGCAATGAAATAAATAAATAAAATAACATTTTATACATAATATATTTTGTCTTTTTTACATAAATAAAACTGCGATACCTATGTAGCAAAATATGGTTCATGGTTTTTTTAATAGCATTGGCAGAATGTCATAGCGAACCATAGAGTAAATATTGCTTGCAGCTTTTTTTTTTAAATGGCGGAATGCCAAGTTGCTGTGTCACAAATGTATCAAATGGAAATTAAAAAAAAGTGAGTTGCCGGCCTAGGACGTTTGTATGAAATTTCATTATAGACCAATTGTCTAGCCGCGCCTGAAACGTGATACTTCCCAGGCTAATAAGGAGAACATAATATGAATATTTCATTGCATGTTTGAGAAAACATCTTTTTTATGGCATTGGCCGGAAAACGAGCACGCAGGCCACCTGATGGTAAGTGATCACGACCCATGGACACATTGGACATCTACTACTACAGCCTATTTGCGACCCACTGCTGGGTCTTGAACGAATCTAAACATTTCGAAATTTGCAAATTTGGCAACCCCCTGAAATTCACTATCAATTTTTTTATACACCAATAGTATAGGGCCTATAGTACCATCAGATGGGCTCGTTTGCCTATAGTATAGGCAAACGGGCCCACCTGATGGTAAGTGGTCACTGCGGCCCATGGACTCCGAAATCCTATGATCCCCAGTAGTAGGTATTAGGTTGATTAATTTTTACAGGTTCACTTGACACCAACTTCGCAGTCTGCCGCAGTTTGAAGGCGGTTACTATTATTATTTGTCGGCAACAGTTTCCAAACATTGCATAAGTGTTACGACAGGAAGGGACCATAAGTAACTCTGTTAGTCTTCGAAATTGACACCAAAATCGTTGTCACATTCTCATGAATCATGAATCCCATTAGCACCCAAAAATAATATGGGACTAAATTGGAGGTAAGTTTCCCACCACCACCACAACAGCCTATTTACGGCCCACAGCTGGGCACAGGCCTCCTCTCATCATGTTTGGGCTATAGTGCCCATGCGGGCCGAGTACGGATTGGGAACTTCATACATATCTTTGAATTACTTCGCAGATGCGTGCAGGTTTCCTCGTGATTCAAATTCAAATTCAATCATTTATCCAGCAAATTGGCCACATAGGGGCACTTTTACACGTCAGAAGAATTTACCAGCGCTTCCTAGACCCATTGCTTGAGAAGAAGCGCCGCAACAAACTCAAGCAGAAAGCCTTTTTGCAAAATTTCCATAGTTACAAAATGTACATTATAATTTGTGTTGAGATGTTTTCCTTCACCGAAAACCTCAATGGTAAATTCTATATTCGAAATCTTAAAATAGGGATCTCGCTCTTCCCTATAGGATCGCTCACGCGTCGCGTGAACTTTAAGCAGCTAGATTTAAAGTTCAACTTGACGCGTGAGCCATCCTATAAAGAAAAGCGAGATCCGTATTTAAAACTTCGCATAGAGCCCCTGTTTACGTTTACTTTTTTTTCGGTGGTTATCATAAAAAGAGGTTATGAGGAAATCAGTATTTTTTTTGTGATATTTTTACTTGCCTTTCATGCAGCAAAGCGTTCCCAGACCAGTTGGTAGGGTTGGGGTTTGGGTAGTGCTTGCTCAGGAGTCGCATCCTAGAGGGCCAGGACAGACCCTGGAAGATCTTCTTCAGCTCTGGAGTCATCTCGAAGCTGCTCGCCCCGAGAACACCTGGGAACACGGGGGGCGAGCGTCCGTGATGTTACGTGAGGTGGTTTTGAAATGAAATGTTTATTTAAAACAAGTTTAGATTTTTCGATTTTCCGACCCCAAACACCTTCCCCCCTGAGTTTACCTTTGTGCGAAATTCTAAAATCTATTCAGTGGAGGAAAACATCGTGCGGAAACCTAAGCTGCACACATCAATCGATGTAATACAGGGAAGGTTTACAGAGAAAAAAAATCGGGTAAAATCTAGAGGAACAGCTAAAAAAGACTTTGGTGATACGAAGTTCACCGGGCCAACTAGTCGGGAACCCATGGTTGAAGACACGACTCCAGCTTGATGCGAAATCCACTCGAGTGCTGCCCGAGAGGCGTCGCTAGGAAAAGGACGACAGAGATTCCATAGGCTCCCGTCGTGCGCGGACGCATACGTCTTGATTATTGTAATTAGTTATTGTTGGATTATTATTGGACCACCTATTGAAGACAGTGGCTCTTAATGGTGATTGTAATTAGTGTAATTAAACTACTGAAGATCGTAATTGGACTATTCTTATAATCTCGAGGAACCCCGTAGCTGAATACCTACATATCCGAAATGCCCACAGACAAGGAAATACCTGATGCTCAGTGTCATTCTCCGACATAAAAAAAATAATTGCCATGTGTTAGTCTGGCTAAGGCTCGAGAACCGTTGGATCGATTTGGCTGTTTTACTATCCGTGATTCATGGAAGGTTTAAGAGAAAAAAAAACTAGCAAAATGAAATGAAAATCCGTGGTGATACGAAGTTCAAAGGGCCAACTAGTTATAAGTTAGAAGTATTTTTTTTATTTCAGAAACTCACATATTGCCAGGTGAATCAATATTTCAAACTTCATTCTTCAAAACTCATTACAATCAATATAAATTAGGTATGATCACAATCAATAAACTGTAGACTGCTATTTATTCGTTATTTATTACCCTATTAAAAATCCAATTTATTTTCTTTGATTAATGCACGAAAATTAGGAAATATCACTTAAGTACTAGATTTAAAAAAAAACTTGAAATACTCAGTGTCACTCACAATCGAGAAATGTAAACAGACTAAAATCTATCGAGCCGTTTAGGCTACAGAGCGTGCCAAAGCCAAATACACATACTTACAAAGGTACACTCGAAAAACATAACCATCCTTCTGGCGCAGTCGGGTAAAAAGGCAAGCTACATACAAACCATAATCCATCCAGCTCGACTGATCGGCGTGGAAATTTTCATACTTCCCCTGCACAGCGCCATCTAGATGTTGCTCATGGAGTTCAAATTTGTATCCAGGCTGTCTAGGCAGTGACATCTATTATCGCATTTAACACTTATTCCGGGTGTGCGTTGATTTGTTTGAAGATAATCCTTCTAGGTTTACCTTATTTTTTCAATTATCTAGACTAAAAAGAGATATGGGATTTCGCCATTGACCTATAATAAGTAATAACATATGGACGACCAGTGCCTAACAGAATATGTCAAAATATATGAAGCAAACTGACATTAGAAAATACGTTTCAATATGCTAATAACGCCTCTTTATAATGAATGATGATGATGATTTCGCATATCCTTAATGAAGACATTATTTCCCTATTCAGCGAGGAATAATATTTCTTATTTACAATAGTCCTTAAAAAAAATCAAATATTATATATATTTTTTAAACCGACTACGTATCCAGGTCGCGGCACATAACTTGAGCGGTGAGCAAAAGTAGAGGGTTTCTCTGCGCATGTTTACGAGTGAAGGGCCAATAACACGTCCCGCGCCCTCTCTGCCGATGAGACCTTATTTTTGAAATCTGCGCATCCAATGTCTGTAACTAAACTTTTGATATCACTCTCACACTCAAGACGAAGTCATAGTAAGCTGAAATTTGGCATATATAGGTCCCTTGGGCACAGTGTAAGGGGAAATTCCCACGGGAACGGGATAAAATGGGACCTACGAGCAGGTAATGGCTAGAAAAGTAAGTAATAAAAACTTTAGCGATTTAATTCTTTATTTCCATGGCATTTAGGTTTATAATATACAAAACTACGCATGTAGTACGTATTGTAGTAGCTAATTTAGCATACTGAGTCCCTTCAAGTTAAGTCTGCTAAATGCCCAGTAACAACAAAGATAGTTCTCTTAAAAATTAATGTATTTTCTATACATTTGTTGCTTTTAGGCGGTCATATACATGATTATCCCATTTATATTCATTAATCACTATAACAATAGACTTTTGAGAAAAACACTGGTCAATATCAATTTGATACGACCGGTCCATATTAAACAGCATATATTTCTGGATCACTACTACCTGTACATATTATTATACTATGCTGAACGCATATGATAAAACTTATTTTTACATGAAAACAATGTTCTGTACATCAATTAATCTAGTAAGTGTTAACAGAAACCGTCGGAGAAACATTCAAAATCAAATGCCCCGTTGAGTTTAACCAACCAACCTATCTCCCAGACTGTCCTGGCTTTTCACTCTCTACTTCACACCTACAATCCTCATTTATAGAATCTAGAGACATCAAGCTCTCCTGAGACATCCTTAAGCATGATCTACATCTTGAATCCACAGAATTCCCACTCTGAGAGTTAGCATCTTCCGAGACGGACTCTAAAGATCTTAAACTTTCCACAGACGTGAGTTTATAAGATCTTCTGAATTCCGCCATCTCCTCTTCGCTCATATTCAGCGCTAGTAAGGAGTCTCTCGCTATTTTCCCCAAAGAAGACACCTTTTTCTTTTTCTTCGACAGAACAGAATCCATCTTGGTCAACGGTGAAGGCTTGTTTAAAGTCTCTGGTAATGATTTCGGACTCGAACCGCTTCTAGATCGTAATTTCGTACGTCTCTCTGGGATATCGCGTGGGGTCGACACAATCTCGGGCACTTTGAACGCTATAGTTTTCTTCTGACTGCCCTCGCTTTGCGACAAATCTTCCAGTGAATTTGATTTCTTGAGCTTCGCCCTTTCAGGTATTAAGGGTGACGTTTTGATAGCTATCTCTTTAGAGAATACTTCTGGCACTTCTACTGCCTCGTCTATTACTAATTCCGGTGATAAATCTAACAATTGTTCTTTCATCTCGGCGTCTTTTAACTCTTGAGCTAGAGAACCTGGTTCGGTCTGCGTTTTGACTTCTGTTTCCGCTCCGGGCTCAAAGTCCTGATTTTCATAAATAAGATAAGATAGAGCGTCTTTCCCTAAATCTATATGTTCCAGCTCTTTGGATACTTTGACCTCAGAAGTGCCTTCCAATGTGACTCCGCTGTCACTCGATGTGTTCTTTTCGTCAATGAATTTGATGACGTCTAAAAATTCTAACGGCGCATTCTCTAGCGTGTCATCACACGTTTCCTCTATAGTAGCTATAGGTGCCAATTCACTTTGAACTTTCACTTCTTCCTTAATAGGTTCGTCTAACATAACCTCCCATACAGTGTTCACTACGGGTTGATTCTTAATTTCTCTCTCGGTCACTTCAAAGGCTAGCGCTTTAGTCATTGCGGAAGTTAGCGTGTTCTCCGGGCTTATGTTTTCTTTGATCCCTCTTATGACTTTACTAGGTAGTTTGTCTACAGGCTGTCCGGCCTCAGGGCTTTGTTTTTCTAGAGAATTCTCAGAGCTGGAAGCTTTTAGGACCGCCGCGAACGATCTAGGTCTCACTGGTTCTGTTTTCTCTTCCTTAATTTCCGTCTCGAGCCCGGAGTTCTTGTTGTTGTCTCCCGCCGGCCTGACGTCGTAATTTTTATTTAAGTCGTTGGGTTTGCTGAGATCTACTATATCACTCGCTCTCGCCACGTTTTTGTTTCCGTTGGCGCAAGCGTCACTCTTTAAGCTTAAACCTATAGTTTTTTGTACTAAATTGTCATCGGTGGTTTTATCGGTAACTTTTGGCTCCTCACTCTCTGAACTCCCCTGCGGGAAGGATTGGAACTCGCTAAGCGTGTTATCAGTGTCCGTTGACGGTGTTTTACTGTCGAGTTTCTTTGAGAAACTCTCGTCTACGAACGATACTTGAACTCTTTCCGACAGAGTTGAGTCTGTGGCTTCGGATAGGCTATCTCTATCTTCTCT
Source organism: Aethes cnicana (assembly GCA_963971205.1). NCBI lineage: Eukaryota > Metazoa > Arthropoda > Insecta > Lepidoptera > Tortricidae > Aethes > Aethes cnicana. The sequence goes on from OZ020299.1 coordinate 3,775,536, forward strand.
GTCTTCGGACTTCTCCGTCTGACTCCCCCATGTCCAGAAAGAGCTGGTAAGAGAGGAGTCTTTCCTAGGGGGAGTGTTTGAGGCGGACTTTTTCTCGTCTTCGGAGTTCCTGGAAAATATACTGGCAGGGTGTTGGAAGAGGCTGAGTAATTTTTCTAAATGTCCTGGTAATTTCGACTCTTTCTCTGCCTCTGGCCGTGGTATATGGAAGCTGGCAGACGGTGCGACCCAAGAAATCTTCCTCATCCTATCCAAGCCTTTATTTTTTAACGCCGGAACGTCGAGCAAACTGGAAGTCCGTTTCGGTGAGCAAGTCAACGTCTCCTGCAATTGGAAATTGTCTTTCTTTACTGTTTCTTTTAGACTAGAGTTATTAGTCAGGGTCCCTTCATTTGATGAGTTATCTTCTTTGTTTTCTGATGGATTTTGCAATGAATATTCAATTCCGGAATCAGTCGAAGTGACCATAACTTTTTCCTGCCTCGATTCTAATGAACTCACACTCGCTTCCAAACTGGATAACGATCCGTGTAGCTTTTTATTTTTGCCAAAGATAATTGGAGATACACTCTCATTGGAGCTTACTGACATGTTGAGGAAATTTCCGTTGTTTACAGGAGTAACATCACTCGCTGATTCTATACTGCTCTCCGTTGAAAGAACTACATCTGATTTTCTTCTATCCAACTCCGAATCGGACTCTATAGACTCCTGTACGATAATAGGCTTTGCATTCTGGCTATCTAATGCGTTCAAACTTTCCATGGAACTGCCAGAGATTTCCAGCGAAGAGCTACTATCGCAGAACGGACTGCTGACCAGCTTTTTATTCATTAACCTAGACACTTCCAAATCGGGACTGTCCAAAGAGGACTCGCTTTTGTTTTTCTTAAGAACTACATTATCTCGATTAAAAACAGGTACATCGTCGAGCGTATCTAATTTACTATCTACATTAACATCCGTCTGTGTGCAGTCGGTTTTCACTTTGACCACTTTCACCGTTTTCGAACGATCGCGCATCTCCTGAATGAGGTTCCCTAGGTCCTCGGTGATCGCTTCTATTTGTTTCATAGCGACATCGTCTCGTTTCTCGATGACTTTCTCATCAATATTCCTAAATTGCTCGCTTTGGTTTGTACCGGGATCTACAGTTTCCTTCTTCACAGTAACACAGACGTCTACGTCGATTTTTTCGTGTTCACTCACATCCGTGCTTGTTTTGACTATTTTTGTTTCGGTTTTAGTTACTTTATTGTCCCCTACGACGCTAACGTCCTCACTGTGGGTTAGCACTTCAGTTTTGTCGTGGAATTCCACGTCTTTGTCACTTTTCACTTCACTTTCACTTTTCACTTCGTTTTCGCGTCTTGATTTGGAGGGCATGGGGGTGGGGGGAGGTGAGGGCACGAAGGGGGGGTTGTACAGGGTGTCCATGTTTCTTGTGACGGAGAATCGTGACGCAGAACGGCGCGGCTGGTCCGGTGTCGCCGACTGTACTTGGATCTGAGGCGGCTCTGCTACCTGAAAATGAGAATTTGAAGGTGAAATAAGTAACTTAGGAGAATAAAAAAATCACTATTAACTCGATTGCTGGTTCCATTGGTTTGAGTGTTGACCACATTAAAACAAGACCGAATCTAATGTAACCAATCTTGTATTTATATGCTACCAGTTACCACAGAGCGCACGGTGAGGAGCCGAGGTTTTCACCCGACAGGCACATATTCCAGAGGGGGGGGGGGGGGCTGATAATTTATTTCGGGGCAGTCTGGGAAGACCAAGTTCCAGGGGGGGCTGCTTTCTCCCTGCCCGTCGTACCTCGCTACGCCCATGAGCGATTTACTTTACATTGAATATGATAACAGAATAATGGGGGTCACCGCGAAAAGCATAATTTCGCCGCTAGAGGCGCTCAAGTCGCGTGAGGTGCAGCGTTGCCTATTTAGCACATTATACAATACAATATACTTTATTGATCACCACACATTCAAGGAACAGTACACACATAATGTAATTACACAAAAGGTATGGCATACAGCATAAATTATTGAATGTTTCTCACACAATCTTAGATATTAACAGCCGACACTTCACACAACAGTGGCGCCAATTGGTAAGTAAGAATATTTACAGTGGCCCTCATTTTAATGTACCTGGACAACTTTAAACCGGGACGGGGCGGAGTACGGTCGCGGGCCGCCCGCCGGCTCCGGCGTCGGCGCCCGGTCTGGCGTCACGCGAGTCACCTGTAAATATCACATTGAATTGATTGAATAGTACTGAACCTTTTGGATGAATTAAAACGTCGTGAGGAAAGCATCTGCGAAGTAATTCAAGGATGTGCGTGTAGTCTGCGCAGCGCAATGGGCCCGCGTGGGGACTACAATACAATACAAATACTCTATATTGAACACCACACAATAGAGAAAAAAAGGACAGAACAAAAAGATCAGGAAAACATGTTACTACAGTCGTGACGAGGGGCCTGCGCCCAGCGGTGGGCCGTAATGGGGACTATCGTTTCTTTGCTCACCAGTTGGCGCCACTGTTGACTAAGGTCCAGAGGTATAGCTGTCAAAGGCGACTTTATAAGACCGGCGTCGAAAAAAGTTTTCAATCTTGAATCAATAGTACATTATTGCCGTGGCCGGGAAAGTAGGCCTTTGCAGGCTGAGTACTGGTTTAAAGGGCCGAGGCTTCGCCGAGGCCCTTTAATATGTACGAAGCCTGCAAAGCCTTTCACGGGCCGAGGCTTATATAGTGCTTTTCTCAAAAATGAAAAAAAACCTTCATATTAGGTATTCATAATACAGCATTGACACGCACGCAAAGGTAGTCAAGTATTTACAACAAATCCAATGGAACGCCAGTCTTATTTCGTATTCACCGATATTTGACTTTAACAGACACACTAACACGGCAAGTTAAAAACTCGCATGTAGATTTCTCGTTTTTTATAAAAATTAAGACCTTTTATTAATTTTTAAACCAAACTAGTAAACTATTTTCATGAAATTTATCTAAATAATTCTGATACAAGACAAGAACTCCCGCTCTTTATGCATCGTTCTTTTTTTAAATTCCGTTCTGAAATACATTGCGCTGTTTCAGACACGGATAAAAACGTTTGGTTTCGCGTCAATTGACAGATACAGAACATGCAGACTTGGCTGTTTGGGAATTCCTTCGCGTATTTATCAGTTTAAAAAAAAGTACCTGTACGATAATGAAATTTCATACAACATTCCCTGCGCTTATACATGCCGCGGAAGTAAATTCATACAAATTTCCGGGGCATGCAGTTGATTTTTTTTTTAATTTTTGACTGATCGTCAATGACGCACTTTGCGGTCTGATAAAAAGCAGACAATGACGAGTTTCCCCGCCATTTTTGAGAAAATTAAGTTTATTAACTATAAATAACTATCATTATATCGAGTAGCCACGCCCTAAATGTTGTGCAGTTCCGTTTTGTTCGGATTTTATTTATTTTATTTCAAAGCGTTCAC